>CM031973.1:17369036-17969036 GCA_018804465.1 Populus tomentosa
TCATTGATCAGACTAAACTGTACACCACAATTGCTTCCTCTGCATACATCTGGATGATACTGTGAAACATAACACAAAACAATCAACAACCAAAATCCCCTTAAGAAACCAACCAAGAACATAATAAAAAACAATTCAAGAATGGAAACCCACCAAGAAATTCAAGAAAAAGAAAGAGAAAAATATATTGTACCTGCAGAGCAAGCTGTCTAAAAGCTTTCTTGACCTCAGACTCAGAAGCACCGGGTTGGATCTTAAGAGTCTTATAAGGGTCCATAACAGAAGAAGAAGATGAATAGGAAGAAGCACAAAAAATCCTGACTCTATCTCTCCCCATATTATCTTTATTGTTCTTCTTCCTCCTGTTCTTGATTTGAAACCAAGAGCTCGAGGACACAGCACCCCCATTTCCTCCCATCATCCCAACAGCTGCTGCACTTGCCATTCTCTCAAGATCACCCACAGAGACAGTACAAGAATCTCCCTTCAAAACCAAAAGGAAAACTATGGGCAGAGGTCGAATGTTGTTTTGATTTGGGCAAACGCAAATTGTAGTCGTGGATCTTGAAAGGGTTGCTATAAATAATGAAAGTTTTGAATGAGGAGGGGGGATGGTAATAAATAGTTATAATGGGGCAAAAGTTGTGTTGTTAATAATATTAATACTAACAGTGGGGTCCTTATCCAAAGGGTCTGGTTTCTTTTGGTTTTTGTGGAGTGGAGGAAAAGAAGAGGGTAGGAAGGGTGTTTTGTACTTATCCTGGCCCTGGTCAGATCGGAACATGGCCTTTTTCCTTTTTCTATTTAGGATTTATTTAAACTGACAAACTTTATTTTTATCTCCCACGTTTCTTATGGTTTTTAATGATAGTTTTACGGAGATGATATTTGTAGTTGTGGTTGTTTTTTAAAATATTTTTATTTAAAAATATATTAAAATAATATTTTTTTATTTTTTTAAATTATTTTTTATATTTATACATTAAAATAATCTAAAAACACTAAAAATATGTTAATTTAAAGCAAATAAAAAATAAAAAAAATTATTTTTTTAAAAAAATATTTTTGAAATATAAAAACAAACAAAACTACAACTTAATTCCTCGTTTGTTATTGTATTTCACACAGGAGGGATTGCGAATATATTGTTTTTTATATATTTTATTATTTTTATATGGTAATATTAAAAATAAATTTTAAAAAATATATTATTTTAATATATTTTCAAATAAATTTTATTTTTAAAAATTATTATTATTATATTTTTAAATATCCTTTTAATAGATAGATCCATAACTTCAATATATAGTTAAATAATCTGAATTTTTTAAAAGTTCAACCTAGGACCAATCTTATAACTATATTTATGTTTATAGATGTGAACTCAAATTCATTTTTTTTTCTTAACTGTATATTTTTATATTTTTTTTTATTACTAACATTAACACACTAAAATCATTAAAAACATTTCTTTCTTTCTTTTTTTCAAGCTAAAAATAATTTTCAAAACAGCTAAAGTTGATGAATTCTCTTGAGGGGGAGGGGTTACCAAGAAAGTTTCCTTGTTTAAATCAAAACAGTCAGGGTTGGCAGGCCATTTAACATTAATGCCAGCTAAAACAGAGGAATATTAAATTTTAATTCACATCTCTCTCCATGTGTTTGAATTGATTACAGATCTGTTTCCCATTGAAACTTTTAAAGAAAAAAAAAAAAAACACAGGAGGGTGCATCTTATGTTTAATCAAAACGCAAAACTCAATGGAGAGAAGTGACTGTAGAATTTAAATTAAATAAATAAGTTTTTTTTATTGTCGTTAACACTGCATTGAAGAAAATTATTCAATTATTAATTAATATATGTTTAAAATTTAAGATGATATATTTGAATCTAATTGCATTTTTATGTGACCTTCTACCTAATTTCTCCTGAGGGCTACAAGATAGCAGCTTCATAGCAATTGAGGAAAGTTTGTTCAATTATTAATTAATTATATGCTTCATATTTAAGATGATGACTTTGAATCTAATTTTAAAACATATAAGTTGGAGCACGTTCAATAAATTTTCAATCCTGTACAGTGTCGGTCGCTTTCTTCCTCTGGTGCACGGACCAGGTAAGAAGTCAGAAAAAAATGGAGTGCTGGGACCAAATTGCAAAACAATATATTTTATCCAAGGTGATTGAATCGTTGTGAATTGGGTTGTCGACACGTGTGCGTCTTTCCTTGTGGTAAGAAAGAAAGACAACAGTTCAGCAAATTGTGGATAGCATTTCTATCATTACCTCATGGGCTCAAGCTTTTTAACAGACTTAAAGCTGGATAATGTCATCTATTTTCTCTTTTTCTTTATTCTGATACTGCCATCCTTTCATCCTATACCGGCTACAAAAAAGGCAAAGATTATCAAGATAGTGTATGAAAATATCAGAAATAATTGTTTTTTAAAATAATTTTTATTTAAAAATATGTAAAATTATTTTTTAATTAATTTTTATATTTTTATATCACAAAACATGATTTCAACCTCAAAAACAAACAAACTAAACCTAACACATCCTATCTTATTATTCATATTGATGGTTAGTTTGGCATTACATGAAATTATATCTAGCATGTTTTAAAAGTGTATTTAACTTAAAAATATATTAAATTGATATTTTTTAGGATTTTTTATAGTTTTGATAAAATGATATAAAAAATTAAAAAAATATTATTTTAATATATATTCAAGTTAAAACACTTTTGAAAAGCACAAAAAAAAACATAAGCTATCATTCTTCCAAATAGACATTAAAGCTTGGTTCATATAAACTCATGTGGTTAATTTAGATGATTTGAAATTATATTGTTTTTAGATTTTTTTAAAAAAATTAAAATAATATTATTTTAATTTTTAAAAATAAATAAATTGGATCTCGACCTAAATCATGAATTAATTTTTTAAATTATTGTCTAATTTAATTTGAAACCTAGTATATACCAAGGATCGAGTAGCTATATTGTTTTTTATAGAAGATAGTTTCAAATTTGAAGATATTCTCCTTTTCTTGTTCTTTTCTATACATGAGTGGATAAGAATATTAATGGGGTTTACATGTGTGCTCCATACATTAACTCAAAATTTAATTCCATGTTATCCATTAACGTAGGAGGTGGTGTTCAAAATCAAGAAATTTATGGGTCAATTTCAAGGTTGAAGATAATATTGAATTAATTTTAATTTTAAAATATAGATATTATTTTTAACTAAAAAATATTTTTAAAAAAACACTTTACGTTACCTAATAATTACATCAGCCATACCATATCAGGAGCGAGTAACGGTAATTTTCTCTCCTCTCCACTCATAGTCAACGTACCTCACATTTATTAATTAATTATATGTTTCAAGATTTAAGATGATAAGTTTGAATCTAATTGCATTTTTATGTCACCTTCTACCTAATTTATTTATTTTTAATGATTATGATAATAGTGTAGAAGAACAAGGCAGAGTACTTGGCTTTTATTACTGAAATGAATCGGTGCCTGCAATAACTATATATTTTTTATTCTGTACAGTGTCGGTGGTTTTCCTCATGTGCATAATCCAGGTAGGAAGTTAGAAACAAATGAAATGCTAGGACCAAATTGTAAAAAAAAACATTACTGGACATACTAAAATGCTTAGGCACTGTAGTTCCACTGACCAATTTTCTTCTCTCTTTTCGGTCCTCAATTTTTTTTTTCAATCACAACTTTTAATGACCAAACTATTCATCAATTTGTCAAAATATTTCAAGGACATATAAATTTAAAAGAAAAGAAAGCAAAGTGTGAAAAAAAAGAGAAATAACATGGCCAATCTAAAAATCCTGAGAAAAGTTCTTTTAAACCCTCATAATTTTAATTTGGTTTGAAAGTTTATTTTTGTTGCATTTTGGTACATGAGTTGAAGAAATGAGAGATAAAGACATCTAAAATTGACGAGAAGAGAGGAATTTGTTGGTTTGGCTTCTTTTTTATTATGAAAATTATTGTTTTTTATATTAATGAGTTTCATTTAATAAAAAAAATTTATCATGGTTGTTTTCCCTCTAAACTTGAATTATAGAAAAGATATGGGCCCTGAAGATTTTTTCAATTCAGGTTGAATATTAGTTTTTTAACCCATTTTTAGGTTTTTATGGTTATTAGGTAACCTAGAAGGGCTTAATGGTGTTTTTGATTAAAAAGTGATTGAAAATGAATTTTTAGGTCTAAAAACTATCTCCCCTAATTTTCTATGACCATTTTTTTTTCAATCCTTAATTATTTTTTTTCAATCACAACCTCAGCCTTTAATGACCAAACTATTGATCAATTTATCAAAATATTTTAAAGATGTACAAACTTAAAAGAAAATGAAATGTAAAACAAGGAGAAATGACATTGCCAATCTAAAAATCTTGGAAAAAGTTCTTTTTAATCCTTATAATTTTAATTTGGTTTGGAATTTTATTTTTGTTGCATTTTAGTCGCTAGGTTAGAGAAATGAGAGAGGAAGTCACCTGAAAATTGCAATGAGAGAGAAATTTGTTGTTTTGGCCACTTTTCAGCGATGAAAATTATTATTATAGATGTCAACGGTTTCACTTAACAAGATAATTTTGACATGTTGATTTTTGTCTCTAAATTGCATGAAAGGGTATATCTAGGTTCAACAAGTTTTTTTTTTTTCAATTTGGGTTGAATTTGAGTTTCTTAACTCATTTTTGGGTTTTAGGAGTTATTAGGTAGTTTAGAACAAGGTTGTGAATTTTGTTCCAGTTGGTGTTTTATTTTTTTTATTGGAACGATACATATTGGTTTCAAAACATTTCAGCGTGTTGATTTGGAGTTATATTGTTCATGTATATAATTCAAGATATTAATTAAGCATACATAATTCCAATTCCAATTCCAATTCAAATATAAATTAACTCAAAATTATACAATTTGAATTTTCAATACAATATTAAGTATCTAAACATAATTTTAAAATTTAAACATTCTTTTTCAGTACCTACTAGATCGTTGGTCTGTTCTATGTTGTGAGTCAAATTGGTTTTTTTTAGCATGAAAGAAAAATCCGAGCATAGCTAATGTTTTCAAGTAGAAAAGGAATTTTAACAATATTGGAGTTGACTCAATATAACTCGATCAACTCAACAAGTCCAAAAATAACCTGAATGACTGATAAAAATATAATTTGATTAAAAAAATTTAAGACAATATCTTTTTTAAAAAAATATTGAAACGACAATATATTGGTTTGACTCGGATCAATCCAAGTTAACATTTTAAACCCGCGATCTAGGTCATGAGACAGTGATAATCTCAAATAAAACAAACTGAAATAAATAATGAAATTCAATTCTCAATAAATTTATTGTTGAATGATGGAATTTTGAAAGAATTAATCTAAAAAAAACACAATACCCATAAATCGAGCCATGACACGAAATAAGATTTTCTTCTTTTTCTTGTTCTTTTCTATATTTGAGTGGATAAGAATATTAATGGGGTTTACATGTGTGTTACATCCATTAACTCAAAATTTAATTCAATGTTATCCATTAACGTAGGAGGTGGTGTTCAAAATCAAGAAATTTATGGTTTGGTAAATTCACCATGTGGGTTAACTACCAAGTCAAGAGAGCAAAACATAAACATGCACGATGTCCTTGTTGTGACCATTTCTTTATGGGGAATAACAATATGTTTCATATGTCAACAATTTTATTTTATTTTGAAGCATAGAGAATTCTCAACTCAAAGTGGATGATGAGTTAAATATTTGTATTTAATTTTATCACCTGCATTGCGATTAGAGCAAGTCCTGGTAAAGGAATAAGTCAAGAAACGTTGAATAGAAGGGAAAAAACGTTCATGTACCAAAGCTAGCACGGTTTCAAGGGAAGGGTTAATTAATTATTAGGGTTTGGATCTAAAATCCTAAAGCCTAACCCCATGGAACCTTCAATGAAGATTTATTTCGATTCCTTCTTAGGGTTTGGGATGCAGACGAACAAGTTATTCTCATGGAAAGTTATGGTCATGACTCATGCATGAACTGACAAAAGAAGAAAGCAGGAATCCAAATCCAATATCTATCTACTGTTTGGATGCTGTGGCTGTGCTAATTTCTCATATGATGCTAATATCTGTGATATTTAAATGACATGAACTGATTAAGAAATACTCATTAAGACTGTCCCATTCACTTGCTAGTGGCATATTCCTTCTTCGCAAAGACAAATTCAAGCAATCAAAAGGATATATATATATATATATATATATATATATATATATATTAAAAAGAGAAGAAGGAGAAGAACTCAACAATACAGATGAGATATTATGAGAGTAGAGGGACCATCATTTCGATCCTATATTAAGAATGACTTGTAATTTTCTTGTTGTTTATCATTTTTTTGACTTACTATCATGATCTTATCATTAAAAGAGGTTTGTATCATAGGCTGGCTTTTAGTAATATGTTTAACCACTCTCTTTGAACTTGTCATAATTTCTCCAATGATGATCATGATCCAGTAAATTACAATTTTTTTGAAGATTTTTATTTTATTTTTCTATATTATTTTGTCATCGTTCCTTTTTTCAATGATTACTCATAATTATATGCTGGAATCAACTCTCATGCATCAACAAATCTTCATCGGCTTTAAGGAGGTTAAGAAGTTGAGAGTTTGAAGTGTGTTCAAGTCTTGCAACCTATGATTTAAGGTTTTCATTCTAAAGTAATCTTGAAGAAACAAGGCTAGCTGAGACTCTTGATTTGCTTGCAAGAAGTTGCTGAACACTTGGACTTCTCGGCACTTGCCTGGTTTCTAGCTTATTTGACTTCTGATTTGCTATGTTCCGAATTTCTATTACCACCCTCAGAAGCAACCTAGGTATCCTACAGGTCTCGAAGGTTCCTTGAGCAATAAAAAAAGAACAGAGGGAGAGATGTGAAAAGCAAGGGAGGAAACTTTAACTTGCTTCACGTAACTCTAGGCCGAACTTCAACTGGGGAACTAGAATCTTGTTGTCCAATAAAAAACAAGGTTTTGCTAGGCTTGATGCTGACCCTTTGTAACTGGAGATTGCTTTTGCTTTTAACTATCAAACACTTTGATTGGGTTGTTTCTTCCTTGTCTATCACATTTTCAGCATCAGCAGCAATGACAAGAACAGTGAAATGAATAGTTGTGAAACAGAAACTAGCTACCCCCTACACAGTAGCTGGGCAGGAGTGGAGACCACAAATTCTGAAACAGATCTTTTCCTTTCCTTTTCAAGGTGAAGAGCCACAAAGCCAGTACAAACTCTCTTGAAAATGAAAATCTGGAATGTATCTATACAGAGATCAACTCACAACTGAGCCAGTCCACGCTCTCCATAATTTTTGGTTCATTGGTTTGGATAAATGACCTTGTTAATTTTTTGTGCTCCATCCTGTGCATGGTATGCTCTTCCTATAAGTATAGCTAGAATTCTATAGGAAAAAAAAAGTGCAGAACTCAAAAAACAAGGTGAAAAAAAAATCAACGATCATTTTACAATCACAACAATTCAGCTCATAATTGTTAAAGTTGTGGCTCAGTGTTCTGCTAACTCTTCTCTTTGGTCTCAGCCTTCACTTGTCCATATTACTTGTGTCAACCTGCATTGCTTGATGAGAAGATGGTGGCTGCTGCTCTGCAGAAGGACCAGATTTAACAGGTTTTTTGAATTGCACCAAGATCATGGTCATGTTGTCGCACCCCTCACCACCATTGGTATCGGGAGCCAAACACCTGTGAAAAACTCTTCCGCATATCACAGAAAGCTTAGTTTCCTGCATAGATTTGGACAGAAATATTGTAACCAGCATGTGTGCATATGTTCAAAATCTTAACTAAAGTTTACAGAACTTACAGTGTTTAATTGTTCACGCACATAGTCCACTAGCTGTTGACTTGACATGCAATCCCTATGGCATAAGTGGAATTAGCAAAAATAGCAAATTCCAAGATAAAACAAAATAGGGAGATCCAAATGACTCTCTTTAAGCTCTTCAGGAGTGATCAGTGGATGAAGATGGAAAAAGGAAATAGAAACACAACCGAGTCCATGCACCACTTAGTTTCCAGTGTATATGTTGCTAACTGAATGTGCTTCCTCTAACCCCTATGTCAATGGCAAATATCATTCTCTATGCAGAGCTAATACAAAAGCATTGCTTTCAGATTACATAGCATCTTGGAGTGAGTAGCATAAAAATACCAGTCGTGCTCTTTCAATAAAATTGGGTTATTTTAGCCAGAAAAAAGAAAAGGCACACAGATACTTAAAAAACAGCAGTCTTCACATCATCTTAAAATTATACCTTTGTATCTAAACCTCATCATTATTAAACCAAATTGTCTAATTTCGAACAAAATTTGACACTAATTCCACTGCCATTCCAAAAGATCTTTGAGGTTGGAAATTCATATTTTATTAAGGTCTAGATGTGCTTGTCTGAAATCGTGTCAGCTAATGAGGGCAACTTTAAAAAGACACTTCCAAGTCGCATTTCCTTGTTTTTGAGACTAGAATTCACAGTAGCATGTATACAAGTTCAAATAAGATATCCATAGAGAATCTAAATTACATTTCATAAAGAAAGGAGAAATGGAGAAAATGGCGTTACCATACACATGCACTCTCTTAAGAAGGAAAGAAACTCACTCACCAAATCCCATCACAAGCGAGAACAAGAAACTCATCATCATCACAGAGCTCAACCTATTCATGTGCAATGGAAAATTATACAAGAAATCCATGAAAAAAAAAATTGCATAATAGTAACATAAACCAATCATGTGATACTGGCCAAAGAATCTAGTATTCCTAGCCTACAGGTACATAATTCATTAATGGATAATCTACAAAATTTCCTTGGGTGTGTGTGTGTGTGTGGGTGTGTGTATCCAAATTAAACATCTGTTAGCCCATGCGAGGTCATTTAACCACAAGTGCGTGCTCACAGAAAAAACAAGAAAGAAAAAACCAAGGAGAAGGAAGATCGGCAGCAACACTACTTACAGTCCTTATGTCTGGATTGGCAGTTACAATTTGCTGCTCAGCAGGCAGTTTTTTGTTCTGCTTCAACTCTGCATCTCCTGCAACAAAGAAATTGACAGCATAAGAAGTAATTGGCATTGAACAGGTAAATTTCCCCTTTGAAGCCTCCTTGTCTTGAAATCATGAGTGGAAAAAAATTCATGTACCAATTGCCCTAGACAGGTTTAAAGTTCCGTTAACACGTCCAACTACAATAAAGCCACCAGCATTCACAATCCTTTCTCTCTCAACCACAAGGTCAGGCTTGTGATCTTTAGACATGTCAAATGCCTGCAATAAAGGACTTGCATAAGACACTTCACGTGTAAAATCTTGCAAAAGATATGCTAATCATTCATTATAGAAGCATAATTCCACAAAAGACCCATTCACTTATTGTCTTGCCAAATGATACATGTAACTGGGTACAACATTAGGAGGTGGATAAATATCTAGGCTCGTAAGGTTAAAATATAAGGACGTATCTGCTAATATTGTTTGGGTACAGATAAAAATTCGTCAATTCACTTGGGAGAAATAAAGTACTACATGGGAAAGCTAAAGTTCCTGTCTGTGAGTGGATGGTAGCAGGGTTCATAGCTTTTTAGACATCTAACACTCTTCCTCACAACTAGTTTAAGGAACAGGGTTGAAAACATCTTGGTCTTTCCCATTCTTCATGTAATAGCTGTACGAGGTGAGACTGTCACCACCAAGAGAAGGAAGCTTGACAATACAGATATTCCATGGCTACTTCATTCTTCTCCCATCAAGAGTTGAATATATAGTCAAGGGTGATGATGGAGCCATTCCATCAATTTATGGCACTTTATTAATGGCACCATCATTAACAGTGAGACAAATGGATTGTGGTATTGACTGCTGTGGAGTGCTGTTATTAACTGATGGAATGCCATCATCGCCACCGCTAAGTCAACTGCTTTGGATTTATAAGATAATTTCACACTTAAGAGTTAAATCTGTGCAGTGCTACTTCTTGTGAATGGAACTACAGTAATCACAAATGACAAACCTGTTCATGAGCTACAATGAAAGATCCATGAAATGTTACAACTTGCAACTTGAAAGAACTTTGTTACATAACAAAAGAAGCCTTTAGAGAAACAAGGATTTCTAAAGAGTGAATCATCAAAGACAAAGAAAACTGTCCTACTAGACAATGATCATCAAATTAACAGTCATTGACTTGACACGCATAAATTTCATCACATTAACATTCCTTCACTCTTCAAAGAAAAAACAACAAGAATCAAACTGCATGAATTTGTGCTCTTTTTTTCTTTAAAGAAAGAGCCTTTCTTCAATTTATCCTATCCCCCCCTTTTCAATTCCTTTTTCCAACTCATATTAGAAATCCAAAGAAGTTGGGTCATGGAAGCTTTCTTTTGTTAAGAAACAAAGAAGAAAAAAGCACCCTTAAACCTTAAATAATGAAAGACCAGGTATATAAACCTTTTTAAACAACAGATTACTTTGCTATGATGCAACTAATGCATTTGGCAAAATGAACAATAATCAATGAAATTATACATGATCAAAGATAAAATGACAAGAATTAGCCCAACCAAACAAGCACATGTTAGTTTCATCCAAGCTATGGAAATTGTAGCTCTCCTCTTCTTTTATCTGAGCAAATATATTCCTTTCTTCATGTGATCTCTAAATCACAATCACCAAGTCTTTCATAGATTCTATTCATGTATGTGGGGGTGCACTTTTGTTTCCACGATTAATACACACAGCCCATAACAGGGAAGAAGCATCCATGCATGATGTACTGAACACCAAAATCATTTCAATTCATGGATTGGAAATAAATAAGAAACCATCAATTCCTTTTACCAAATACAGAGGGAGAAAAAGCAAGCTGAAAGCTTGTCAAAAAAGAGGGAACAGGAATACCTGACCCTTCCTGGATATAACACAACGAGAATCACCAGCATTTGCAACAAAAAGTTGGTTGTTTCGAATAATTGCAACACACGCAGTGCTTCCAGAAGTCGGTCCATGAAAGCTAGAATGAGGCCCCTGATATTTGCAAAATAAGATTTACTTTTCCTATACATATGTACTTAAAATGTCATTAACATACTATTCCAAAACTAGTAACATTAACAGCAGCCAGTGTGCAAAAGTGCAAGTCATTTGATAATAGATATTTAAGGATAAGAATTTATAAGATCAATGAAACAACATGAACACCTGTGCTAAATTTGGTTAATTATACAGCTAAATTAACATAAATTATCAAACTAGATTGTCATTCGAGAAGCAAATGTTATATATCATACTAAAATCGCAAGAGCAACTTTCCATATCAGAATGGCCAAAGAAAGAAAACCACCATAAAAAACAACAAAAAAACTAGTTTAATTTGGAATAAATGGCCAATGAGCTCGTGGCTCAATCAGCACCCATTTCCCCCCTTCTCCCCAGGGGTCTTAGGCTTGAGTATTTCTTTTGTAGGAAAAGAAAATTTGAATAAGCTAAGGACAACAAGAAGAAACTGCATTAAGCAGTTTAGAATGCTCAGTGGTCTTAAGACCCAAAGCCTTCAACTCCATAAAAACTATGAAACTCAAGCCCAAATAAGCTCTCTGAACCAAAATGTGAGCCGAAACTCCCCAAAACAAATATCCTTCCAACAGGAATCAAGAAATTCCCAAACAGCAAAAACCCCTGCTGTTTCTTACGCACTCCTGTTTTAATGTGACTATGCCAGTGAACTTCCCCAGTAACAAGGAAGCCTTATTGTGCCATTAGCAGCAACCAATTGAGAAAACGTTATACAATATGATGGAGTACCTCCTCAGAAGGCCAATCATCCAAACTTCCATTAACTTGACCTCTTCTAGGCGACCATATCAATCCTTCTATCATACCAGAAACCTTTTCTATGTTATCACCCAAGCTGGCTAGTTCTCTCCATCCCCTCTGCCCACCCATCATCTCATCCATTCTGCATCAAGAGTTCATTTGGGGCACATAAAACTTGTCATTACATGGGTTCCAAAGGATTAGAATTTTAAGTCAACTATGACAAAAACCAGTAACAGTTATCTTACAAACTGACCAAAACAATTGCATACTATTGCATTCATCATCATCATGACAGAGATGATTTGATATGGGTAAAATTTGTTCGCTCTTTGATAAAAATGATAAACTGATAACATATGAATGATCACCACTGTCAAATTAAGCCATTATATCAACGAGCAACTCAAATAAGCATTGGTACTGAAACAGTTGGGCTTGGTTATACAAGGGATTCTTTTCCTCCATTCTATTTCCTAAGGAGCCAAGCCTTCTATAACATTCTGTAATAATGAAGTAAGAAATCATACCAAAGAAAGTACTAACATATACAGACAGTCCAAATATGAGTCCAGGCCACTGGATCTGATAATGTGTTACTCAGAGGCACAACCAAAAATTAGCAAGGGAATAGTTATGTACATCCATTTGTTAAACAAAGTACAGAGAAAACAAGTGAAACAACCTGAGGAAAGCTTTCTGTAAAGAAGTGCCTAAATCGCCAGACAGATAACTTTCCTGCTTGAGCACTTGCTCGTGAAGATATTTAGCACAGAATTTTGCCACTGCTTGACCTGCAAAAGAATAGAATTTGGTAAGAATGACAAACTGCATTTGACAAACCTAGGAAATGATTACTAGCATTGCATCACACTACCATGATAATCATCACCATCACCAATAACTAAAATGATGAACCTTGCTCAACATGAAGGGTAAGTTGATGCATGCTTGAGAGCCACCAGCACGGGGATAATTGATTAAAAATAGACTCTGATGCTACCATTAGTTCCATCTTACCATCATCCATCTCATCTGATTCTTCTAAAGATTTTGAGTACGTTATAAATGTATCTTTACACTTCAAATAATTTGTTGCCAGCAGAAAACCCAGGAATTTACCTCTTGAATGATTCTTTGAAATTTTAATACAAATTCCGATTTCAATTGATCCACCAACCCCTAATCCCTTTCAATACATTCAAAGAATCAATCCTTGTTTATAAAGCCCTAGCTCACCACTTAGAGCTCATTTGGTATTGTGGTAGCACTTGTTTTTCAAAGTGCTTTTCACTTGGAAATGCATTGAAATAATTTCTTTTATTTTTTAAAATTCATTTTTTATATCAGCACAACAAAACGATATGAAAACACTAAAAAAAATTAATTTGAAGCAAAGAAAAGAATAAAATAAAAACATCATTTTTTAAAAAAACACAAATACAAACAGGCTCTTAAGCATAGATCCTTCAAATCATACATGGTTTCCCCAACCAACCCCCTTTAAGAAATAAGAAAAAGAAATGCTAATATCTAATTCAACATCTACTATTTTTTAATGTCAGGTAAACAACTGTTGTAAAAATAATTGCAAAACTATTACAAAATATTAGCATCGGGAAAAGGAGATGACATATTATAAAATATATGCATCTGGAAAAACGAATAAAACCATAAGGTTTGTACAAAATAGTAACAGACACTAGAAAATATATATTAATAAACATAACATAAGCATTCAGGTAAATTCTGACCTCCATGGCCGTCATAAACACCAAAGAAAGATGTGGAAATGTCCAAATCTGGATAAGCTGCATGCTGTCAAAAACCTTATATAAGTTTGGATGCAACTAGTAACACACCAAAACATCAAGAAAATATAAGTTAACCAAATTGGACAAAAATTATTCTATGAAGCCAAATACATGCTTGAAAGGATCCGTATCTAATTCCCAAAGTTATGATATATAAGATGCAGATCTAATCCCCAGTCCCTTAGCTATATTCTTTGAAATCAAGAACCCTATCTCCATTGTTTCATAAATTCATCTAAGGAATGCTAATGCTGCCAATATGTATCTGTGACTCTGTCCACTCTATTTGACTGAATAAGTTCAGGTGCCATTTATTTGTCAACGGCTCATAATTTTGTTGAATGTCCGTTTTATGTGTTGTAGACAGCATTCCCCGCAAACGCATTCCCCGTCATGTACTTTTTAAATAAGCGGGCCGAGCACTTCCTTCTGCAATGATACATTTTCCAGTTGTATTATCACACAAATTCAACATGTGTTGCCTTTCTACTTCATGACACTGAACTCTATCCAAATTCATACCAGTGTTTTCCAGTCTTAACACACTAAACATCGATAGAAAACTCAATAATTCACCGTGAATCATCTTTAATGAATCAGGCAAGTTCTAGACCTCACTACGTTCACAAAATTTTGTGGTTCAATTCGCACTTAAAATTGTGGCTATTTATGGGCAGACCACAGGGCATAGAAACATTAAATTCAATACCTTACCTCTGGGTTCATTCCACATGACCAAACAGCAATGACAATACCAAAGTTAATCACTTTTAACATCAACATATAGCTTAAACATTGAATTTTCTTTCACAAAGGCACCACACAAATCATAAAGAGTACTCACGGCATCTTCCATGGTTGTACGCCAGCCTTGCATGGAGGACAAACCATATCGAAGTCTATCATTCTCACCATCTTGCGAAGCCTTGTCAGTTTTAGGGGAGCTCAAATATACCCCCATTTCTTGCTGAGAACAAAATCAAAAGCAATTAATCATAAAAAACCAACCATTTTTCTTGCATTCAAACCATCCATAACGCCTGAGCAAATCCCCGAATATTCAACTATGTCAACCCAAGCGACCCACGGATACCCCACCGCTCATAAACACTCGTACGTACATAAATACGTATAAATACACACAGCAGTACCCAGATAGAATCTCAATGAATAGGCAAAATCATGATATACTCGCAGGAAAACAGTTCCCGTAAAGTGACATACTTTACAGTTTCTTTTCTTTGTTTCCCTGCATTTTCTTGGGAACCAAGCAGATTGAACAAAAAGAAACAGGTAATTAACGAATACCTGAAAGAATTTGACAAGATGGAGTGGCAGAGAAACAGAGTAAACAGGGAAGAAACAATCATAAAAGGCTTTGTTTTGTTGTGTAATGATTGATGCTCGCTTGTGAACTCTTATTGCAGACAGATCAAGAGAGGTACGGATTGCCAGGTTTAAGTTTGTTTTTTGTGCTTCACTGGATCGCTGGCACGCGTCCTTAAATTGTATAATGGAAATAGTTCAAAACCCGCGTCCCTTTGAGGTCGTTTCTGTGAATAGATTCGGTTTATTTTTAAAATAATTTTTTTATTTTTTAAAATTAATTTTTAATAATAATATAAAAACACTAAAAAAATATTAATTTAAAAAAATAAAAATAAATAAATTTTTTTAGAAACATTTTTAAAGCATAAAAACAAATAAAATCTTGAATCTTATAATTAATTAATTATTTTTTAATTATTACTTCAAACCTCATCCCAAAAAAGGATTAAATTCATTGTAAAACTATAATCACATATTATTATCTTATAAATTTTTTAAATAATAAATATAAATATTTATTTTAGCTAAGATATTAGCACCTGAATATAATAACTAAAATGTTAATTATAATTTTCCATTTGTTTTTAATATAACTAATTATTTATCCAAAAATCTCTAGAACCTTATTAAGATTTCTAATTACTTTAAAACGAGATAATGACTTTTATTTTAATTTTATCCACCAAGACACTTCTTATTATAATTTCATTAATTTTATATAGACTTAGTGATTAAATCAAGTTAAGTGGATTCATATTAATTGTTTTGGTTTCAAATTAAGATGCATTTTTTATTATATATGTGAAAGTATATTAAGTTTGATAGATTAACCTATTATAAATATAGAAGTTTTTCTTTTGAAAAACAAATATAAATTCAACTATATAAGATAAAAGTTATATATACATACCTAAACTGTGAACATTTCAAGAATTTATGCATGGCAGATAACTAAACACGAGTGTGTGTTATTGACCTTTTAATAATATAAAAAAATTAATAAAGATTTTTAATTACTTTAAAACTAGATGACAAATTCTATTTTAATTTTATCTTTAATTCATTAGGATGTTTCTTGTTATTATTTTATTAATTTTATATGGATTTAGAGTCTATTTAGAAATGTGGTTACAATTGTTTTTAAAAATATTTTTTCGTGTCAAAATACATCAAAATAATATATATTTTTTAAATAATTTTTGAGATTAGTGAATTAAAACAATTCAAAATATGTCAAAAAATTTAATTTTTAACAAAAAAATATTTTTTTATGAAATGCAGTTTGCATCGCGTTCTCAAACAATACCTTGGTGATTAAATCAAGTTGAGTGGATTCACATTAGTTATTTTGGTTTTGAATTAGAATGCATTTCCTATCATAAATATAAAAGTGTACTAGGTTGATGAGTTAACCTATATGAATATGAAATGTTTTTATATTTTTGAAAAATAAACATAAATTGTGAATATCTCGAAAATTTATTTATGACAAATGACTAAACATGAATATGTGTGATTGAGCTTATAATAATATAAAAAAATTAATAAAGATTTACCATGTTAAAATAATTAAAAAGAATATTTTGTTTTATTTTTCTATAGCATTTGGTACTTCGAATTTAAATTTTCTACCCCTGCATACAATGACGCCTCTCCTAAAGTTTATTCAGGATCCACCACTGCCTACATGCATTCCAGGCAAAAAAAAATAATAATAATAATAATATTTTTCAATGAGTACGGATTCCAAAATCAATACCTGACCTTAATTCTTTGGGCTTTTGGTGTGTGCCAAAGCCCGTGCAGGTGGGCCTGCCCAGAAGACAGAGGGATCCTCTCAAGCCCCAGCTTGGTGGTGTGGGACCCATGTACAGTACTGTTTCCATGGGCTCGTGCCTAGCAACTTTAGGGTCGTACTCTATTGGATTTGGTGATGCTTCTGGCTTTGGTGCTTTGTATTATTGTAGGTTAAAAATTAGCGGGACAATTATTATAAATTACTTTAATAATTCTATCCACTGAACTCTAAAGTGGTTTTATTTTAGTAGGCTGTCCACTGACTAGGTGAAACCATATTTTTAAACCCGAATATGTAGAGGACTGATCGGATTATCCGATTCAATCTATTTTTTTAAATAAAAGCATAAAAAAATCTTGATTAAATATAGAATTTTCAAAGTCAAATACATAGGCACGCATCTCAAGAAGCTTTTCTGTCGAAAGATTACACAAGCCCCTGTTTTCCAGTAACTTTCCTGTCAAAAGCTTGTCTCATTTCAAGGAGTTCTCTTTGTGGTTCGGCACTTTAAAAAAAATGAATAAAATAATATAGTACAGATAATGTTTAGTAAAATAATATAACTCGAGAGTTGCAGATATTTTTATTTGCAATTGATATGTCATTTACAATTCAAAAATATATCAAAACTTTGATAATAACTTTACCAGCACCATTAAAAAAATATAAACAAAACGAATTCAGCAATATAAAAAAAGTTTAAAAAATAATTAAAATGAGCCATGTGAGCGTTCCAACTATGTTAAGATTTATTTGTCTTCAAATGGCTCGTATGAAACATTCTAATTGCTATTTTTGATAATTTTTTTAGTGTTGTTAAACCTATTTTATTAATATATTTCCAACTGTATAAATAATTTTATTATTAAAGTTTTGATTTTCCTTTAAATTTTTTACTTTTTATTTTTCTCTCTCCTCTCCCCTAGTAAGTTACGACAAGAGAAAACAAGAAAAAAAAAAATTCAAGAAACAAGTCAAAATTTTAATAATAACATTACCAATGCTGGTAGAAAGATTGTAAAGAGATAAATCCAACAACATTAAAAAATATTATAAATAATAATTAGAATATGCTGCACGAATCATTCAAAAATAAATGAGTTCTAAAATATTTGAACGGCTCGTGTGACTCATTCTAGTTATCACTTATGATCTTATTTAATATTATTATATTTATCTGATTGATATTTTTTTTGAGGATACTAGTAATGTTATAGAGTTTTGGTGTATCTATAGCATTTTTTTTTCCCCTTCCTTCCATGTTTTTCTCTTTCTACTCTCTCCTTTCTCTTTATTATAAATTATGTTGGTTTATTGTTATACTTCGAAAAGAGTTGAATATGACACTTATAACACGTAAATTACGAGTATTATATGTGATTCTTTAAAATATTCTATTTTTTTTAGATTTTTTGGGTACTTTCTATTTTTTAAAAAGTACTAAAATACATAAAAAAAAAAACTTGTTTTCCCGGTGTAAATTTCCCTCTCAACGTTATTTTTTATTTTATTTTACAGGTAAGTTTGAATCTTTCACTTACCTTTTCACTTTCGGATACATTGATTTTTCTCTTTGTTCTTGACGTTGTATATTTCTCATCTTCGTGTTGATTCCGCTCCAAAAGAGATGAACAACATTGAATTAGTATTTGATCCGGGCAATATGAAAACCAGCTTTAGCTTCGTCTTTTTTGACAGCCCTTTTTGTTTAATTCGCTGATCTCCTCATCATCCGAGGAGTTGTGGCAGTTGTCGTTGGTGGTAGGGTTATAGCCGGTGGATTGACTGAGAGGAACCGTAGTGGTGGTAACAAATTTGTGATCTCGAGAAGAATTAATAGTTGTTCAATTTCGAGAGAAATTGTTCGACTTAGGATGTCCTCAGGCGATTGAGATGGAGATCAGTTTCTATCAATACAGAGTAATAAAGTGATTTTCATCTCATTTATATAGTTATGGTATAATATTTAACACTATTTTTAAAAATAAAATATAATTAAAAATAAAAAAAATATTTTTTATTTTATTAAATTAAACCTGATTTAATATATTTTTAACATTGATCCGGATCGATTTAACTGAAATAATAAAGCCATGCTACACTGTTATTTTATAAAATCTATAAATAGTGGAGCATGACTCATTATTTATGGGTTTTTTCATTATAAAAAGCGTTAACGAGTTACTACTTATAACATATAGTTATGTCATAGTTAATGGTGGGAGTATTATCAAACAATAATAATTGTTCGATAAGAAACGGAGCCATTAATCACACATGACTCCCTGCTCTTGGGATTTAAAGTTAGAAATTTCACTGTCTTCTTGAGCCTTAATTCTCTTTTTTGTTTTGTTTTTTTGAATAAGCCCAAAAAGTGTCATCAATGCAACCTGGTCCTAGCAAGGTTAGACCAGGAGGCATCTTAGATAGAGCTCTGGTACGACCAAGCCACACAAGTCCACCGCCTCCTGCCATGACCGAGCAAGCCTCCTTCGTCAAGATTCCATGTTTCACCAACCCTGTAGTAGGACCCACTAGCTCGAAACTGGTAGACTCGGAGTTTCTTGTTGCTCTGAAACAGTCACCAGTATTTATCTGTTGAATGGGCCCACGGCAGTCGACACCATTGTTGGTGTTCGGCAAATATAAAGTTACGGAGTGGCCTTATCGCGTCCTGATTTGCAGCAGGTCACCGTCTCACCAACTTCCTACAGTGACTTCTATCTCTATCTGTTTGATGCTTTATTGAAGTTTGAATTGAGGGGGGGGGGGGGGGGGGGATTTTTATTGTTTTTCCATCGTCTCATTTTATTAAAGTTTGATTTTTTAAATGAAATTTATCGTGATATTCAAGTTCTTTACCATTTAAGTACAATCATATGGCAATAAAAAAAATCAAGAACAAGAAGTGAAGTAGCATAATCAATAATCTGGATTGGAGAAACAATGATAAATATTATACACTCAAGAACTTGAGAGATTCTCTATACCAGCAAGTCAATTTTTAGGATTGTTTGGCCCACGAAGAAAATGATGTGCAGCAGCCTAATACGGGTATCAACCATTGTTTGGGAGTCGGTGGATCTCTTTTTTACGAGTTTTAAAATGCAATATATATATATAAAATATTAAAATGATTTTTTTTCTACTATTTCTCCATGATTTAATATATTAATATTAAAGAAATTATTTCAATAAAATTTTAAATAAAAAATATCTTAGACTACGATAATAAACGGCCTCTGTAATTAAATGCCCCTGATCTTCAATTTGGGTGGCAAATTAATTAAGCTACGTGAGCGGAAAAACCTGCCGCCGCCGCTTAATCAGGTAGCTGATGTCTCTTCAAACGCTACACTGCTCACTCCTTGAAATATTTGATTAAAGTCACCTGTAAAATCAAGCAACAATAATTTCGGCCTTCAATCACCATTTTTTTTATGCTTTTCCCCAACACTTAGGGCGTTGAAATTATTATTTTTGTTGCATGTTAAAAATATTTTTTATATTTTTAAAATTATTTTTAATATAATTATATTAAAATAATTTAAAATATATAAATCATATTAAATTTTAATAATAAAATTTTTAAATTTTATAGGAACACGGTTGAAACCGCGTTTCTAAATGCATTTTAAAGCTTTTGTGTTTGAGTAGCTGTTGATACACGTCTTGAAAAAAATATTTGAAAGTGTAGTTGCTGCTGTTTTTTAAAGTGTTTTTTACTTGGAAAAACATGTTAATAATATTTTTTTATTTTTTAAAAATTATTTTTAAGATCAACACATTAAAATAATTTAAAAACATCAAAAATATATTAATTTAAAATAAAAAAAATTAAAATTTTTAAAAATCACTTCCAAGCAGCCTGAAACCAAGGCAAGAATCGTGGTTGGGTTTTTATTACTTTGAAATGATTAAAAACTTTAAGTAGATGGATCATGCTGGCCACGTGGAGGATACATCACAATTGTGCATTCAATTTTTCCCTTTCTGGGTGAATAGTATCGTCCCTTTCATGCATAATAAAGCCCGCCAAACAAATCGGTTCAGCTTTGAATCGGTTTAATTCGTAGCTAGAGTAATCGGTTTAATTTTTTTAACATACAAAAAAAAGAAAATGTCCGTATAACAATTATTTATCTGATATTTTTCTCCAGTAAAAGATGTTTCATTGACTCTAATTTATTTGGTTAAAGTTACGTTGATTCTATTTTATTTAATCATTATTTTATGATGAAGACTACCACTTTTCCGCACCGCGTAGTCCAACTCTGTTAAAATATTTTTTAAAAAATTTAATTTTTTATTTTAAATTATATATTTTTTATATTTTTAAATCATTTTAATATACTATATTAAAAATATTTTTTTAAATAAAAATACTTTAAAAAATAATCACAACTACTCCCTCAAAAATCCTTTCAATTAAAATAAAAAAAAACAATCCATATTGTCTATTTAAAAAATATCTTCTTCTTCTTTATTTTTATTTCTTTCTTACAAATAAATCATGCGCATCTTGACTTTGTGACTCTATGGGTCGGTGAAGTGGTTATTTGCGAAAATCGGATCCTTTCTCGATTGATCTCACTGAAAGCCCGAACTTTTAGGAATATCCACTTGAATTGACGAGATGATTTCTTCACTTTAATTATTTGCATTTTGAAGATGTCGGATGCTTTACTGGTTTGAGATGTGTATTCCAACATGGATGTATTCGGTCTTGTTTAGCACTGCGGCCAATTATATTTTTAAGATTTTTTTTTTCAATTCTAACCCGAGCTACGTTGCAGGGTTAATCTATTAAACGGGTTTAATAATGAACTTTTCCTTAATTATTACATGAACAAGCCCTTTTAAGACATTTTTCATAAGAATTCTTATGGCGGAATGAGAGCCTCGCTGCCTCTTTTCAACAGCGACTCGAAGTCTTGAACCTGCAATTTTTTTCCCATCTCCCACCCCGCTTGAAGCCCAGATGTATTCTCTGATAATTTGCTTGCGCGATGAATTCTCACCAGCTTGATCTGCTTCCAAAAATACCAAACAGTTTTCTTAGCTAATAAAGATAAAGTTGGTGATTCTTTGGTTAACGTGGGAGTGATGAAAAGTCAATGTCATAAGGCTGGGGTTGGTGAGCACCAATAGAAAATCGAAAAAACAAAATTGCTCCTCACATATTCACTATAAGGTGCCCCTCCAACATCCTCCCACCAACTCCATTGGAAGGTGGCAACTCCATTGACCTTTGTTCACCCTCTCTCGAACCCTCCTTTTGTCTTCGATATTTTCTCTCTACTTCTCTGCTCTAGAGCCTCTCTGGCTCACAGGTATGCTACCTCTTCATGTGTTTGTTCTTGATTTAATTCTTGCGTCCCTTCTTTCTCTTCTTTGGGTTTTTAAGCAAACAAGGTCGTTTAAAACCGAAGTTAGACTAACAAATGCACGAGTTAAAGGGTTGATTTTTATGTTTTTTAAGTTATTAAATACTTCTGTGCCATTGTACTGGGGAAGATATGGATACATTGATTTTGTGTTTTAAGTGATAGTGATATAGATGCATCCAGTTCCTTTTCTTTTGGTTCAGAAGTTATGGTTCATGGAGTCATTTTCAGATTGTAAGATTTAAGAGGGAAAAAGGAAGGCCTGTTCTTTTTTTGGTGTTTCACACATGGTTCTACAACCGAAAGATTTCATTTTTCACTATTTATTAATGCCAGCCACTGCATTTAAATGTGCAACCACCAAGAACTTTGTGGCACATAAACAGGCTGGGGCTGGAAAGGGTAACTATCACAATTTAAAGGATATCCATTATCAATTTGTGACAATTTGTCTTTGAAACTGCAGAGAACTTGGGGTGGACGTGGGATAGAATCGGTAAATAGAGCATTAGCACGGGGAAAGATGATAATCAATGTGAAGGAATCAACCATGGTGCAGCCGGCAGAGGAGACGCCCCGGAGGGGGCTGTGGAATTCTAATGTGGACCTGGTGGTACCAAGATTCCACACCCCGAGTGTCTACTTTTATAGGCCCACAGGTGCCTCAAACTTCTTTGATGGAAAAGTGCTCAAAGAGGCTTTGAGTAAGGCCCTTGTACCATTCTACCCTATGGCAGGGCGGTTACGTAGAGATGAGGATGGCCGCATTGAGATCGATTGCAATGCTGAGGGAGTGTTGTTTGTTGAGGCTGAGACCGCCTCAGTTGTTGCTGATTTTGGTGATTTCGCACCCACTTTAGAGCTCAAGCAGCTTATTCCAACTGTGGATTACTCTGGCGGGATATCTACTTATCCTCTTTTGGTTTTGCAGGTATGTTTCTTCTATTTTTATTTTCATCTAATATGTGAATTATTTATTTTTGATCCTTTGTGCCAGCACACAAGTGATTCAATTATGTGATTTATCTTTCGATTTTGAACATGTTGCATGAATTATGGTGTAAATGTGCCTCTTAAAATCCTCCTCTTCAAGGCCTGATTTCTTAAGAAGCCATAAATGTATCCTTCTAAGCTGCACAAGTGGGTCAATTCAACTGTTGTTTCAACTGACGAGTTTCCATTGCGGTTGGATGGGATAATCTTCATGTAAGAGAGATCTGCTATGAACATAAAATTTCTCAAGTCACCCACAGGCTCTGGATTCACTTTTTCTAGGCCAGAAATGAAAATGCTAGGTCAAGCTGTCCTGGAGTGTTTTGTAAACGCGTATCTACTCTAGAATTTATGATTTGGATGTTATATGGCATCAAAATTTGATTCGGAAACCTATCAGTAGAAGCAACAACTTGGGTTTTTTCATTCACTAGCAGGTCTTATCTAACATCATTAACCAAAGTTTGAGATGAATTGTAATGTACACAAGTCTCATCACCTAATTCATGAATTTATTGGAGAAAATGCAGTTTAACCTCCTAGTTTGACAAAATCACATTAAACAAACTTAAGTTTGCATAAACTTCCTTTTTTCATACCTATAGGGGAAGACCACACCCATCTTCTTATATTTGAAAGTATACTGAACATCCTAGTAGTGTTTCTTCCATACCAATAATAACAGTAACCAGCAAACACCCTGAAATTTTGATGTCAAGAAGTCTCCGCAACAAGATTTGAAGATAGCATAAAGTAAGTTTGTTTAGTCAGTTTATAAAACATTTTTAGTGGTTAGCATTTTACCTCAAACTTCACAGATAATCAAGACAATTTAATCCACCTAAAGTTTAAGGGCACCATGTAACTGTTTAAATCACTTGCATACTTTATTTATCATAAAATCATGGAGAAAAAAGGATGAGGCTGATTGAATTCTTGGTAATGTTTTGACTTTTGAGCATGTATTGCCCAATATAATTTTGTTTGAAATGGTTTTCAGATTGATCATTTATACGAGGTTTAGTTTTGTGTCGAGAAAAAGAAAAGGAAGAGGTCTAGTTTAGTTTTGAATTGCTGTATTGTTGAGATCATTTGCACACTGGCTGTCCCAACTTGATGGGTGGGTGCTCGATAGATGACTTTAGAGAAATTAATGGGTAGCTAATAACCCTTTGTTATCCTACTACACATTTTGAAGTTGCCCTATAAGGATTGGATGTGACCATGATTCACATAAATTCGACAAACAAAGTATATTACAGACGGAATTGTTAGCTGTGATGGTAGGAACAGAGTACTGCAGTAATGTAGACAACAATACATTTACTTGATATCATTTACTGCATCTGCACATAAATTTTATTGGTGGGAACTTTAAAAGTTATTACAACATGACCCAAATTCACTTCAGCATCGATTCGGTGGTATTGTAATCGTTCACATCATCATTTGAGGTGAGCGATTCTGGTAATTGCAGAACTGTCATCTTGCCATGCTCCAAGATATCTTGAAGGTATCTCATTTGAAATGTCCAGTCCCTACACTCTGCTAAGCTCTTCTGATGACAAATAGTTCGCCGCTAAATTGTGTAAAATACATTTACAACTCAACTAAGGATTTAAAGGGAGGTAGTTGAGAATATTTCCACTTAAGAGAGCTGGTAACTCTGACATTGGTTTTTTCTTTGTGTTGAATTTATTGACTTGGTATATAGAAATTTGGTTTGCCTTTTGTTAGGCTATGCTCATCTGTCTCAAATGGTTTGTTTACTTCAATTTTTTATGTACACTCTGTTTCCATGCTTTTCGGAAAGAATTTTTATCATCAAACTTTGATGAATTCACCTTATCATAGTATTTGCTAGTTGGGCATAATAAATGAAGTAGACCTGGGTTTTTTTTTTTTTTTTTTGTGACTGGCAAGTGGTAATGAGTGAGTAGTAGAGCCACCAATGAAAACAGAGCTGCCATCTTACCGCATGTTCACAAATTAGCAAGAAAATTCAACTTCTAGATGGCATGGATACTTCTCAAGCTCCTGAATGCCCTCAAGATATTTTTCTGTTGATTGCAGTTGCATTTTTCTTTACTGGAATAAAGAACTCTGCTTGAAATAGTAATCTCCTGGGTTTGGTCCGATACGTAACTAGCCAAGTCTATCAATCACTTAAATCTAATTTGTTTTGATGCTACTATGAGCGCACTATAAGCATGTTTTTGATTTGATTCTCGGCAGGTGACCTATTTCAAATGCGGAGGAGTTTCACTTGGTGTTGGTATGCAACACCATGCAGCAGATGGGTTTTCTGGTCTTCACTTTGTGAATACATGGTCAGATATGGCTCGTGGTCTTGACCTTACAATTCCACCCTTCATTGACAGGACCCTTCTCCGTGCCAGAGACCCACCCCAACCTGCATTCCACCACGTTGAGTACCAGCCTCCACCAGCCATGAAAACCGTTCTTGAAACCTCAAAACCAGAGAGCACAGCGGTCTCCATTTTTAAGTTGACCAGGGATCAACTGAACACCCTCAAAGCCAAAGCAAAGGAAGGTGGAAACAATATTGGTTATAGCTCATATGAAATGTTGGCGGGTCATGTATGGAGATCAGCATGTAAGGCACGCGGACTTCCTGATGATCAAGAAACCAAGTTATATATCGCTACAGATGGTCGGTCAAGACTGCGCCCTACACTTCCACCTGGTTACTTTGGCAATGTAATCTTTACAGCAACACCAATTGCAGTAGCAGGTGAAATTCAATCAAAGCCAACATGGTATGCTGCAGGAAAAATTCATGATTCATTGGTTCGCATGGACAATGATTATCTAAGGTCAGCCCTTGATTTCCTAGAGCTTCAGCCAGATCTAACGGCCCTTGTTCGCGGGGCCCATACTTTCCGGTGCCCCAATCTTGGGATTACTAGCTGGGTTAGACTGCCAATCCATGATGCAGATTTTGGCTGGGGAAGACCTCTATTTATGGGGCCTGGTGGGATCGCATACGAGGGCTTATCATTCATCATACCAAGCTCAACAAACGACGGGAGCATGTCAGTAGCCATATCTTTGCAAGCTGAACACATGAAACTATTTGAGAAGTTTATATATGACATTTAACAGAAGGAGCCGAGGCTATTATCCTGTCATGGTTTCTGTCCTCCCTTCAGTAAAATGGGAAAGTTCAGGTATACCAAGTTTTTTCTCTCTTGATGATGCCCGTGTATCTGTCATAGAGGGTTTTTCTTTTCTTTCTTTTCTTTTCTTTTCGGACATGGTTTGATGCAAGGAAGACTATTTGAAAGGATAATGCGCCCTCACGAGGGCTTATGTTGTACATATTTATGTATTTGCCTCGAACTTCGAAGTATAGGATGGAAGGAATAAATACGACACAAAATATCATGTTTAGTTTGGTGGAGATGGAGACAACAAAATCCAAAATGTTTCTCCATTTTGAGAGGACATGCTGACCAAAAACGAAAACAAGAAATTTAATGACTTTTTCACCCTGTTTTTCATAGAATAATTTGGTGTTGTTTGAGTATTTTTTACCACTAGATTTGTTAAAAAAAAAAGGGAGTAAAAAAAATATAAATTTAAAAGTCATGAATAATCAGAAAAAAAAAAAAAAAAAAGAGGAGAGGAAGAAAAAAGAGAGGAATGTCGAAAATTAAGTTGAATTTTATTTTTGATATCTAAAGGCTCTCGTGGCTAATTCAAACATACCTTGATAATTTGAATTTTATATCTATATCTAAAATCTTTACATTAGAATTTTGTATTGATTTTATTTATTTATTAATGATATTTGAACTTAGATTTGTATTTAGAGAGTTTATTAGATTTTTTAGATGTGTATTTTAGTTAGAAAAAAATTTTAAAAAATGAAGTTTTTTGATATTTTTTACCACTAGATTTGTTTCAACAAAAAAAGTAAAAAATATGAATATAAAAATCATGAATAATCAGAAAAACAAAAAGAGGAGAGGAAGAGAAAATACAAGAATGTCAAAATATCAGATTTAGTTAATTCATAGATACTTAAATTAAACATATTATTTTTGGAAGGGGAATACATGATGATTTGAATTTCATATCTAAAAAAATTACATTCCAATTTTGTATTGATATTTTTATTTATTAATAATATTTGAGCTTAGATTTGTGTTTAGAAAGTTTATTAGATTTTTTAGATATGTATTTTAGTGAAAAAGATAAAACAAATGAAGTGTTTTAAAGCATGAGTGATATATATATATATATACATATAGCCGGGCCTAAACTAGACTTAAGTGTGCTGGGGCTTTTCAGGAGTGACCCAACAGTTTTTATATTTTATTATTTTTATTTTCTATTTTCTTATAATATTTTTCTACATCAAGTTTATTAATTTTTATTTACCTTATAAATAAAATAAAATAAAATAAAAATTATATTTTATGTTTTTTATTTGATTTTTTTACTAATTAATACTTGCTTTTTTGTAATCTTTTACTTTGTATTTATATAATATTATATTATTAAAACAATAACGAAGAAGATTATTCAATAAAAAAAATTATAAGTTTATTTTGTATTTTTGATAATTAAACTCAATTATTTCTTAAGATAAGTTAAAAAAATAAGGATAAATAAAAAAACGTATAAAATCTGTATAATGCAGTGAAAAACAAAATCTTCAATATATAATGAATTGATATTAGAAATAATATTAGTGGTAATAGTTTGAATTTAAAAAATTGAATTATAAAAAAATGTATAATATCATTATTTTTGTTTGTAAAAAAATAAGTCTATATTGTGTTTCGTTTTATATAAATAATGTTGTTTATTTTTTTTTTTAGTTTAACATGGATGTCCGAATTAGTTTATACATACTTCGATTAATCTTATAAATTTTAAAATTAATAATTATATAAATTTTTAATGTACATCATATAAACAACCTACAATTTAAACCTGAAAATAATATTGCTTATTAACATGTAAAGAAGAGACGGTAATAGTCTTGTATTCATTTTTAACTCCACGCTCCCTGCATTTTACCTCTCGACCAACCGCTACCATAGAGGCTCTCTTGAGATGATAATAATTAGTGCAAAACAAGGTGAAAAACAAATCTTGGACAGTCATCATCGATAAAGATAACACTTGATTGTTTGTCAATCAAGAAATATAATTGGTCCGCAATTTTAAATTATAGTGCGTGGAAATATAATGAAACTTCTGTTTTCAAAAAAATTAAAAATTTTTATTAAAAATTATTTTTTTATATATTTTTAGATTATTTTAATATGGTGATGTTAAAAATAAAATTTTTTATTTTAATATATTTTTAAATAAAAAAATACTTTAAATTATTAACATTATCTAATCTCAAACAGAAATAAAATATTTTTAAAAATCATTTATATAAACGGAAATTTGAATATTTGGATTTTAAAATAGGAGCTTTAGGAGCATCGCTTTGGATGCAAGTTTTTGTTCCCAACGAAGTTCTTTCACTTTTTCAAGTCATCTTTCCTCTGTTACAATTATATGCACAAGTTAGGGAAATTTCGAATCAGTCTCTTCGTCCCCGACAATAATATCTCTTGTAGCTTACCCTCTTCCACTCTCCTCTCGGAATTTCTCCATTACCTCCCTTGAACAGCACATATCAACTCAAACTTGAAGCCAATAAGAAAGATCTCTAAAAACCCAAGAAAACGAACACTTTCTTGTTTTTTTTTTTTTTTCACGGCCAAGTCTTTCTTTGGAGACTCTAGTCGTTGAAGCCTTGAAGGTGAGTACACATGGAAAGAAAGGCCATTGGAATTGATCTTGGCACAAGCTACAGTTGTGTAGGCGTGTGGCAGAATGATCGTGTAGAGATTATAGCCAATGACCAAGGGAATAGAACGACTCCATCTTATGTTGCCTTCACTGATACTGAACGTTTGATAGGTGATGCAGCCAAGAACCAAGTTGCCATGAATCCTCAAAACACTGTTTTTGACGCGAAAAGACTTATTGGCAGAATGGCAGGGGTTTCTCCGACCCTTCTGTTCAGCGTGACATGAAGCTGTGGCCTTTTAAGGTGATTCCAGGTCCTGGTTGTAAGCCTATGATTGTTGTTAAGCATAAAGGTGAAGAGAAGCAGTTTTCCGCTGAGGAGATATCTTCTATGGTTTTGATGAAAATGATGGAGATTGCTGAGGCTTATCAATGTTTTGAGGATTATCAATGAGCCTACTGCAGCTGCTATTGCTTATGGTTTGGATAAAAAGGAGTCTCGAAGCGGCGAGCAGAATGTGCTTATTTTCGATCTTGGTGGTGGACCTTTTGATGTTTCTCTGTTGACGATCGAGGAGGGGATTTTTGAAGTGAAGGCTACTGCTGGTGATACTCATCTTGGAGGTGAGGACTTCGATAACAGGCTTGTTGATCATTTTTTTGCGGAGTTCAAGAGGGAGCACAAGAAGGATATTAGTGGTAATCCAAGAGCTTTGAGAAGGTTGAGGACTTCCTGTGAGAGGGCGAAGAGGACTTTGTCTTCGACTACACAGACGACGATTGAGATTGATTCTCTGTTTGAAGGCATTGATTTCTACACTAAAATTACAAGAGCGAGGTTTGAAGAATTGAACACGGATTTGTTTAGGAAGTGCATGGAACGTGTGGAGAAATGTCTTCGTGATTCAAAGATCGAAAAGAGTCATGTTCACGAGGTTGTTCTTGTTGGTGGGTCAACAAGAGTTCTCAGAGTGCAGCAACTCTTGCAAGACTTCTTCAATGGCAAGGAACTTTGCAAGAGCATCAATCCTGATGAAGCTGTTGCTTATGGTGCTGCTGTCCAAGCTGCAATTTTGAGTGGTGAAGGGAATGAGAAGGTTCAAGATTTGCTTGTTTTTGATGTCACTCCTCTAAGCCTTGGGATTTAGACTGCTGGTGATGTAAAGACAGTTTTGATTCCAAGAAACACAAAGATTCCCACTAAGAAGGAGCTAATCTTCTCTACATGTTCTGATAATCAGCCAAGAGTGCTTATTCAGGTTTATAAAAGTGGAGGTGCTAGAAACAAATACAATGATCTTCTTGGTGAGCTCGAGCTCACAGGCATTCCTCGAGCCCCAAGAGGAGTCCCTCAGATCAAAGTATGTTTCGATATTGATGCTAATGGAATTCTGAATGTTTCTGCGGAGGTTAGGAATGCAGGAGTGAAGAACAAGATCACCATCACCAATGACAAGGGAAGATTGAGCAAAAGATGAGATTGAGAGAATGGTGCAGGAAGCAGAGAAGTACAAGGCAGAGGATGGGGAGGGTAAGAAGAAGGTGGATGCCAAGAACTCATTGGAGAATTATGTTTACAATATGAGAAATACAGTGAAGGATGAGAAGTTTGCAGGGAAATTGAATCCAGCTGGCAAGGAGAAGATTGAGAAAGCAATTGATGAGACTATTGAGTGGTTGGAAAGGAACCAATTGGCAGTGGTGGATGAATTTGCAGACAAACAGGAGGAGTTAGAGGGCTTGGGCAATCCAATTATTGCAAAGATGTATCAAGGCGCTGGTTGAGACGTGTCAATGGGTGGTGGTGCTGAGATGCCAAATGGTGGTTATGGCAAGCCAAGCTCCGGAGGTTCTGGTGCTGGACCGAAGATTCAGGAAGTTGATTGAGCCATGACATTGGGCAAGTAGGGTGTTCTGTTTTGCCTCTCTGCCTTTCTGCTCTGTTTGGGCTTGTCACGTTTGACAGAATTCCTATGCAATGTAAAGTTTTAGTTGAGGCTTGAGGGATTCACATTTATGGAAATCTATATCAATACTTACGTAAAAGATATCCAGTTTGATTTTAGTGAATAAAAAATCTTGAATATCTTTTCTTTCTTTCTTTGATTTCTTTGTTGGGTTTTGATGTTAGAACTTAGCTTAGACTACCATATCATCCCCAATCTCCTGCAACTTCCATTGACTAGCAAGAAACTATTGCTTCTTAGGATTTGGTAGATTGAGAAAATTACACTAGTCTTGTATCTTATATCTTCATTCTCGGGAATAAACTTAGGAAGCCATTCCCAAATGGGTTCTCATAGTTAGAGAGAGCTCGTAGACAGATTTCTCTGATCTGCCCATGCAATGGTCTTTGGTGGGCATGGTTAAATGTGAAAATGGCAGCTTATATCTACGAAAATACGGCCAGGGAGTCTCATCAAAAGGTCAAGTCTTGGTTCCAGTAGTGTGAAGGAAACCAAAACCATTGGACGGGTGCCCATCCGTATTTCTGCAGTTTAAAACATAAAAAATGGAATAGGATCTTGTTTACAAACATGCTTTAATATATGTTTCAAGAAAAGGGTCAGTGGAAAGTATTTCTTTAATATATGCTTCTTTATATGTTTGTCTGAAGATTTAGAACAAGGAAACCTATAACAACAATGGCTAAAACATCATGGTTTGGCTCAAGCTTTTTACATTTGAAATTCGGGAATGTATATATCTTATTGTCTGGAGAAAGAAGAGAGACTTGCTGGTGATTTTTAGTCAAATTCTTGAAAGTTCAAAATAATATTCTGAAGCCAGAGGCGTTACAGTGCATGTACAGAAAATAGGGAAGGTGTTAGTCATCACTGAGAGTGGATGACGACATTCCTAGAGAGGAAGCAAAAGTGGCAGTTGTGTCGCCACTGAGATACCTCTTTAGTCTGTCCAAGTCATCAGCAGCATCGAGCATTGTAGGCCTAGTAGTGGGGGACTCCTGAGTGCAAAGAATACCCAACTCGGCTAATTCTCCGATTGCAACTTCCCACATCCTTTTCACTTCAGGAGATTGATCTCTTGAAGCTCTCATCAAGGAAGAGTCTACCACTCTTTCCACTCTCCCATGGTAGTGAGTCTTCACCCATTTGTGTAGGTTTAGCCCATCAACAAACATGTCATCTGTTGGCCTTTTTCTGGTCAAAATCTCAAGAACTAGAACGCCAAAGCTGTAAACATCTCCTTTTGTAGAAGTGTTTGATCCAAACCCATACTCTGCATTATAAGAATTCAAAGTGATTTACTCTCTTGTTTTTATATCAATGTGAAGTAATTTAGAAATTTGTACCTGGTGCGATATATCCAACTGATCCGCATAACAAATTTGCTGTAGAGTTTCCCATATTCTCAACCGTCCCACCGTTTCCACCCGCAACAGTCATAACTAATCTTGCTATACCAAAATCAGAAACCAGAGCGGTCATGTCATCGTTGAGAAGAACATTACTTGGCTTTAGATCACAATGTATGACTTTGACAGGAGAGTGGTGATGCAGATAGGCCATTCCTTCTGCTATGTCACTGCAAATGCTAACCCTCTGGAGAAGAGTCAAATCGGAACTGCATGAACCCAAACCTGTCTCTGAATGTGGATATAAACGGCTATCCAAGCTTCCGTTTGCCATGTATGGAAGAACAAGAGCCTTGAAATCAGGAAGACTGCATGCTGTTATGATCCTTATCAAATTTCTGTGCCTAATCCTCTTCAACACCTGGCATTCCCTGTTAAAACTCTTGGTTGAATTTCCAGACTGCAGCTGCAATACCTTTACGGCTATGGCTGTCCCATCTTGAAGAAGTCCCTTGTAAACACGGCCATAGCCACCCGTCCCAAGTAGTCTCTGCTCCTCAAATCCTTCTGTGGCTTCCAAGAGTTCTCTATATGTAATTCTTGGAAAATTGTGGATCAGTTCCGGTGTTTTTTGTTTTCTTGCCAGCTCTGTGTCCACTGAGTTTCCAGAGGAAACATTTGCCTTGATGCGGCGGATTCCAATCACACAACATATTGTTGTTAAGGTAGCTGATGCAAATATGACCAGTACAAATATAATCAACATACGTGAGTGAAACCAATTTCTTTTTCGAGAGCATTTCGGCATGCCATAAACTGTGCCACAAAGATGCCGATTGCCTAAGAATGACTTATATGTGACAGAATTGAAGACACCGCCAGAGGGTATTACTCCTGCAAAGTTGTTGAAAGAAAGATTTAGGAAACTGAGGCTTTGAATTTTGTTGAGGCTTGTTGGGATCACTCCAGACAAGTGGTTTCCGGAAACATCAAAGGATTCAAGGTTCTTCAGATCACCAATGGAATCAGGCAGGTGCCCTCCAATAGAATTACGTGAGAAATTTATCAGCTTCACTGCGATGCAGCTTGATATCTGAAAGAAGACACTTCCACTGAGGTTGTTTGATGAAACATCTATCTCTTCCACATTTTCCAGCTTACTGAGTTCTATAGGTAAAGGACCATCAAGATGATTGTGTGAAAGATTTAGAAATCTTCGGATCTCACGTATACCCGATATTTCTGCAGGGATGCTCCCTGTCAATTTGTTATAGGACAAATCCAGCTTGGACAGATCAGTGCACTGCCCTAATGTTGGAGGAATAGTTCCTGAAAGGAGGTTGTTGTTGAGAAACAGAAAACTCAGTCGAACCAAGTTTCCTAGAGTTGCAGGAATTTCACCAGAGAGTTGATTGTTTGACAAGTCAAGCAGACCAAGACGAGGGAGCTGACATAATGCTGCTGGAATTGCACCAGTTAATAAGTTGTGTGATAAGAAAAGCTGCTCCAAGGAAGACATCTGGTTGATTTCAGCTGGAATGGTTCCATTTAGAGAATTGGACGTCAAATTCAGCACTGTAAGATTGGAAAGACGTGCTATTTCTGAAGGGATCATTCCAGAGATCCTGTTTTCTTGCATTAACATGGTATCTAGATTGACACTAAGTCGGCCAATGGAACTGGGCAATCTTCCTCCAAGATTCATACCAGCCATCTCAAGCTCCTCTAATTCGGTACAATTTGCAAGTGCTGTGAAGAATGGCTCGAGGTTGTTGTTGCGATCATGGCTGACCATATTATTATACGATAAATGCAGTGAGACAACTGAATATAGTTTCCCTACGATATTTGCAGGCAATTCTCCAGTGAGATTGTTATACTCTACATCTATATTATATAACTCTGAAATGTTGGCTAAAGATGCAGGAAGTTCTCCTGTAAATTGATTGTTGTACAAATTGAGGTTCCAGATGCCTAGACAATTTCCGATCTCTTCAGGAATTCGGCCTGTGAGCAAGTTCTGGGACAGGTCTATATTTGCTAATGAAGTGCAGTTTGAGAAGAAGGATGGTGGAAGTGTGCCCGTCAAATGGTTTCCGTTGAGAGATAGCACAGTAAGGTTGGGAAGAATGGAAAGAAATTCTGGAAATGGGCCATGTAGATTGTTGCTGTCTAGCAAGAGAGAATGCAGATGCTGAAGAGAAGAAAATTCAGGAGGAATAATGCCATAAAAGTTATTCTCAGAAAGACTGAGATTTCGAAGCCCACTTAGATTTGAAATGATGGGAGACAGTGGTCCTGTGAGTTCACTGCGGGACAGATTGAGTTTTACCACACTGTGTCGATGTTTGTCGCATCTGACACCTGCGAAGCTGCAGACATCTCCATCTTCAGTCCAGGTAGCTAGCATGGACTTTGGATCAAAAACTATGGTCTTTTTGAATGCTAGAAGAGCAGACTTGTCAGCAAGCAAGGAATGGTTACGATGGTGGTGAGAATCTGAAACTGCAAAAGGAGACATTAGAAATAAATGCTGGAGCAGCAGCAGAAATGTTCTGATGAAGATCATTTTTCTTCTGTTGTAAGTGTCCAGTAATGTTTCTTTTATGAGAACCCTTACTCCTCACACTCTCATCCTGCTTCATAATAATGAATTACTGTCAGAAAAAAAATCTTGAACTTTTAACAGAGAGGTGCAGATGCGATTGATAGAATAAAAGAGTGGTACAAATGAATAGATAATTGATCTCTCAGGAATAAAAAAGAAATTCAGTGCAGGTTATGATTTTGTGGAGGGACTAAAAAACTAATATCACCTCTTTCCTCATGATGAGTAGACCTTCAACTAAGCCTAAATGAATATGCATTGAAGGGACAACAGAGCAGATTGGCTTATCCCTTTTCTTTTCGTAGTAGGGCACGCGCAATTTCAACCTTTACTGTTGAAATATGCTTTACTTTGCCTGCACAGTTGCATATGCCTGTGATACACGCACAAAGAGGTTGCATGTGAGATTTCTTTACCCTGTTCATCGTGGATGCAAGATGTGTTTCTTTCAGGCACTGCAGTTGACATTTTTGTGTGATAGGAGTAAAACTTGTTTCTAGAAGAGCTCAGTTGACATTCTTAGTGTTCTTCGAGTGCAGATGACTAAGGCCACTGTCTGTGGCTTGTCCTTCTGGAACAAGATGCCAATCCTGAGTCATATCAACCGAAAACAACGGGAATGAATCTCTCGTTTTCATGGTACAGAAAGAACCAAAATTTCTGCGCAAGTCTGTCTATTGTTTTTGGTTGTCTCGTTATCATTTCTTCATCATCATCACAAATGGAGAATTTGATGGAAATGAAAGCCTCCACTAGGCTTGGAATAGGTGGTTGAGTTGGTGAAGAGCTAGAGTCCAAGAGGTATCTTCTCTTTTGTGATCTCTGATTCGAATTCCTTTGTCCACTAATATTATTTGTCACAGAACGCAGGGCATGCTCTTGAAAGTCTTGTTTAGAGAGAAAAGATTTGGCAAGGTGCATGCAAGCCAACACATTATACCCTTCCTAAAAAATAAAAAAGAATGCCAAAATCTTTTAGGACCCACCCTCTTTCGGGAAGTTTGTGGCTGTCCAGTTTTTTCGATCCACTTGCAAGCTTTTTTGAGCTGTTCTCCGTGAGTTAGGCGCTCCTAGTTCGCAAATTGCATTTTCATAATCAATTTATTCTTCACTTTTACTTTTAGATTAGATCTACACTCCATCATGATATCATCAAGTGGATGGTGCTCATGGAGTAGTGGTGCTAGGATTTTTTAAGGCCTTTGGCCTACTCTATCCTATGATCCTGCAGATCTGTGATTTTTTAACAGAGACGGTGCAAGTTTTCTCTTGTTCGTCAAGTTTTTACCCTTTTAGATACTCAAATTTCAAGATTACACAGGATATTTACGTCTTGTTAGACTTCATCCCGGTGAATTCAACTCTATGGTGCCTCCATGAATGCTTGAGGTAACACAGACAAGGTTTTTCTTGGGGTACCTTTTGTACTGATTTGTATCACTGTATATGTTCTTATGGCGAGGATGAAATTTCACTTTTATACTGAAAAGAAAGTGATGAAGTCCGGGAAAACTTGCTTTTATGGCTTGCGAAATTGGATCTAGATGTATGAGCTGGGTTTTCGGGTTTAGGCTTAATTATTCATCAATTAATCATAAAAAACGCTTCTGAAATTTATCGTTCTATTTTAAAAATGTTTTTTTTTAAATTTAAATTTTATTTTATTTTTTTATTTTAAATTAATATTTTTTTATATTTTCAAATTATTTTAATATACTTAGGCCTTGTTTGTTTCCCGGAAAGTACTTTCCGGGAAACCATTTTCCAAACTTTCCTGTGTTTGTTTGTCATTAGGAAAGTTGGTCAACGGAAAACAATTTCCGGTCAGCGGAAAATACTTTCTAGTCAACGGAAAACACTTTCCGGTCAACGGAAAACACTTTCCAGTCAATTTTAGTCAAAAAAAAATTGACTTCGTTTTCAGGAAAGTGTTTTCCTTTTAGCTGTGTTTGTTTTCCGGAAAGTGGTTTCCGGGAAAGCACTTTCCAAACTTTCTTGTGTTTGTTTGCCAGTAGGAAAGTTGGTCATGGAAAACACTTTCCAGTAAAAGGAAAATTTGGCTTGGTTTTCAGGAAAATGTTTTCCTGAAAAATTTGAGGGGAAAACACTTTCCAGAAGTTGTGAAAGATTTAGAAATGTCATTATTTGCTGATTATATCAAATTTGATCCTCAAACTTTTGATTGCTATATATATTTTGTTTTGAATATTTATTTTTCAATTTCATCTCTTAAAATTTTATTTTTATATTAACTTTGGTCCTTATTTTTATAATTGCTATTTGCTTTTTTCTTATCATTTTTTTATTGAAATTTTTTATTTATCAAATTTGATCCTCATTCTTTTGATTGTTACTTATTTTATTTGAAATAATTTATGAAATGTTGATTATTATTATTTTAATTTCTTTATTTTTCATTTTTTTTTTAATTTTTTAGATTTGATCCTTATTATTTTGATTATTATTTGTTTTATTTGAGATAATTTATGAAATTATATTTTTTTTTCAATTTCATTCTCATTCAACTTTTTAATTTGTAAGATTTGTTCCTCATTATTTTAATAAACTTGAGAAAAATAAAATATTAATAACTTATTTTCCAGCTCATTTTCCATGACATAACCAAACACTGGAAAATGTTTTCCAGTTCATTTTTCATAACACTACCAAACATCGGAAAATACTTTCCCGGAATTCACTTTCCAGGAATTCACTTTCCCCGAAATTCACTTTCCAAAAGGAATTCACTTTCCTGCAAACAAACGGAGCCTTATATTAAAAATAATTTTTTTAAAAATTATTATTTTAATATATTTTTAAATAAAAAATATTTTAAAAAATAATTTAAATCAAGATTTTTCATGGATTAGCTATTCAAGCCAGGCCGAACGGTTTGGGTGTTGCAATGAAAACAAAAGATGGTTGTCGTTTGGGCCATGTGGCCCAAACTCCAACGAGCTATTTTTTTAAGCCCATTTTAAGTGCACGGGAAGAAAGGGAAAAAAAAAGAAGAAATACCCTTACTAAACACTCCTCTTGCAATAAAAAAGTAACCATGATGAAGGTGTATTTTTTTAATTTAATGAATAATAAAAATCATTAGCAGTCACTTTAAGGCTATTTATAAATGAAATAATACTTTAATTTTTTTAAAAAATCAAAGAAGAAAAAATAAAGTTTATTATTTAAATGCAATACATCTATACAACTAAGAAAAAAAATACTTTTCGAGTTTATTCAAATATAATATATCCAAGAATTAAAAATCTATTTTTCAAGTGTGTCAAATTTGTATTAAATTTGAAAATATTTTTTTTTATATTTTTCATCGTTTTCTTATGCATGTTTTGTATTATTTTCTAAATGACAAGAAATATTAGTAATAACATATCCTTCTTTTATATAAAAACACTTTTAGTAATATAAAAGATTACAGTTCTTTTCTTTTTACATTTTCATGAATTTATTCATTTTATTATAAATTTATTTTAAAAAAAATATATTTTCCTGGAGTTAACTTTTCCGTGGTTACAAAACAATAATATTTTATAGTTAGATTATCATAGGTATAAAAAAATAAGATGGATAGGATGAATAATGATTTCAATTTTTTATAACAATAGTTACTATCTTGAAGGGCTTCTTGTTTTTCTATTGAAAAAAAATTCATATTTCTTTTAATTTACTAGTAAAAATAAAAATTAAAAATGAAGGAAAAAAAAGGGAAAAAAAAATGAAAAAAAAAAAAACCAAAAGTAAATAAGATTTAAAAGCGGTTTGGAGTTACGTTATAAATAATGTTTCATTAAATTTTAAATTTATTATTTTTTTATATTTTAAAATTATTTTAATATTCTAATATAAAAAATAACTCTTAAAATTAATATAAAAATATTATTTTATATATTTGATAATAAAAATTAATTTAAAAATCAAACACAACAAGCTTCCAAAGAACCCCCTTTCAATCTTGACCTGGGCACAATAATTGTGGAAGCAGTTCTTCTATTGTAATTTGTAGAGACAAAAAGGCATGCAAAATTCGACGAGGAATTTCTGCGTGCTTGCTTGGAGTCACAGGTGCCAGCTATGCATTGAGATCTCACTTTGCGAAGCAATAGTTTGATTATTTAACTCGATATTTCATTACTTCCAAGTCCTTCTTAACCGACCATTTGCCTAAATTTTATTGCTAGTGGACAAGTTGTATCAACATGCTCGTACATCGTACAATATTAAAAATACAAAAATCTAATTTTAAAGTGCAGATTATCCGTTCAAGAGTTTGCTCTTAAAATATATCTCATAAATTTTAGAATATATCTAATAAATTTTAGAATTATTAAAAATTTATCTAATTATTAACTTTAAAATCTTAAGAAATTAGTTAAGATACATATAAATTAATCTGAATATCTATAATTATAAAAAAAAATATAAAAACCAGTTTGGATTGCTAGGTTAATATGCTGAGTTGAAATTTTATTTAAGATAATTTTTAGGTTTTTTTTCAAATAATATTATTTTATTTTTTAAAATTATAATTTAAGTTAACTTATGAATCAACTTGTTTGAATTTTAACTTAAATTTTATATCAAGTCAATGTTTTTTATATTTTAAATTAAATATAAAAAGTTCGAACCCTCATAGAGAATGATGGCTCAAGTTGAATTAGAACTCAAATGGAGAAATTAATTAAATTTTCATAATTAGATTTGAATTTAGCTTTAATATACTTAAATTAGCCATCAACATGAGATATTAATATTGGATTTCTTAACAATAACACACTAATTTTGAGCATTACATTCTTAAATCTTAACATTAAACGTATTTTGTAATTAAATTTTGTTTCCACTAGTTACATCAATAAATACACTATTTAATGTTGAGCATGAGAGGAAAAAAAATGTTAAAGTACGTGAAAAGTAGGCGGACTTCTCAATGGCCACTTATCAATAAGCAGTTGTTCTTATGATATCAACTTCCCTGTAGCTGCACTTTCAAAGAGGTTAGCAACTTAGGTTTTAGATTCTCTCCTTTGGAAGAGTTAGCTTAAGAAACACTTAATCAAGAGGATGTCACAATTAGCCCCTCAACTTTCTATGGTGATCACTTAAGTCCTTGTTCTAGTGATATGATATTCCTTGCTCCCTGCTATTAACTAATATAGTTGACTCTATTGACCATGGATGGCATGCAAAAATAAAATTCCACACAGTAAATTTAATTGCAAGGTTTTATTTTTGGAGTCGTTTTTTGTTTATTTATTAAAATATTTTACATATTTTAAAGGTTATTTTTTATTGTATATAATTTAAGATTGTGATTCATTGAGGTTTGTGCTAATAAATGCTCAACTAGATCCTTGAAATATTATTTATTGTGAAAATAAACAAACATTGTGAAAATAAATAAACATTGCCCAAATTTCACTGGGGAGGGGGTTAAAATATATCATAAAACCAAGAAAAAAAACTAATTTTGAAAATGTTGAAATCATTTCTAGAAATAGATGTAGCTTTTACTAGCATTGTGAAAATCTTAATGCAAAACATCATGGATATTCTTAGAAGGGGTTTTGAGAAAAGGTCAAAGGTTAACCTGTACCTAACGGTGAAATCAAACGAAGACAAGCAGAAGACGATAGTTCAAGGACCAGATAGATCAATTTGTTAGTATAAGCCTCTATGCGCCGTAAACTTAATAGCTCAGGGACAAAAGCTGCAAAAAAATAAAATAAAATTTGAACGTTCCCGACAACGTATGGCGACATAGCAATCCGAATATACAGCGAGGTTTGGTTTGCAAATAGCACATAAACAATTTACAATCGGTGAAAATCCAAATCCAGACGCGTTAAAGGCTTTCAAACTCGTTTTCCCTGTATATCAGAAACCCTAGAGGGACTTTTTGTTGACAATTCAGTTGCGTTTAGCTTAGAAAACAGGGAAACAAAAGCAGGAGCTGCTAGCAATGAAGAGAAAGGCAAAACACATAGAAGAAGAAGAGAGCATGAAGTGCAACAATAACAATGGTGGAGTGGCATGGTCAAGAGGGCCACTTATTGGCAAAGGAGGGTTTGGATCAGTTTATTTAGCAAGTTTAAAGAACCCCAAATCAAGAAACGGCTATTATCCTCCAGTTATGGCTGTCAAGTCTGCAGAGGTCTCTGCTTCTTGCTCCCTTCAAAAGGAGAAAGAGGTATTTAACTGTCTCAATGGATGCCCTTTTATCATCAAGTGTTTTGGTGAAGAAACTACTAGTAATAAAGATGGTGAGATGTTTTATAATGTGTTGTTAGAGTATGCATCAGGAGGGAACTTAGCTTGTCTTATCAAGAAATCCGATGGTGTTGGTTTGCCTGAATTGGATGTGAAAAGATACACTAGGTCTATTCTTGAAGGGATTTGTTATATTCATAGTCGTGGTTATGTGCATTGTGATCTCAAGCCTGAGAATATACTGCTTGTTTCCAATAGGGCGAAGGCAGGTGAATTTGTGGCAAAGGTTGGGGATTTTGGGTTGGCGAAGAAATCAGAGAAGAGGAACAAGAAAATGAAAATTGACCCTTATTTAAGAGGGACTGCTTTGTACATGGCTCCAGAGACCGTGGCTAATCATGTTCAAGAGTCTCCTTGCGACATATGGGCTCTTGGTTGTGTCGTTCTTGAGATGCTTACTGGGAAGCCAGCTTGGGATTTGAAACCTCATGTTACTACGGAAGAGCTTCTGAGGAAGATCGGTGATGGATATGAATCCCCTAAAATTCCTTCTCAGATTTCGAAGGACGCTAAGGATTTCTTGAAAAGGTGTTTTGTGGCCAACCCAATGTTCAGGTTTACTGCGGAGATGTTGCTGGATGAACCTTTTATGTCAGGAGTGGACTTAGATGGTGTTGAGTTTGTGGAGACTTTGGATGCTGAAAGTGTGGAATGGACTGTCACATTATGCGGGACAGATGATGAATTTAGTGATCCCTCTCTTTATGAAGAGTGGAGCTTCACATCAGATGAGGGTTCGTGTTTCTCTCCTTGGTCTGATGATGAAGAAGGCATTGCCAGTGATGTTGATGCAATGAAACATGCATCAAGGGTTGAAGCAAACGCAGTGCAGTATCCAGCAACCTGCACTATCCCTGCTGGTGCATAAAAGTGAATCAATTGCAGACTTTTCATTCAAACATGTCTAGGTTGACATTCTTTGTTGAAAATTCTTTCATTTTTTCTGCATATTGCAGTAGATCACAAGATAATTTTGTTCTTGTAATCAATGATTCGTTGATTTTAGTCAGCAATATAGATGGAAGAACAGTGTTTGTTATTGATTAATATCTTTCTTTATTATTATTTTTAATTTACAGCTGCCATCACACCTTTTTCCAGCTTATGATCCTTAATCCATTCATATAAGTAGGTTCTTAACATCCTATTGACTAAATGTTAAGGGTTAAAACCTCTGTTTCTGTCTTGGATGTGCAAGTAACTGAGAAATCAAGTTCCTGGAGAATAATAAAACTTTTCATGCCCAAGTTAACTAATCATTCTCTTACTTGCTGCAGTTTGATTAACAGATGCAATAAGACTCAGATCTTCCACATCACAACAAAATTCATCCAAAGCTACTTAGATTATTGGAAAAATGAGTTTCAATTTTTCCACTTTTAACTCCAAAATAAACCACAATAAGATCCATTTCCAATTTAATCCATAGAGAATGTAGGAATATCTGTCAGGAAAGCCTTCTGAAGTTCCAACTTTGTGTTTAGGATTTTCAGATTCTGCAGTGGTCACGCTGGGAAATTATGATTTTTTTTTAAAACTTTTGCAGTTCTTTTTGTCAGTTTAGTTGCAATCAACTGTCATTGAAATATTCCCTTGAAGATTGTCATCACTTGACTACTGCTACATGTATGTGTTGAAGTTCATCTATCCCCACTTCCCCCTTTGTTTCAACTTCCTTTTGAAGAGCAGAACTGCAGTATTTGTTCTTCGAGTAGCCTTCACTGCTAAAGTAAGTGCATCCAGTCCTTAAATGCTAATTTGCTCTGGAAATTGTTTTTTTTTTTTTTCATACTATTTTTTGAATCTTTCCATGACTCTTTTTTTCCTGGAACCTGATTGCAGTACAACCAGAATCGACATGGCAGTAATTACAGACATTCAGGATACAGTTGATAAATGATATCAGCTAATGTTCAGAGGGGCAAACTATGCACGTTCAAGTGTGGTGTCCTGCAAGGTATGCCCTGCAAGGTATGCACACTTTGGACAGACTACAGGCTAGGTGAACACTCATAAAAATGGCATGACAACAGATATAGAATCCAATCTTTATAAGCTCTCCCAGAATCATAATAAGCTAATCATAACCTTGTTCTTCTCATCGTTGTTTACCAAGTTCATGCCAAGGACTCCAAAGACTCACTTTGTCTACATTTTTTAGTTCTGTTATCTACTTTTTATTTCCTAATAATCATCACTTTCCAGAACTTTTGAACGGCTGTAGTGACATTTTTGGTATGAACATTGCCAGCTGCAGCTAATTCCTGACACTTCAATCTCTCAACTCCAGCTAAGGCATCAAGAACATACAGATTTCTACCATTACCACTATAAAAAAGGGAAATCAACTTGCATGATGACAATATACTCGTAACTAGAAAGTAGACAGATAAGAAAAAGGGAAAATCTGAAGCATTACAGTGCAAGAACTTGGAAGAGACCACCAAATGATCAAATGTATGGAGTTGGAATGAGTAATAACTGCACATAAAATCAACGCTGAAGCTGAATGTAGAAGTACCATCTGGCACTGCCTCTTCAGCTCTCTCGACATGACAGTCAATTTCATGTAACCAATACTACATTCTAACCATATCACTACCACATCTGTTCAGTTCTTTTGTGCTTTCAACTTTTTCCTAGTAGCACCAGCAAATGAAATATTAGAGCAACAGCGTCATAATTCGTTGCAGACAATAAATGGTAGGAAAAAAAGAGTGTAAATGCAGCAGAAAGAAGTTGTTAGTATAACAGAAGAAAAAGATTGAAAACAAGTAATCAATTTTTGATTGATTGAAGAGCATCCGAACACAGTCATTAAATTTAATGTTGAAGGGAAGAAAACTGAGCACACCACACTCCCAACTTGTTAATCTGATGTATTTGTAAACATTGGAGAGACATCAGGAACAATGCTGGAGCTGGAAAACTGCTCAGTATCTTCTGAAAGGGAACCGGATGAAGAATGCTCCGAAGATACAAAGATGTCCTCGCCTCATAAGTTGAAGACAGTGGTAAACTGAACCTTTCAGGATTCAAGACCTCCTCTCCTTCACTAACCTTTCTCTCTCCTTCTTCCTTAAATGCCATCACATACTTGTTACTCAGGAGCTCACTTGCTGTTGATCTCCGTGCAGGATTCCTTGCAAAGCAACACCGGAGAAAATCCTTACCTTCCTCTGATATGTTGCTAGGAATAGCTGGCGATTCGTGTGCAGAACCAATCATAGATAAAAGGTCCCTCACAACTGAATCCGGATCCTTCTCTGGAAATTCTTTTCTGCTACTTTTTCACTTTTTTTTTCCAGCGATTTCGTTGACGGCAATTTGTTGACAAACTGATGCCATTGCTCTATTATATCATTCATGTAGGGCAATTCTTTTCATTCCATTTGGATAGAATTCCTTGCTAACACACCGATATTATTTTATGTTCCAAGGCTTGCACATAACACACCACCATGGCTAGCCAATTGCTTTTTCCTATACGAAAAGCACTGAATAGCGTTGACAAGCACTATTTTTCAGCTCCACAACCTATTACGATCACTAACTTCTCCACTAATGACATGCCTTCTTCTCTACGGAAAAAATTCAAGGAATGGTGTATAAATGCAACCGGTCACCAGAGACGAGTCACAATGCAAGAGACTAGTTTACCATACAAGTCCATCCTTGTACATACAAAGCCAGAGCATACAAAAGCAAGTCATGCAACATGCATTCCATACAAGTTCTAGGTTCTAGGCCATGCTCTAGGCCATTCCAAGTCACACAAAATAGAGGAAAAATAGAATTGCTATAGAGGAAAGTCTGTATATTATTTTTCACACAATACTTTTCTACAATGACAGAGAAGCTATATATAAACTTATACATTCTTGGTTGTTGCACAACATAAGGAAAGAAAAGATTGTTATTCTATCTCCATGATTTCAGCAATTAAATACTGACAGGATTGTCAAGTGTAGATGTCATCTTGCTGGAGTTTCCTTTATCTGTTGAACTACCATTTACGTAGGAATTTGTTACTCCTAGGAAGTCCTTATCACCAACCACATTTCCTTTGATATCTCTGTGAGTAAAATCATCCTTATTGCTCCATAATTCTTCCTTGTCACTCCATGATTTGTGGGATAGACTCACACGATTATTGCTAACAGGGGACTGTAAGTTGCTAATATCTCCCCGCAAACTGAGCCGAGGTTGAAGGCACAGTTTGTTGCGAAAGTAAGAGAGGGCAGCCTTGGGCACTGGTTTTGTAAATATATCAGCAACCTGGTTAGCCGAGGAAACATGTTTAGTGACAAGTAATCCAAGTGCAACGCATTCGCGTACGAAATGGTAATCCAACTCAATGTGTTTACTCCGAGCATGAAAAACAGGATTAATGGTCATGTATAGTGCACTGATATTATCACAGTAGAGAACTGGTGGATGTGATAGAGTTATGCGAAGATCGGTGAGGATGTAAGTGAGCCACGTAAGTTCAGCAGTAGTATTAGCCATAGCTCGATATTCAGCTTCAGTACTGGATCGCGAGATTGTGTGTTGTTTTTTTGCACACCATGAAATGATATTGGTGCCAAGAAAGGTGCAGTAACCAGTGGTAGATCTCCGTGTTGTAGGGCAGCCTGCCCAATCCGCATCAGAGAAAGCATGCAAGTCAAGTGTTGTATTGGATGAGAGGTGAAGACCAGTAGCTATTGTTCCTTTGAGATATCGAAGGATGCGCTGAACCAGTTTCAAGTGTGCAACTGTAGGATTGTGCATAAATTGGGAAACATAGTTGACACTGTAGGATAGATCAGGTCGCGTGAGAGTGAGGTATTGGAGAGCTCCCACAATCCTACGAAAATGACTGGGATCAGCAGCAGCTGAGAATGGATCTGCATCTTTGTTGAATTTGGTTTCCAAAGGAGTGCTCATGGGTTTGCAATGAAGCATATTGGAGCGGTCAAGGATGGTAAGTGCGTAATGTGACTGAGACAAATGAAGTCCATCTGCTGTGGTAGAAATTTCAACGCCTAAGAAATGATGCACATGTCCTAAGTCTGTCATTGAAAATTCACAACTTAGTATGTGAATAAAGGAGTCGACCAATTCTGCTGATGACCCTGTAAGAAGCATATCATCAACGTAAAGTAAGGCCAGAATTCCATGTGCTGAGTGTAAGACAAAAAGAGAAGGATCAGCCAAACTACAGAAGAAACCATATGATATAAGATAATCACTGAGTCTATCAAACCAGGCACGTGGTGCCTGTTTGAGCCCATATAAGGCACGCTGAAGCTTACATACATGCATAGGGTATTTTTGATCTGTCATACCTGATGGTTGTGACATATATATATCCTCCATAATGTTGCCATGTAAAAACGCATTCTTGACGTCCAATTGACGAATGGGCCAGTGTTTCACAAGAGCAATAGTTAAAATTAATCGAATTGTACCTGGTTTTATTACAGGAGAGAACGTCTCTATGTAATCAATACCATCAATCTGATGATAACCTTTGGCAACTAACTGTGCTTTTAGGCGATCCAATGTTCCATCTGGTTTCAGTTTGGTCTTAAAAACCCATTTGGACCCAATCATATGCATATCTGGTGTGCGGGGAACTAATCGCCATGTATCATTGTGATGAAGTGCTGTAAGTTCATCATCCATTGCAGCTTTCCAACCGGGATGCATCAGGGCTGCTTTAATGTTGTTTGGTTCACGAGGTATCGTTGGGGATGAGGTTATTGTCAAGGCATATTTAGGATTCGGCTTCACTACTCCATGCTGGGACCTGGTTACCATAGGATGACGGGTTGTTGCGTCATGAGGAGGATGGGGAGGATGAGGCGCTGCAATTTGTGGATCACTAATTTGAGGGAAGCATGCAGGTTGTATTTCAGTGTTTAATTCTGGCATTGGGGTCTGCACGGGGCTAGCTGCTGAAAGCTGAGTATTAAAATCTGTTACATCATTTTCGAGTGTAGTTGTTTCATGTGTTGAATGTGATGCAGACTGCCAGGAATGGTGATCAACAGTTGGAAGAGGAATAAGATTTGTAGACACAGACTGTTGTGGGAGAACTTCTGTTTCAGCATCTGTTTCTAGAAAAGTGTTAGAAAATGGTATCCAGGAATCAAGTATATTAAGCACATGTGAGGCAGCAGGTGAATTTGAAGATGATTTAAACGGAAAAACAGTCTCATCAAAAACAACATGGCGAGAAATGAAAAATTTATGACTTGGTGGGTGAAAGCACTTGTAGCCTTTATATTTTTCACTGTATCCTACAAAAACACACAAGACTGTTTTGGGGTCAAATTTATGGTTTCTTGTATTCCATGTATATGGAAAGCATTTAGAGCCAAACACCCGAAGGGACGTATAATCAGGTTGTTTTCCATGTAGCATGAAATATGGGGTGTCAAAACGTAGTGATGATGATGGTAGTCGATTAATGAGAAATACTGCTGTGGTGAAGGCTTCCACCCATAATGAAAGAGGTGCATTGCTATGAAATAACATTGTCATACCTAATTCGCGTATAATTCTGTGCCTTCTCTCAACCATACCTGTTTGCTCTGGAGTATAGGGGCATGAGATCTGATGAAGAATACCTGTGGCCAAAAAATGTGATGACATTCTAGAGTTAACAAACTCTCCTCCTCCATCGGAGTGAAAGATTTTGACTTTTTTATTGAACTGTCTTTCAGCATATTGTTCAAAGGCTAGATAGGCAGTAAAAAAATCTGATTTGTGCTTCAAAGGTATAATCCAAGTATACTTTGAGAAATCGTCAACTAAACATGCATAAAACTTAAACTTGTCAATAGATAAAACTGGTGCAGGTCCCCACAAATCACAGTGAATCTTTTCAAAAATGCCAGAGCTAGAGTGTTCAGAATGAGCAAAAGGAAGTTTACTAAGTTTTCCTAATTGACAACTATCACATAAATGTTTTGTCCGTGAGGGACCTATAACTTCAATTAACCCTTTATTCTTTAATAATGGAACAGCTGAAGCTTGAGGATGTCCCAAGCGTTGGTGCCAAATGTCTGCAGTGCCAGATTTGAATCGATAAGAAAAGTGTGCTTCTGGTACATTGGATAAAACATATAGATCACCCTTCTTTTTCCCTGTTATTAGCCGATGTCCTGTCTTGCGTTCCTTTACACAAAAATCAACATTAGAAAATTCACAATTGACAGGAAATTGAGAGGTCAGTTGGCTTATAGAAAGCAAGTTCTTTTTTAGATCTGGAACTAAAAGAACATCATAAAGAGGCAACGTCCTATCTTTTTGTTTAATGCACGAATCACCAATAGCTGTGATAGGTATAGAAGAACCATCTCCAATTATGACAAAATCAGATCCAGAGTATTTATGGATATTAGTCAACATACCTTGCATTCCTGTCATGTGATTTGAAGCTCCTGTGTCAGAAGTCCATTCTGTTTCAGTAATGGAATTATCTAAGGTGAGTGCAGCAAGAGCTTGTGGAATCTCATCATTTTGAGTTGTTCTTTTATGTATCCACCAGCAGATTTTGGCAATATGGCCTGGTTTCTCACAGTATTGACATGTCTCATTACGATACAGATCTCGTTCTGCTGCTGTCATGCGTCATTCTCCTGGCGGTGGTGGGCGTCGTTGTTGTGTAGCTGATATTGAATTGTCTGAATAGCTATGTTGTTGGTTCCGAAATTGTTGTGCCTGGAATCCACGACCTGCAGAAGTAAATGTGTTGTTGCGATTTCTTGGCATATTGCCTTGAAACTGTTTCTGTTGCTGTCCATAAAAGGCTAAATGTGGGGTGAGTTGAGAAAAAGGTGCATCTGATTGGTTTGAAAACCAACTGCGACGTTGATCCAGGCTTTGTAACTGTGAAATCAGTTCTGTGTAGGTTGGTCTTGGTGGTTTCAACATTGTTGTTGTAAAAGTTTCATATTGTGGTCCTAGACTTGTGAGAAGGCAGAATACCTTTTCTTTATCTGGTAGGGGTTTTCCAATTCCAGCAAGATTGTCACATAGACCTTTAAAAATACGTATGTGATCTCCAATGGTCCTGTTGTCATCCTTACGAAGATAGGTTAGTTGTTGTCGTAGTGTAAACTCACGCTCTTGAGAGTCTTGTGCATAAGCATCTTTCAATGCTTCCCAGACTGCAAGTGCTGTGTCTAAGCCGATGACAAGTCCAAGTGCTTCTTCAGATAGGGTTCCAATGATCCAACCCCTAAGAAGACGATCAGACTTTTGCCAAGCAATGAATTCTCTTGTTAGCTGTAGTGTTGTGTTTCCTGCTTCTGTGGTGTTTGAATCTGGATTGATATATTTTGTTGGGATTGGTGTTTCTTTGGTAAGATGATCAACCAAGTCTTGGCTCTCTGCTAAACCTAAAACTTGTTCTCTCCACAGTTGGTAATTGGATTGTGTGAGTTTAAGTGTGACAAAATTTCCGACATTCAAAGACAGAGAAGACATGGTGTTTAGAATAAGAAGCAGAATCGTTCCTGCTCTGATACCAAGAGGAAAAATAGAATTGCTATAGAGGAAAGTCTGTATATTATTTTTCACACAATACTTTTCTACAATGACAGAGAAGCTATATATAAACTTATACATTCTTGGTTGTTGCACAACATAAGGAAAGAAAAGATTGTTATTCTATCTCCATGATTTCAGCAATTAAATACTGACAGGATTGTCAAGTGTAGATGTCATCTTGCTGGAGTTTCCTTTATCTGTTGAACTACCATTTACGTAGGAATTTGTTACTCCTAGGAAGTCCTTATCACCAACCACATTTCCTTTGATATCTCTGTGAGTAAAATCATCCTTATTGCTCCATAATTCTTCCTTGTCACTCCATGATTTGTGGGATAGACTCACACGATTATTGCTAACAGGGGACTGTAAGTTGCTAATAAAAATCAGAGCTACTCTTAGCCATTGAAGGTCACACAAGTTCAAGGCCATACAATTTACACGATTTGCCATACATAGGTTACACACAAATACACATTCTCTATAACTGTGTTCTATTTCTCTCTTCTTGTACATTATTCGATCCTACCATCTTTAATAACTTAAGCATTGGAGGGTATTCCAACTGCAGACTGATTTTTTTAGGAACAACCTAGGCTAGAGATAAAGTTGAGATACAGGTTTCATCACACTGCAAGAACTATTATTCACCTCTGATGTGAGATACAGATTGCAAGTCATGATAACATGGCCAGCAAACTAGACCACAAAAAGAATGCTACATGAAGGCAGCTCAGGGAAGACATAGGGATTTAAACTGAAGAGTGCCAAAAGAATTTGTTTACAAGGCTATTAGAGATGCAGCCATTCTGGGGCCAATGAGATGGTCATTCGAGACCACTAAGGTCATTCAAAAGAATAACACACTATCTAGCAGCCATGCACCAATAGGGATGGTGCCTATCGATAGATATTGCCGCACTGTGTTTGCTATCGCTTTAAATGCATCAACATCACTAGTAACAAGGAGAAACAAATGCCCTCTCCTTCTATCTGTTTCTTTGATAAGTTAACACCCTCTCCTTCATCATCAGACCCGCAAGAAAACAGGAACCCTCATCTGGTGTGAAGCTCAAATCTTCAGAACAAGCAGAGCCACTGAATTCTGCTCCGGTCAATGCAGCTGTCCATTACACCGTTTCCTGCATTCAAAGTCTCCCCAGCTTCACCTGGAGTATTTAACCTGGGGTGACTAGTGAGAGAATGAGCAACCGCACCGGCGGTCCTGGATAATTTCCTCGGTACGCGCATTTACCCACTTAACACCAGATAAATTTGGGGAAATCACTACAAAAGAACAACTAAATAGTCGAGCTATCGATAGAAGCAAAAATTCACGCAGAACATAAAAAAAATGCAGTACATGTTATATTTTTTTTCCTTGTCCCTAGCTGATGACCAAAGCAAGAAACCTACATATATTTAATTTATAAGTCGAGAGAAAATGTATCATGATGTGGCTGTAGTTTAGTGGTGAGAATTCCACGTTGTGGCCGTGGAGACCTGGGCTCGAATCCCAGCAGCCACATAATTTTGAATGTTTTCATTTTTTATCGGGGCTTGACATTCACATTTTTTAATCCCTTTCCTTTTTCCTTCGAGGGGTCATATTTCCATCCCATAATCTCTCATAAGGCCGCATGATTTTAGCTTGGGCTTGGGATGAAAAAGCCCAATCCCTTTCACTGGCCTTTTTAAGTCAACCTCAAGGATAACATACGTGACCCATAATCATCAGATCACCTCAAGTTTTAGAAGGAAATCTTGGAAAGAAGATTAATGGTGGGACTTTCGATATAGCTTTGGTCTGGACTGTCGTTTGCAATTCTCAACCTAGTTATGGTCTTCTAGATTTTCTTCCTATTTCAACTCCCCCCCGCCCCCAGCACTTGCTGCTTAGAGACCTCACGGTGCTTCCGGTGCCCCCTGTGTATATCTGCTGTTGATGCAATCTTCTGTATTGACTGCCATATTATGTTGCAAAAACCCAAAGCCTATCTCACCCACTGAGATTTTGAGCTCATCAACCCCTTTGTCTTCTCTCCTCTCTTCTTCATTCAAGGTGAGCTAGCTTCTTGTATTTTGTTTTCGTTTTTACTCAAATGGGCTCTTTTCTTTCTGGTAATTGGTAGTTCCTTCTCTTCTCTGTTTCCTTACTTGCTACTGCCATTCTCTGTAACGCACAAGCTCTATCTCTATGCTTTGTTGTAGCAGTGAACTTCTCTTTAGATCTTAGGTGCCTTTTTCCTTGACTGTAAATTTCATTACTACTGCCATTCTTTTCTTTATTCAATTTTTGTTGTTTTCATTCGTTGCCTATATGTGATTCAATGCTTAATTCTCGAGTAAAAGTTAGCTAGTTTGCTCTTAATTATGCCGCCTCAGATCAACTAAAATAATAAATAAATCTCCCTTCTTAGTTGCGCCTAACATAAGGTTGCTCTTTGATTTGTTTTGGTAGGCTAAACATTTATGTGCTTTGTGATATACGAGCATGATCTCTATTCCCTGTGAATTTGTTTTAGCTTCTTGAAAACTGAGAATTTCTCTGCCTTGTGATATGCAATTCCTAAGTACATATCATGAGTTTGTAGGATAGTTGATTTGTTAACCTTTAATTTTATGTAAACTAGTAGTCACTCCAGCATAACTATTTTCTTGGAAATTTATTCCCATCTTAACTGAACCATTATTTTCTCCTCCTCCTCCTGACCCCTCTCTAGCTTCCCTTCTCCAATTCTCCTACCTTGAATTTAAAGAAGGTCAAACCTCAAATTACTCCAACGATACTGTAGGTAAATAGAAATCCTCAGTTGATTTTATCATGTATAATAGCATGCATGCATACCTCAACTTGGTAATTCATCTACAGTTCTCCTAGTTTTTCTTTAATGCAAACACTAATATCTTCTGGAAATAGCATCTCGTTATTCCATAATTCATCTACAGTTCTCCTTGTTAGGGGTTGAGAAAGTATTTATAAAATCCAAACCGTAAATTAGTTGAGTTAATTTAAAATGATATCGTTTTAATATTTTTTTAAAAAATAAAAGTTAAAACAATATCATTCTTAAAAACTTATAAAAATCAAATTCTATGTAACACTGGTCTCTGGCGGGCGGGTTTAATAATACTGGTGGCGAAATAAACTAGTCTCCGGTGGGTTTAATAATATACTGTTGGAGAGGGTAGCTTAATAGAAGAATATCTAATAGTGTTAAAGAAAAACAAAATTGAGAAAAGTTTTAGTCCGGAACCCAGTTGAAAATTGGTGAATGATTGGGAGAGAGATTTAAGATTTGCCCTTGAAAGTGATATTCCAAAAGCGAAGTCACGCTTGACACAACAGTAATTTCCAAGTGTCTTCTGGCTATAATTAAATATCTGCCATATTATCAGCAAAAATTCTGCTTTTCCTTTCTGCAGTTTCATGGAAGACGGCAACAGACTGCAAGTAGTAATGTTTCCATGGCTAGCCACGGGACATCTCATACCATTTCTCCGACTCTCCAAGCTCTTAGCTGAAAAGGGTCACAAAATCTACTTTGTATCAACGCCGAGGAACCTTAATAGGCTTCCTAAAATACCAAAACGACTATCTTCAGAAATTGTTCTAGTATCTTTTCCCTTTCCTCATGTACCCAACTTGCCATCCAATGCAGAGTCATCTACAGACGTACCTTACACCAAACAACAGTTACTAAAGAAAGGCTTTGATTTGCTTGAACCACCACTGACGACTTTCCTTGAATCCTCAAAACCAGATTGGATTTTCTACGATTATGCTTCTCACTGGCTACCATCCGTAGCAGCAAGGCTTGGTATCTCATGTGCCTTCTTTAGTCTTTTCACTGCTGCATGTTTATCTAATATTGGGCCACCATCAACTTTGATGAATAATGGAGATCCCCGGTCGAAAGCTGAGGACTTCACGGTCGTGCCCAAGTGGATCCCTTTTGAATCAGACCTTGTTTACCGTTTGCATGAGGTAGCAAAGTACGTGGAGAAAACGGAGGAAGATGAAACTGGACCGTCGGATTCGATCCGGTTCGGTTTTGCAGCTGGAAGGAGTGATGTGGTGATCATTAGAAGCTCTCCCGAGTTTGAACCGGAGTGGTTCAATCTCTTACGCGATCAGCTGTACAAAAAACCAATTATACCGGTCGGGTTTTTGCCTCCGATAGTCGAACACAACGAAGAAGATGATGATATTGATGGTCACAAGCGGGGTAATATCAAAGAGTGGTTGGATAAACAAAAGGCTAACTCGGTAGTTTATGTTGCCCTAGGGACTGAGGCTTCTTTGAGTGGTGAAGAATTGAAAGAGTTAGCTCTTGGTTTGGAGAATTCAACGTTACCTTTCTTTTGGGTACTCAACAAAATGCCTGGGTCAACTAAGAACGCGTTGGATATGCTACCAGATGGCTTTCAGGAGCGAGTCAAGAATCGTGGGATTGTACATGGGGGATGGGCTCCACAGGTGAAAATACTGAGTCATGATTCAGTTGGGGGGTTTATGACTCACTGTGGTTGGAACTCCATCATAGAGGGGCTAACGTTTGGCCGCGTGTTGATTCTGCTTCCAATCCTAAATGATCAAGGGTTAAACTCAAGGTTGTTGCATGGAAAAAAGCTTGGGCTGGAGATACCAAGAAAGGAGCAAGATGGATCATTTACATGGGCATCAGTGGCCGAGTCAATGAGAACGGCAATGGTAGATGACTCGGGCGTATCGTGGAGAAACCGGGCAAGGGAAATAAGATGCTTGTTTGGGGACGTGGATAGGAATAACTGTTTTGTGGCAAGGCTTATAAATTACCTTACGGAGAATAAGAAGGCCCGGGTTCCATAAGAGTCGAATAGCTCACCTCATGGATATGAACCCAAGGCCGAGAGCTCGCTGTTTGAGATTTGAAATGGTTTGTAACTAATAAAATACTTATGAGCTTTCCTTAAATAGAATATTGTATATGCTAATAAAAAACAAATTGTTGATTTTATTCAAAGATTGAGTTGGGAAGTTGAAATAAAAATGTTACTGTAAACAAAAACTGAATATTTGTTTCAATTCTAAAATTTTAATTAGTTTGAATCAATAAAATAAAGTTTTATTTTGTTAAATTGATCATTAACTTAATATCAAAATCTATTTTTAACATCATTAGTGCCTTGTGTGATTAAAGTCAACTAAAATAAAATATCAAATTCAATCATAAATTAATTAATTTAATATAAAAGGATTAAAAAATAAAAAAATCAAGTGACACAAAAATTAAAGAAAAAAAAAAAAGAAAACAATATATGAATAACTATTGTAATTCATAATGGATTGTGTCTTTTATGTTGCATTTTTTTTTTAATATTTCTTCCATCACGCATAACCTCGTCTCTTCATGTGATTCTAAAAATAGTTTTATATTTCACCAATTGTAAATTTAAATTATAATTGCTAAATGAAAAGCAAAAGGATCTAATAAAAAAAGATGTGAATTAAAAAAAAAATTGAAGGATCCAACAAAAAAAAAGCAAAAAAAAAAAATTTAGGTGATAAAAAAAGTTTGAAGGCACAATAAAAAAAAAAGGGGGTAAGCAAAAGTATTTTTATTTTTATTTTAAATAAAACTTAGCTTGAAAATACTTTTCAATCAAATGAAAAATTAAGAAAAATATTTTTATTTTTATTTTTATTTGAAATGAAATATACTTTCATGAAATAATATGTTGTGTGGATATTAGAATACTTTGCTGTCGAAATTAAACAAAAGCATTGCTTCTCCTGCTAATTTAGGAACTGAGGTTCACATTTGGATCTTCCTTGATCGATAAAATATGGTATTATCTTGCGTGGAGGATGACTTTCAAGTCCAGGGGCTAAGTCTTTCCCTTGTAATATTAGCAAGACCGGATCTCCCGAATATATGAATTAGATTTATGTCATTAACCAAATTGTAATATTAATTATAGCTAGGAATTCTAATCAAATAACTTTGGATTACGTATTTGACTAATATATTTTTCAATTATATACAAGATTTTGTACCCAGTAGGTAAAAAAAAATCGATATTTTATATGGAATATGTATTAACTAATCTAGTGTCATGGGTATTAAAACTAGTTTGATTTTGTGGGCTGATTTGTGAAACTTATATATTCTCAATTTGGTTCAACTTAAAAAGATATTCACCTAATAAAACTTGATCAACTTAATAAGAATATCTTTAAATGGAAAGACAAATGAAAAGATAAATTAAAAAACATGTTTTTTTAACTTTTATTTTTTTATTTTACCATTCCAACACAGATAAAAAAAAGCCAAAATGACTATTCAATTTGAAAAAAGTTATTTCTATAGATTTTTGTAAAAATAGCTAAAATAGAATTAACGTTACCAGTTATTATTTTTATAGCCATTGGTCAATAGTGTTTTTTTTCTTTAAAAGCAAGGAAAGAAACTTGTTTTTTTTTATATAAAAAAAAATCTTGTATTGTACCTCACTCTTCTCTCAAATTTAGAAAAACAAGAATCAATTATTCTCTAGTTAATTAATAATATCGGTTGTGTTAATTAACTGAAATTAAAAAGTATGTTTATTTAAAAACTTTTTATATTTTCTCTTTAATATCTCTTGATTTTATAGATCTTTTTTTGTTAATTTGATATTTGTGATAATTTTTATTTCTTTGTTATTTTATGTCAGACAGTAACAGTTGGAAGTCAAACAGTAACGGTTTAAAGTTAGACTGTAACAGTTTGAAATTAAACAGTAACAATTCAAAATTTAATAGTAACAGTTGGAAATTAGACAGTAATAGTAGACTTTCACGTGAAATATTGATGGTTTTTTTCAAAGTTTGAATTTCAATTTACTTTTAAAAAATTAAAATTTTAACAGTAACATATAAAAATGAAAATTAAAAATATTCATATAAATAAATTTTAAGTTTAATTTTAAATTATATCTTTTAACTTTCATATTATTTCATTAAATTTTATATTATTTTTATAAATTACTCATATTAATTATATAATTAATAACATCATAATTATATTATATATGAAATATCTAAATTAGTTATATAATTATATAAAAATAAATTTAACATGAAATATATTAAAATATAAATGACTTTTTTAAATAGCTTTTTACCATTAGAATGCACATAATAAAAAAAACTATATTTATATTATTCAAAAAGCTATTTTATCAATTTAGCTCTTCAATTTAGCTTTTTGCATTGGAAATGCTCTAAATCAATTAAATTTATGACTTGGATCATGTATTTTTTTAATATAATTTTTTTATTTAAAATTGACACCTATAAAATTTAAAACTCGCAAAATATCAAAGTAATTGAGAAAAAATCAAATCAAATAAATTATGTTTTTCAACTAATAATCAACTTAATATTTAATGATGAAATTAGGGGGAGAATAAGGAAGAAAAAAAATAAATGCAATTACAATGGATATAAAAAAAAAACAAATAATGGCAGCGAATCATGAAATTTTATATATATATATATATATATATATATATATATATATATAATCCTTCTTGGTTTTTCTTCATGTTAATTAATAGTTAGATGGCTTTTACCACAGCTTTATGTATCGGAATTCATACACCTATGTAGTTGATCATGTATTCCAAGTAAAATGAATTCGTGACTGATCTTTTCTTGTTGCACAGCTAGACGATGGTTGAACACATCATACAACGATCTATGTATATATACAGTAAAATATATTTTTTTCAGGTTTTTAAATAATTTTATTGTGCTAATATAAAAGAATTAAAAAAGTTAATATTTTAAAATATCTTAATTAAAAAATATTTTTGAAAAGCTACAGAAGTACCAATCACTTAAATTTATGCTATTGAAATCAAATATTGAACTTTTGAGATTTTATCTCAGGACTTGTAAATTTTTTTGAACAATTACGCTTAAAGCCGGAGAATTCTAGGATAACTTGATGGATTGATGGATGAATCTGCTGGTTGCAGAGGTGGATGGCAGCAGGGAAAGTTGGGAGTCTTGTTTGCTTTACTGTGGAAAATTTAACAGTACTTTATAGCCATCGACCTTCTTCAGCTTACTTTATTTGATGATGCATTTGTGGACGGTGCATGCACAGGTCTTGAGGATAACATCATGAAATAACAGCTATCAACCCACCCACCAAAGACTTGGATTTGCACCAGTTCTAAGATAATTTTGTTTTGATTTTGTTTTAAATAATTCAAAGTTATTTTGAATTAAAAATATATATATAATAATTTTTTATTAGATTTTATTCAGGTTTAATTGAGTCAACCAAGTTGGCTGAATTTAATCTGATCACCAAGTTGACTGAATTTAACCGGGTCAATTTTTAAATTGATTCTAGATAAAAACTTACAAGAATGTATGGAATTACAAATTGTTGAAGTATCAATCGTTTTTTCATGTCAAATAATCAATTCAACTCAAAAGTTTAAGCTGTTAGGTGATATCTCAAAATATAATTTATATTATTCTCTAACATATTCTTTCAAGTGAAACTTTCTGGAACTTAAAATTTGCACAGACTTATATTATTTTATTCTTAATTTTTATCAAATAAATATGAATGATAAAATTTATACTCATGACTATTTAATTATTAAGATTATAATATTATATTAAAAAATTAATTCAATTTAAAAACTTAAATTATTAAATAAAATTTTAAGATATAATTTATATTATTATTTAATATTTCAATTAGTCTCCCCCTGCTTGGAAGCAAGCGCACGCACGAAGGCAATCTTTTTGAAGATTTTACATTTAATTTCTGTGGTTGAATTGGGTTTTGTGTGAATACAAATGGGGCTAAACGTGGTAATCCTGGATTAGCTGGTGCTGGTGGTTTAATTTGTGATTCTTCTGGTGCATGATTACACGGTTTTACTGCTAAGAATTTCATTCAAAGTCTACCATGTTCCATGATTGTTACTTTCACAAATGGCAAACCCTAAGTGTAAATCTTTGAATAAATGTTTTACTTTCCACAACTTACTTATTATTGAATTGAAAGTAATTTATTCCTTTGCAATCAATTAAAGAGTGCCAATTATCATCTTGGCTGGCCGGAGTGGAAGGGGTTCCGGCCGGTCATTTAAGCAAGTTGTCTTGGATTTGAGTTCTTGTGGATGCAGCAAACTTTCTTGAAAGAAATCCCTATCTTGACGTCCGACAGAACTTCGAAGGATTAGTCCTCGACAATAGTGACGCCAATTAAGTTCCATCTTTCTCGTTCTTCATGCAACTGTTGGAATTTTTTGTCGTCGAATTGTCTTTGATTCAACTTTTGACTGGAGTTTTTTCATTGTTTTTTAAATTATTCTTTATATTAAAATATATATTAATAATATTTTTTTTATTTTTTAAAAATTATTTTTAATATCAATATATTAAAATAATTTAAAAATATTAAAAGTTTATTAGTTTAAAATTAATAAAACAATAAAATATTTTTAAAATATAAAAATAAATAAACCAAGTAGATGCCTCGAGTAAAAAGTGGATGTCCTTGTTTTTGGAGATTGAATGAGCCCTATATGTCCAAAACAAAAAACGTGTTTTTGTGTAAGGTAGAAATATTTGATCAAGCACCGAGTAGTCAGCAAGTTTCACGGGTGCTTCCCCTTGAAAAAACTAATTTAATATCATATCTACAATGACCCACTTATGTCTTGTGAAAAGACCTCGAGAGCAATGCTTCAGAACAATAATTTAAAAATTTTATGTTTTAAAATTATTTTTAAAAAGTATTTTAAAAATTAATTTTGTTTTGATATTTTTATATTATTTTAATACGATAATATTAAAAAAATTAAAAATTAAAAATATTATTTTAATACATTTCCGAATAAAAAATATTTTACCAAAGAATTATTATTTAATAATATTTATTTAGTGTTGTAACATTGGAGCTTCTAAATGTGAATTAGACTATCTCATAAATCAAATTATAATATTATAGTTAGGTATTATAATCATATAACTTTGGCTTTCATATTTGAATAATAAAATTTGCAATCATAGACAATTTTTTTACCCAATATGTAAAAAAAAAAAAACGATATTCTCTATCGAATATGTATTAGTTAATCTATTTAGACGGACAATTATAGTATCATTTTTTTCTTAATATCAAGAAACAAGTCGAGTTTAAACTTTAATGTGGACGGTTACCTACTTCCTCAACACAGCAACATATGTACATATATGTACAAAGGTCTATAAATAACACATACCCCTTATGCTTTAGTGTCATCCATTAATTATTACATGCCTAAGACTATGAAGAGCCCGGTGACGAGTGCTGTCTTCCTTGCCACTACTTTAGCCTTTGTTGGACTTATAGCCATTAATGGCTCTCAAGCAAGGATTTTACCAGGTGATTAACAAGCTTCTGCTTTAGACATATCATCAAGTCTCACTAATTTCATAGAAGTTTATTTATCTTATAAATTGTTTCTTGATTCGAACATGATTTGTTTAAAATGATGGACTTAAATAAATAAAGAGATTAAATTTTTTGAATGTTGAATCTCTTTGTTCTGGAAATATAGAATTGCTTGGAAATATTCTAAATAAATTATCGTTTCTTCATGTGCTGCAGATAGCCTTGGACTCGAAGTAGCAACACCACCTAATTATGGAGGAACTTATAGCCCACCACCTCCATCTCTGATTCCTTCACAGAGATCCAAGGAATTAACCAGCAATTACGAGAAGTATTCATCTCCGCCACCACCGTCTCCGAAAGCTGAACCATCAATCGGTCAAGTGACGCCTAGTTATGGACGGACCACGGCATCACCTCCTCCACCCCCGAAACCTGCATCACCAAAAGCCCAGCTTGAGATGGGGTCTCAATGCAGTGATGGGTGCATCTCTATGATAACAAATCTTGAAAGACCAAGTCCACCTCCACCTCCACCTCCAAAGCCATCACCTCCTTCACATCCGATAACCTTTGATCTTGAACCGAAAGTGCATGCAGGATCACCACCAGGGCAAAAAGTATTTTCAACTTGAGTTGGCTAGTAGTTTTCCCTACGGGGTCATCTAATTAATTGAATGGATAGTTAATTAACTAGGAGAGAAGGGATTAATTAGCAAATAAGCATGCTCTCGAGCTATGGCAGTGACCATTTCCCATCTCTCTAGAGCAAGGTTCCGTAGGGTGATGTTCTTGCTAGCTTGGCAAATCTTAGTTCTCTCCTTGATTAGCATGGTGTTTTTAGTGAGAGCTAGCAGTAAGCTACGTAGTTGATCAGTGGTTTTAGCTGGAAAATCTTGTGCATACAAATAATGGCAGCGAATCATGAAATTATATATATATATATATATATATATATATATATATATATATATAATCCTTCTTGATTTTTCTTCATGTTAATTAATAGTTAGATGGCTTTTACCACAGCTATGTGTGTGGATCGGAATTCATACACCTATCTTGTTGCACAGCTAGACGATGGTTGAACACATCATGCAACGATGTATGTATATATATTACGCGAGGTTTTTTCTTTTTCTTTTTCTTTTTTGTGTGTGTTTTTAAATGATTTTAATATGTTATTATAAAAAAAAATAAAAAATATGTTTTAAATATTTTTTATTAAAAAATGTTTTTGAAAAGCTACAGCAGGACCAAACACTTAAATTTATGCTATTGAAATCAAATATTGAACTTTTGAGATTTTATCTCAGCACTTGTTAATTTTTTTTAACAATTACGCTTAAAGCTGGAGAGTTCCAGGATAACTTGATGGATGTAGACCAAGCTTTTAAAGCTATAAAAGATCTTAAATTTCACTGTGACTGAGATTAAGCAAAGAATTATTACACTGGCTGGCTAGCGCTATGTTAATTTACATGGATATATAGCAGCTCTTTTTAGTGAATTAAAGTTACATCAAGTGTATATGATATAGTTATGTATAATATTCAGAGAGCTGCTCCAATTACCTAGTCAGTGGTATTTTGTGTGTTGAACAATATTGATTGGACTGGATTAAATTGAAATAGATTGTACTGACAAATAATTGTTTTGTGTTTTGTTTGGTATGTTTTGAATTAGATTGAATAATTTATCTTATTTTATGTTTAGTGGACATTGGATAGACCTAACTGATTCGAAACCTGAATAAGTATGGGTTTAAGAAAAAATAGAGGAAGAATTGATCTGATCTGACCTGGTCAAAAACTCAAGTCAACTCGAGATAAAACATTGGTAAAAAATTCTTTGAGTTTTTTTTTTCTTCAGAAAAAGGTTGTTTTGATTATTATTATTTTGGTCAACTTAGACGGACCCTCTCAACCCGTGATTTGAGCCTTGCCACATGTCAATTCCTGAATTGAGTTTTAAAACTATGATAATAATTAATGTTACTCATATGTTGATTTGAGTCAGCCCGGGTTAACCCCTCTCGACTCGTGATCTAGGTCTTATCTTGAGTCAACCTCCAGTTGAGTTTTAAAACTATAATAATAAGTATTTTTATTCTTATATTGAATTGGATGAGCCTAGATTTACCCTCTTGACCCATGACTTGGGCATCTTTGCCCGTCAAATCTCAAGTTGACTTGGGCTAATGGTCAACCTGATCCATGACCCGGGCTTAGCCCCAAGTGAATCCTTGAGTTAAGTTTTAAAACTATGATAATAACTAGTTTTATCCATATATTGACCCGGGTCAATGGTGAACTCAATTCATGACTTGGACCTTGCCTCGGTTGACCTCCGAGCCAGGTTTTAAAATTGTGATATTAACAACTTTTATATGTATGTTCAATCGGGTCAATGGTCAACTCGACTCGTGACCTAGGCCTGATCCTGAGTCTACCCCAAGTCGGGTTTTAAAACTATAATAATAATATTTTTTTTATATTTATGTTGATCTGAGTCAAATGTCAACTCGACCTATCACTCGAGTCTTGTCTCGGGTTGACCCCTCAAGTTGGGTTTTAAAACTGTAATACTAACAATTTTTTTTATGTTGATCTGGATCAATAGTCAACCTAACTCATAATCCAACTCTTGTCTCGAGCTAACCCTCGAGTTGATTATTGAATTAGATTTTAAAACTATATTAATAATTATTTTTATTTTTATATTGATTTAAGTTAATGGTTAATCTAATTCGTGATTCAAATATTTTCCTAACTTGATTTTATAATTAGATTTTAAAGTTACGGTAATAATAATTTTTAAAACTATAATTTGTGTTTCTAGGCTTGATGGTGTACTATGCACGATGAATTTAACTTTTTTAACATAAAGTCTCGTGAGTGGTAGGTTAGGACCCCTCTCCCATGGTCCTAAAGTTAAAGTAAACAAATTGGAATGACATTGGTGAAGGAGTAAAGGAAGCCGCCACTAACACGGTCAAATTGTCGGTACTTAATGAGTCGCCACTCAGCTCATTATCCTGAGCTGAGTGGGTTCCTCTGGCCCATGCTTGACGTGACAATGTTTTCGTCCAGGTTCACCGTCCAAGAATGATCCTTTTTTGGTCCTCTTCCATTTCAGTCAACCACCATGATTTTCCCAATATAACATGACTTTAATTATACTACCATATTGCCTCCCGTTTCACAGCCAATTATTAATAATATTTTAAGTGTTTTGAATTTAGCTGCACAGTTAGACACAAAACAATTAGGTATAAAATCAAGGTTAATAATTAAAAAATTAATAAAAAAATTAAGTCAATCCAGATTAATTTATTAATCTTATAATTATAAACATAAAATCAGGTAAACCTAATAAAAAAAAAACATAAAAACCAACTTTCAATGCATCAAATATTAAAAAATAAAATTAAAATAAATATTTTTTAAAAAAAAAATAATAAAAAAACAAAATCAACTTGCATTAATTTTTGAAACCAGTAACTTTGGTCATAAACATGAGACCAACTATATATAGAAGGTTAATCATAAAAAAATAACAAATCAAAACTCTGAAAAAAAAAGAATAGGAAAAAAAAAAGAAGCAAACACGGGTGAAATTTCTAAACTTGATTTAGTCTCTAAAACTCACAACTCGTGAAATCCTTGATCACGAGTTAAAAAGAAGCTTAATTCCTAATCAATCTAATTTGAAAGATGAAATCATGAAAAAATATCAATTTTTAAAACTTGTAAAAGCAAAAAAAGATAGTAAAAAAAAAGAGAAAGAATGAATATCAAATTTGATAAAAACAAATCCAAGTATGATGAAATTTTAAAACAAATCTAAAAAAATAATTTCAAACAAAAAAATAGTAATTAAAATAATATTAAAAAATTTAAAATAAAATAAAGTAAATAAAAGAGGGTGAGATTAAAAAATATTTATAGTTTAATATATTATTTAAAATTAAAAAAAATAGTCGTTAAATGTGAAGGAAAAAAATTAAAAGAGTTGGTTTGAAATTTTAAAAGGTTCAGCATGGAATCCAAGAAGGAAAGAAAAGAAAAAAAAACATGATTACCAGCATCAAACCAGAGGCATCTCAATGCACGCACCTTCCCATTAGAGATAGAGTGTTGAGACTTTACAAACGGTGTAAGAATACTCACATATTTTATATTAATATTTAATATATAATTAAATATAATAATATTTTTTAATAACCTTCACATTAACAATAAAATCAATGCAAAAAAAAAAAAAGTCGTTGCAAGATCACTACGTTGATTTGTCTCTAAAGGCAAAACGTAATTTTGTTATTTAAAAAAACCATAACACCCCTCATTAAAAGACATTTTAATATTTTATTTTAGAGTTAAAAATAAAAATTTATTATACAAAAAACAAAATTATTAATCTATTTCTGCATAAATTATTAAAAATAAATATATCACGATGAAAAAAATCATATTATTTTTAATGTCAATTTAAAGGTTTTACAGGCCAATTGCAGTTTCATCAAGTAGCTGTTCCAATGAATAGTAATTTATAACTGGAGATACAATAAAACCTCCTTTTCCTGTAGTTTTTTTTAATAATTTAATTTAATCAACACCATTAGCAAGTTAATCAAGTCGAGTAATTTTTGTAGAATCGTTCAATGCTATTGGTGTTCACAAATTTCCTGGCTTCTAATAAGCCTTATTAAAGGCACATTGCGGCTTGTTTGAACCCCGATCTCTTCAGAACCAGTAATTTACGAGATAATTTTTCCTTTAATTTGTGTTCGTACTTTTGCGTGAGTTTATGGTACTGCAATAAATATATTTTAAAGATTATTTAGCGATGTTAAGCACTCTGTAATGAAAATAAATAATCATAATAAAATTTTAAAATAAATATCCGTTCGAATCTTATAAATATCAAAATTACTGAAAATTTATATAATCATTAATTTTAAAACTTGTGGGATTAGTTAAGGTATGCACAAATTAATACAGACACTCATATTAATATAAAAAATTTAGGGATTAGTTAAGGTATGCACAAATTAATACAGACACTCATATTAATATAAAAAATTTAAAATAAAATAATTATCAGTAAATTATTAATAAAATAGGAGATATTCTAGTTACCCCTTTCGTTTTTCAATTTTCAAATTTTAATGTGATTTGTTTTTTTTTTCAATTTTTATATTTTGTGTGTTTTTAAAAATGATAAATTACATTAAATTCTTTTTTATTCTTTATTCATATGTTGGAAATATGGTTCTAGATTGACTTCAATTCATGCACTAAACAAGAAGTTAATCTATTACTTATCCCTAACCACTAAATAACCTATATTTTGATATTCTTTTTAGATTTTATTTAGGTCTTCAAGTGTTTTTAAAGATATTATAACATGCATGAGGAATTGATTGAAAAAAAGTGAAAGAAAAGAAAAAAAAAATAATAAAAACATGAAAAATGGGGAGCATTTTGTTAGTTATTTAGTAGTAAAGGGTAAAAGAGGAAACTACCTAAAAAGTAAAGGTAAAGGGTGAAAGTGAAAACATTTCAAATATAAGTATTGAAGTGGAATAAATCAACGAGTAGAAAAATTAGTTTACTGTACCATTTATCACTAGCTCCTATTCTTCCTTCCTCCGTTCGTCTCTTCGTCGCTTCTTCTCAGCACCATCGTCTCCTTCCCGTCGGAAGCAAAGCTCAAGCCTCAACTGTAGAAATCCATAATCAGATTGAATTTTGGTGTTAGCTTAATGAATTTTGGCGGATAGTCATCAATGGCAGACCAATCAAAAAAGGAGAAGGAGAAGGAGAAGGAGAATCTCTCCAAATCAATATCAGCTCCACAAGCATTTCTCATCCATCTGATATCTGGACTTGGCTTAGCAATATCATTATGGGTAGCCCACAATTTCTACTCCATCAATCTCGTCTCTCATCCTTCAATTACCCTCCGTCTCATCTGGGTACACTTCAAAAACCACTCTCTCGTTGATTTTGAAGTTATTGTTCTAAATTATTAATTGGTATCTTTTTTTGTTTATTTTTTTAGATTGTCGAGAGTGCAATTGTCATACTTATTTACAGCCGCTTTCGAATTGATCCGCAACAATGCTCGGTATTACCTTGTCATTCTTTGCTCTTTATGTATTCTTGGGTTTTTCTTGCTTTCTTGGAAATTTAGAAAAGTTAAGTTTTTTTTTCTTTCTCATTTTCTTGGAAACCAAACAAGCCCTTTGTTGGATTTGTTTTCCTGCTTTAGTCAATCTGTCTTTTTTTTAATCTTTGTGAATTTTGCAGTACTTGAAAGCTGTAGTACGGGGAATATTGGCACTTCCAGTTGGTCAGTATTGAACTTTGCTTTCTTATTTATTTTTTTTAATTTTTTCTTGGTATTTTAGTTTTATGATTCAGAATAAAAAAAAATGTATCCTTTGAATATATTAGAATACCTCTGCTATTTATTTAGCATGTAAATATGTCACCTTGGTAAACCTATTCAACAAGAAGTCAAGGTTTCAATCAAGATTTTATTGAGGTTTGAAATGAATAGAAGTAAACGATTTGATTTTGGAATGTAGTTCAAAATCTTGTAAGTGAAATTATGCTGCTGCTGAATTTAGTTTCTGGCTATTATTGTTAGTTTCTCTATATGCATTATGTCAACTTAACATATTCCCTTGTATCTTTTACTTTGTAGGCGCTCTTGTGAATGCACTTGGAGCCATTGCTTTGGGTGCACCCATTGGTATCCAGTATGTGTGCTCCTTGTTGACAGTTTTGAATATTTTGAGAAAATTTTGAAATCAGAATTCATAGTTGGGGTTGCAAGAGATGGATTCTTTCTAATACTGTTAAGGCTGTAGTCCCTAAGAAAACCTTTTCTCACTATCAGATTCTTAACTCCCCCCCCCCCTCATTGTCCCTTGTGAAGTTCTATTTTGTTTGAACCAAGTTTTGATGTTGAACTTCAATAACTGTTGGTGGCTGCCCAACTTTAGTTATTGACTTACGGTTTCAGAATTATGAAGAGAGGAATTATAAACATGATTTATGAATATTTTTCATTATCACGATGCTGTGTTGACCGCATCTTTTCCTTTGGTTTTTTGAATTCAACTTCATCTGAAGTGCATGTTTGTTTTGCTTTTTTGGTATTTGAGGACAGGTACCTGCCAAAGACCATAAACTGGTCTCTTCTTATGTCATCATTCACAGTAAGTATTTGTTGTTATTGAACTTGCCTAGCATAATTCTTAATGTTTGATGAATCGAAATTGAATCTACATTATTAGTATCTCATCTTTTCAGTTCTATTAAATTCTCATTATTGTTAAGTTTTTGTTCTCCAGATGAATGTATCATGATTTTTTATATTTCATTCCAAACTCTCTTATTCGGTCAATGGGTCTCAAGTCACAAATTTATTTCCCCCCACTAGCTTGTTGCACTTGCTTTTGTTTTTGTGTTTAAAAAGTGCTTTTGAAAAAAAATTACTTTTTTTTTTGCTTCAAATTGAATTTTTTATATATATAATTTTGGATTATTTTGATGTGTTGGTGTCAAAAATAAAATTTTAAAAATAATAAAAAAAATTATTTTGATGCATTTCCAAATAAAAAACACCTTGAAAAGTAACTGCTACTATAATCCCAAATGCTACCTTAGTAGGGGAAGTCTAATGATTGCCTCTATATCTTTTGGCAGGTTGCACCTGCTGCTTCAGTATTTGGTTCATCATGGACATATTGGCAACGAATATTTGCACAGACAAAGTAAGGTTTCCAACATTAGTTGCCTTTTAGTCCATGTTTAGACTTCTAGTGTACAGCAAACGCTCTTTTTGAGCATCTCTTGTATCTCCACGAAATAATTTAATTGTTCCGTTGCTTTGAACCTTGGATTTCTTTCCAATTCAAAGGGAACCACAGTTTAGGTACATGCAAGCCTTAACTTTTTGGTGGGATTAGACATGGTATATGTGCACTGTTTGAATTGAAATGGGCGAGAGCCCATCAATAGCTTATGTTTTGTCTGCTAAGTTGATCAGCAAGGCAAACTGACTGGAATTTTCTAAAAATCAAGGCTGTGAAGTTAAAAACATGACTCATGAAGAAAACTGGTTAGCTTTCCTACAAATTTGTTTGCATCAATGTTGAATTCTTTCCCCCCACTCTCAGGCCAAATGAACCATTGGAATATATGATCTGCATACCAGCACATGGGGCTGTTATTGGAGGCTGGTTTGGAGCTTGGCCTATGCCACTGGACTGGGAAAGGCCATGGCAGGTACTGTTCTTCTTCCTTCAGTTCCTGTACTATTTGATTTTGTCTGTTACACTTTTGGAAACTGCTGCATGTTTGAACAAAGATATTGGTCATTTTCTTCCAAATGAACACTGTTTATCCATAGAGAGGTTATTATGTATCCGCTAGGGTGTTATCGTGGGTTGTGTATTACCCATCTGTATATCAAGATTTCCATAATTGCTTTGACTCCTTTGAAAGTGATTATTATGGGCTGGCATGGGATGGCCCACTCTATACTGCCTCTTGCTTGGGTGATAAACCAATTCTTATATGTGTAGCTTATTAGGAATCACTTTCTGAACCTTGTTCCTACTTTCACTCGGTGAGCATTGAACTCCTTCTGTCTTACAATAACAGAGTGCAGAAGTTTTATAGGTCTTAGGTGGGGAGGGAGTAAAGTGATGAATGGCTCTACAACGTTAGTTTCATGGTTAAATGTGGAATAAGGAAAAGTGTAAGTTAGCTTGATAAGCTATAATCACACATGAGTTCAACTTGCAGAGAATGATGAACTTGAGGTTATTGGAGCTTGATGCTTAATCTTATTTGGAATCAAGGGAAGCATCGGTCTCAGTACATTTTTAGACAAAGCAAGGTTGAGGACTTGACCGCTTCAGTAAGGAAACATAAAGGTGTTCAGATAAGTTAAAGGCCCACGACAGTTAAGATACAGCAAGAAACTTGTTTCACTTCAGGATACAAAATAAACTCAGTGCATTATCGGGGGATTCCTTAATGACATAGGAGCTTTTGGATTATTGAATATTTTTCCATAGTTATTTTACTTTTCTTATAGTTTTGGAATCCTAATGCTAGTTGGGATCTATATTAGCTATATAACTTTCAACAAGGAATCATTTTTCTATAAAGATGAGGATTTAGACCTAAAACTTGTATAAATTGGGCTGTCTAGTTTATTTTTCTTACATTTTTTATGTCATTATCAATCGTTATAGATTTGAGGGTTCTGTACAGACCCTAAACCTATTTTTCTAGTTTCAACTTGAATTCTCTTCAAGTCAGTCAACAATTTTTTGTTTTTTACTGTTTTGAGTTAATTTCTCTTCCGCGCTCCTTCACCTAACCTATTATCCGATATACGTAGTCTTTGCTATTTATTTTGGTTCTAGCAAATGCGTAGCTCAGGAACCCACTTTAGACTGAACTCTAGTTTCATATTGCTACGGCAAGTGACTCTGATCCAGGATGATTTTGCAGGGGAAATTCCTTACTGTATATTTCTGCTTCTCACTTCAGGCATCCCTGGAGTCCAGCTGACTTTTACTTGTTTCCTCGCCATATCGTCTTCCTATATGATTCTTTTGAGGCTTGATGTTCATTATTTATGATTTACTATGATTCTTTTGAGGCTTGATGTTCATTATTTATGATTTACAGGAATGGCCGATATGTGTGGCCTATGGAGCCATGACTGGATATTTGGTTGGAATGCTTGCAAGTTCTGGTTTTGTTCTTGCAAATGGGAGACGGCAACGACTTAAAGAAGACTGACATGCTAAGAAAGATTATTTACCTTTACCTCGCTGTAGGAACAAGGATGCCATTTTGGAGATTGCTGAAATACATGTTGGAGATCGCCACTGAAATACCTTTTTTTTTTTTTTTGGATGGATACAATCAGCCAGGCTTCTTCTTATGTTTTCTGGACGAGTATTCAGCATGTATAACATCAATCATTTTTTATATTGGTTTTATCATGAAAATTCACTTTTCACGACAACCAAAGGAGAATTACTAGATTTATGTAAAATTCATTTTTTATATGTTTCCTTGTATTTATGTTGTACAAAATCAAGTTTTAGGCATCAATGCGCACTTTATTCATGCGTGCTACAAAGATTTACTAGATTCATCAAGTTTTGTTATTTTAACATCATGGCAAAAAATAACAAGATAGGCAAACTTCGCTTTTGTGGAAAGGCAAAAATGATGCCAAAATATTGCTGTGTTGGCTTTCTGTAATGATTGTATCCAGGTTAATTATGAACAAGTACGATACTAAATTTCTTATTCATCATATCTTCCGTCTGTATTACTCTCAATTAGATCACAGCCACCCTCACAATTTTGCAAATCATCTTCCCAACATGATTAAGCAACAATTCAGCTAGGAGAATTTTGGAGTTAAAACTTGCCAAGACAATAAGAAAAAAATTTAGACAAATTTCACCATTTGATTTGTCAATTAAAAAAAAAAAAAGAGTAAAAAATGACATTGGATTTTAGGCTGTAAAGTATGATAATAGCTCACTCTACAATATAGGAAAGCAAAAGCCAATGAGATGCCAGATCTTGTACTCAAACCAAACTCGCCGCATCCGGCAATCCTTGCTGGAGATCGTCGACATTATTTCTAGATGTTGAAGAGGAGGCATTCTTACCGGGATGCTTGGCAGGAGGGGCAGTAGAAGCCCGACAGACAGGACAATTTGAGTTAGAACTGAGCCACATATCAATACAAGGAGCATGAAAGGAGTGCTTGCACACACTTAGTTGCTTCACTGCTTCCCCATCAGAAAACACAGACAAACAAACTGGACATTCACTTCCAACATCCTTCACATGCGTGTCTTTCTGAAACTTAACATCTGAAACCCGCTCTTTCTGATCACCGCTCGTTGTACCGTTTAAGTCGTCGGTATCAGCAATATCAGCAACAGAAAGGGTTTCAGAGATGACGGAACTGCTGCTTCGGTGATGCCTCCTCCTCCTGAAGGGGCCAGGAGGGCACTTGATAGAGAAGAAAAAGGTGTAGATCAGAGCGGGCACGGCGATAACAGCTATGAATGCAAGAATGAATTCAAGAGGGGCTAAATCCACACTCCTTGGCGATGAAGGGAAAGGTGGGGGTTCAGGTACCATGAAAATGGTAGGTGGATGCTCCATGTGATGACAGTGACGATTGATAAGTATTACTCCAATGAAAGGATGTAAATAGCTGTAGGGTTTTTGTTAGCTTATTATTATTACTTGAGATGGTGGAGTTGCTTTGTCTTGTTTACCTTTTTCTTTATTCTGAGAAGCTGGGATCTACGAGGAACTTACATGCTTCCTAAACTGGCGGTGGATTCTATAAATTTATGAATATAAATCTAATTTTAGCAAAATATCAGCATGGTAAAGCTTATTTAGCCCAGTCAAATTTAATTGGGTTAATTAATATCAACAACATTCTTTCTTTTTTTTAATAATATCTTTTTTAATAAAAATAATTAATTCAAGTATCCGTGAATTAATCCAATAATTCTAAGTTTCCGGGCCGGGTCTCGCGATGGCTGGAGCAGGAGCAATAATTGACAAAGGCATTTGTGTCTACATGTAAGAATGAAGATTCTACACGCGTCGGCTTTTCCTTGCCAAATGGTCCCCGCATCATTTCTAGCTAGATATATTTAGTCCCTTTATTCTAGATTCCTGTAGCCACTGTTTGTTTATGTTTTCATGTTGTGTTTTTTTTAAATGAATTTTTTTATTTAAATTATTATTTTTAAATTATTTTGATATGCTGGTATTAAAAATAAATTTTTAAAAAATAAAAATTTATATTATTTTAATGTATTTATAAGTAAAAATCACCTTGAAAAGAAAATACAACAATATCAATCATTACTTTAATATGATACCTCTATTTTCTTTTCTTATTTTATATAATCACTCTACTAAAGAAATATATTAATATGATCCTTCTATCGAGATTGTGCCCGATTTATTGTTAATTTGTGGTCTTACATGTTAAATAAAGTTGATTAAATTGTTCCCGCACTACACTACAAGTTTGTATATTTTTTTTAGTAAAATATTTAGATGTTATAAGCATTTTTAGAAAAAAAAAAATTCAATAACTTGGGTTATAATCCTAATTAATTAAATAAACTAGTTTTATTTAAATCTTATTGAAAAAAAAAGAAGCAAATGATAAATATATATATATAGTGATTGTAATAACACGAGAAAAAAACATTTATCCAAAAATAGAAAAAATATTCATTTATTTAGTTGTGTTTAATGAATTTATTTATTAAAATTAATATATAATAAAAATCAACATACATGTAAAATTTATTGAATAAACACATATTAAAAATATAAAAAAATTAATCTTTATAAAATATATAAAAAAAGTAAACATACCCAATATAATAAAAAAAATTACAATTTAAAAGGCAAAAAAACAATAGAGAAGATGTATTAATTAAAGCATAAGTTTTAAAATTATTTTTAAAAATACATTAATAAAAAAATGAAGGTTTTTTTTTAAAAAAGAACCAAAATGAAAAAAAAATTGAACATGTAAAATTTCTTAACATGTTTTTTTATATAAAATATTAAAAATAAAAATATAAAAACTTATGTATCCATTTAATGAAATAAACTACAAACCATTGTGTAATTAAATGGCAAAAAAAATATCATTAACGATAAATAAAATTATAAAAAATAAAAAATAAGTATAAATTAAAATTAAAATATCTAATATCATAATACAAATTATTTATTTAATAAAATTGATAAGCGTCAAGAGATCTAGTTTTAAAAAATTCCCAAAATTCAAAGTATAAATAACTAAAAATTGAAAAAACGAAAGAGGAAAAAGTAAATTTCTGTGAAAAACTTTACTAATAAAGGTGATTACTTGCGTAATTAAAGTAATCATAAGCAACAGAAATCCAAGTCATTCATCATTCTTTCACCACTGCATTTGATTTATCACGGATCAAATCATTAGTTTATCACCCACCTAAAATTCAGCTTGTCTCATGTTCACGAACAACAACCTAATATTTGATAAGAAATTAAATTTAATTGGTTAAGTTTTAAATTTGTTTTTTTAGAAATTATTAATTTAAATTTTATAAATTTTATAGTCATTAAAAATTTATATAATTGTTAACTTTAGGGCCTATAAGATTAACTGATGTGAGTTTAAGTTGATCTAGATACTCACGTTAATACAAAAAAATAATTTAACATGTATTCTGGCTTGTATTTTATTACCAACAAATATTAAATATTAAATATTTATTGATGTATCATTAAGATCCGAGCTTTGTGACATCATTGTAGCATTCCAATACTCTTAAATCAAATTTAAATTATAATTAACTCAACATTACCCCCCTCAAAGTTATGTATCCCATGTCCCCAAACCTGATTACAAAACAGGTAGATGCCTTCATTTCCCATCCGCTTCTCAATCATTTTGCTGGTCTTCTATTTAGATCTGGTGTTAAATGCTTTTTATGTAAAATGATTGTTCTTGTTAATCTTAGTTTTTGAGTTGGTACAATCAAGTTACAAGAGAAAAGGTCCCATTTCATGCTAATTAGGGTCCCCTGGAGAAAAGGCCCCAGCTTAAGTTGTTAGTTCTCCCACCTGCCCCAAACCACGGCAACCCTGTCATCTCTTATGGTCAATAACTCCTGATATCACAGCCGTCATCCTTAAAAATTCATCAAAAACACAGTAGCTGAGCTTCGAATATAAATTTGTAGGGATTTATTTTATTTTACGATTAATTTTTATCTAATAAAATAAAAATAATCAGATTTGAGTTCATAATTATTTAATCAATAAAATTTTAATAATATGTCAAAAAAATTATATATCTTAACTCAATAACAAACTATTAAATAAGATTTCAATAAATTATTTATATTATCCGATTAGCAAGTTTCCAACATCACCCCACCCCACACGTCATTAATTTATTCAGTAACAAAGATCGCATGGAAATTTCGAGGCTAGACTCGTCAAAAAGATAAGAAAATCCAGACGAATTTAATTTGTCCTATTAACAAGACTTGTTAAGAAACAGCTTAAAAATGACATTTGATGTTAAGGTATGAGCATACAGTGTAATTAATTATGCATTTTCTTTTTCCAAGTGGGATGGCGACTTTATTTGACGAGAGAACGCACACATCAACTAACTTATACTTCCAAGCAAAAGCATTGAGAATGACCAAAACAATATGAAATTGAATGCAGAGTGACCTCTGTCGGCAACTTATTTGAACTTGTTTAGTAGTGTGATTATAGTTATTTTTTAAATAATTTTTTATGTTAAAATATATGTTAATGATATTTTTTTATTTTTTAAAAATTATTTTTGATATCAGCACATCAAAATAATTTCAAAACACTAAAAACATATTAATTTGAAGTTAATAAAAAAATAAAAAAAATTTAAATTTTTTCAAAAGCGCTTTTAAAATGCAAAAACAAACAGGCTCTTAGATAGAAAAAAATTGCTTATTTATTTTAATTTATTTTTAAAATATTTTTAATATAAAAATTAATTTTAAAAAATCAATCAATTTTTTTTTTAAAAAATTTAAAATACAAAAACTAGCAGACTTAAATCCAAACTAGTCCAACATAAATAAATTAAAGACAAGAACGAAAGATAATAGATATAAAAAATATATATTTTTATATACTTTTTATTTTAAAATTATAAAAATTCATTCTAAAATTATCTCAAATATAAATTTATTTTATCTCTTCAAACAAATGTTTATATTCATATTATCTTCATTTTTTTTTACCTCAAAATAGTAATCACAAGATTTTTCTCCTGCCCCTTTGTAACTGTTGAAAACAAATTAGAGTGAAAAATGGAAGTTTCATTGCCACATTTACCTACTTCAATTGCAATATTTACCCCTTCTAATTATCAAATTAGAGTGTAAAATGGAGGCTTCATTTCCACATTTACCTACTTCAGCTATCATATGCCTAAAAACAACAATTCTCAAAGATTTTTTAAAAAATCAATATTTCTCAAAAATTCTTTTTAAACATAAATAAAATAAACATTGAAAAGTTAAAATAATGTCATTATGTTTTTTAATTTCTATCATTCCATTTAGAATTGGAGATGCGAGGAAGTGCAGCACCCCCTCGACTTGAATCTGAAGCTATCTCTCACAAAATCCAAGGACTTTACAAGCTGCCATTATATGAGAGGTTGATTTTGCAGCCACCAGCCGAGATCATGACTAGTCATGAGGGGACCCTGAGGTCACCTCCAAAGCCTGGGCCATCACCAAGAGGCCGGGCCATGCAATGATGGGTGCGTGCCCATCCATGATCGCAGCAAATTTTTGGAGGCCTACACCAGCAGCGAACTATTATCCTATTTATTTTTATATTTTAAAAATATTTTTTTTATTTTTTATTTTAAATTAATATATTTCGATATTTTTAAATTATTTTGATTCATCGATATCAAAAATATATCAAAATAATAAAAAATAATATTATTTTAATATATTTTTAAATAAAAAATACTTTCAAAAACAATTAGATTTATGTTTATGCTTGGCAAATCTCATTTTTTCTCCTATATATATATAGTTTCTCCTTAATTTATACTTAAGGGTTTGTTTGCTTGCTTGCCAGGTTAATAGTAGAAAATGGCTTCGTTTTGTAACGTTTAGTGATTGGGCTTTAGCTCTAAAAGTATTTCGGTGTTAAGTATCATATATGTTATTGAATAATTTTAAGGGCTCGCTTGATGATTAAGAAGGTTTCTTCTTCTTTTTTTAATCTCTGGGTTTAGCTAGATTTTGAGACCAACACAGTAGAAATTTAAACATCCCTCTGAACCGATGTGACAGATATATTCTTAAGCTAATTTGGGAAGAAAAATAGTTTTTAGTTAAAAAACAAGTAATATGCTTCTTTTCTTTTTTTTCATTCGAACCCTCATGATGTTTTTTTTTAAAGCGGCACATTATGGATTGTTAATAATTTTATCATTCAATCAAAATTTTTTATATTTTTTTAATTTATTTTAATCATCATGCTTTTAATTGCTAATTTTAATTTTAAATCCTTTTATATAATTATTTTTTTTATTTAATCATCCAATATTTAATAAGTTGGGAGTAAAATTTGTTGTTTTTACATGTATGATGCTTCTAATCCAATTATTCAAGTTTCAAGTTTGAAAAGTTAAAAAAAATTTATATCTTTTTGATTTTTTTATTTCATTGCTAGACATTATTTTTTTTAAAAAAATAGGCTTTGTGAATTTTTTTTATTTTTTATTAGGTTATCTTAATTTTATGATTTAGAACATGAGTTTGATAAATTAACTTGGATTAACTTATTTTTTATTACATCATATATATATATATATATATATATATATATATATATATCATACTAATCAAGGTGACATGGGTCGAGTTTCTATTTTTTTCTTTTTTAATTTTTTATATAATGTTGTCATTCAACTTCAACTTGTTTTTGTCCTTTTGAGTTTTTAGAGAAGGGGTGCATAAAAATCTGTTTGGTGGTCAACTATGGACGGCAAGGCTTAATTTTTAGGTCTGGAGGATCAACTTAAGTTGATTGTTTTTCTCAAAACACCAACATAATGAAATTATTTTGATAAAAAAGATTCAATAAAGTCAATAGATTTTTGCTGGGTTCTCACTGTGTTTTATCTCGGATCAAGAATCCATCTATATTTTTTTAACCTAGTCAGGTTAGGTTAATTTTCTATCTATTTTTTTTTCTTAACTCAAACTAGTTAAGACGCCTCAACTGGTTTGAGTTATATAACCGTAGATGGATGGAGGGTTTGCCTGGGATTGTTGTCTCATAATTTTCAAGTACATCCGTGGTTTTTGCCCTTAGGTTATCTTAACACTACACTTCATCATCTTGCATCACCTTCAAGAACAAGCACGTTCTACACAACCCAAAAACCTGCCACCATTTAATTATTACACATTGTCCATACCAATAGAATCTTGTTTTCCATGGTCAGAGTTTCTTCAGCGATGAAGACACAGGCGAGCACCCAAAACTGGACTAACCTCAACACCAGCCCAGGCCAGGCTGCCCATGGTTCATGTTGAGCCCTAAAGGCTAAGCCCGACTACATCCTCCAACCCACCAACCAAACCAAGACTTGAAGACGAAGCCAAAAACACGAGAAAACGCAAAAGGAGCTGCTTTACTACCCATTGAAGGTCAGTTGGTGGATTGGTGAGTCTGCTCTCTCACATAATCCAAATTTCAAGAAATCTCCACCTCCCAGTAAGAAATTCCCCATTGCATCATGGGATATATGCTTTTCTTACAACACGTGGTATCAAAGCGCTAAGCAGAATACAATTTGCATCAACTTTCTGTCAGAATTGACATGGAATATAGCTCGAAAAAGATATTAGTAATTGCGTTTTTTTTTAAAAGAAAAAACTATATTGTTTTCGTTAAATTTATCCTAGCCAATGTTAAATCTGATTTAACTTAAAATTAAATTTAAATTAAGCTTTAAACCATGAATTCTAATAATTCTAATAATAATAAATAATAAAAATAGGAGGGGAAACAGACACCAAACAAATGGCAATAAAATGATATAACCAGGCAAATAAAAACCAGCTATAGAAGATAACACGTGCATGAAATTAAAAACACATAGAAAATGGGTGAATGCACACAACTGAAGGCAGAGGTCATGGGACCCACTGTTGGCTTTATTCTTCAACGTTAAGCTAAAATCCCCACCGTTCAAGATATCAACGACACCCCACCTCGATGCTACCGTCACTAGTGATGACCCTAAAATGGGTCAACTATATTTTTATCCCTGTAAGTTAATCAATATTATGATCTGGTCTTTGTAGATCAAGATTATTCAATATCATCCTATAATTTCTACCAGCCTTTAAATATTTACAATCCCTAAAACACCCAGGAGGAAAAAATATAAATCTTCCACGTATTTAAATGTAATTAGTTATTTAACACAAAAAAAATTATATTTATACATTTCAAGAACTATAAGATAAAGATTGATAATTGACAAGTCATTAAACTATAAGGACTGTAATAGACATTAGAAATATTTGGGGAGTATCATATAGTTTACCCCCAGAAATTCAGAAGAACAGATAACAACAGCAGCATTTATCTACGATCTTTCCTTTGTAATTGAAGTCTGAAGACAGCAAACAAAATACAAGAAAAGAAAAGGCTGAAACAGACACAGCTTGCTATCTTCAATACCAAAGAAACCTCTCCCTCCCTCCCTCCCTCTCTCTGTCTAGAAGCAAAGAGAGAGCTTGATGTTCTAGCAAGTTGACGTAACTTCTTTAATGGGAAAGGAGAACGATAATAATATCAAGGATATGAAGATGGTTGAATCAGAACCTTTGAATGGCTTCTCTCCAGTATCTTCAACTAGGGTCTTTTGGAAATCTAGAAAGAGATCAGGTAGTACCAAATAATCTTTCTTCTTCTTCTTCCTTATGACCTTTTTCTTCTTTCTGTTTGCTTTCTGGGATAACAAGAGAGAACTAGACAGAAGGTGTGTTTGAATTCAGTCATTTTTTATATGTTTGTATGTTTTACGAACATGTCTACCGAGCCCATATCTTGAAGTTTGATGTTAGTCACAAATTCTAGTTCTTGTTGCATGCTCTTGAAAGATTTGTGTCAAATGCTTCATTTTTCAGACATTTAGGACCTTAATTCTTACATTCCTTGTGATAACAAGAACAAATCCTTTAATGATCAATTATTAACCATAACCTCCTCTCTCCATACAGTAGAGAAAGGCAAAGATGATAGCTTTAACATTTGTTAGTTAATTAGAGAGAGAATAGTTTATTATAACTTGTTGCTTCTTTCTTTCTTTCTTTCTTTTCTGGTCACGACTTGTTTTCTTTGGTGGTACGTTAATTCATCAGTTTGGTGTAAATCTCTCCCTCTCTCTCTTCTTCTTATTATTATTATTATAATTATTATCCTTTTTAGTTACTTTTCCTTTTGTTATTTCTTACAAGAAAACACCAATCATCCCCGGTTATCAAGGATGGTGTCTTGTATAGTAGCATTTGGTAACGGCCATTTTTTTTTTAGTTTAAAATTATTTTTTATATTTTAATATATTGATATAAAAATAAATTTTAAAAATAATAATAAAGAATTACTTTAATATATTGAAAAACACTCGGATATACTTTTTTTTTTTATGGAACATTTTGGTTTGTGGATTTTATAATTAGAGTCAATTTCTTTACTCACCTGATCCAAGGCCTACCTCTCCTAGCCTTATTTTGAACTTTGGAAATTTTCTATCAATTTTTGGCAGGGCAAAAGTGGTCATCTTGCAACGTTTTCGGTTTATTACTACCAACTTCATCTAACGGGGGACATCCTTTATAGATTAATATGAATTGTGATAAAGACAGCTTCGCCTAACATTTTTGGTTGATGGATCTGTGATTTATTCAATAGTAAATGGTATTTTGTTAACCGAAATTATGCTTTTTAACCTTGAAAGATGGAAAAACTGGGTGACTTGGTATAGGAGAGACTGATGTTTTCTCTTTTCATCCCCTAACCTCTAGGAAGAAAAGGGTAATAATTTTCTGGACAAAGTGGCGATGTTATTGTCATCCAGAAAGATTATCAATTGAGTTCTTTGCAGATAGATCAGTAATTAGCAAATTGTAGACATCAAGTCACTTGAGCTTGGTATAAGTCTGCTCTGAAAGAGCCAAGTGTGTGGATTGTCAATTTCATACATGTCTATTATGGTTGCCTAAGCTCCCAAAGAGCACAGAAAAATGCATAATAAGTGTCATCATGCATGATTAAGTCACACGTATTACAGTTTTCTGTATTCATTCAACATAATAGCATAATCGTTTCATTGTTTACAGTTCTCCTTCAAGCTCAAAATGCATAGCACTGTCGATATCAGTAGCATATATGTGACTTGTTCTATTTTTTAGTGCTATGGTATACATGATATAGATCTGCCATGCCTCTAAAATTGTTTGGAACTAGAATGGTAACTTCTTTCCAACAGCTAGCGGGAGGAATTTAGACAAGGTAACGGAGAACACTGTTAATGAAACACCCAACAAACAGGAAGAATCTTCCACTGATGAAAAGATGGAGGACCCGAATCCAGCTTCAGAGCTTTCTGAGCGTCGAAAGGCCCTCTTTGAACCATTGGAACCTGTAACAAATATCAACGGCAAAAGGCTACCTGCAGAATCCCTACTCCCTCCACCGGATTTTGATGATGCGAGCTATCCCAAGGGCTGGCTGATTGGAAAGAAGCGAAAGCTTGTTAATGTAGATGTTGTTGAGAGTATGAGGAGGATTGCCGTGCAGGAAATGAATAGAAAGGTATTAGTTTCATAAGCCCAACATCCCTTACAAATCACCTTGGCTGCATGTGCGGAATGAATCATCATTGAATGATTTTTGCAGGACCGAGAAATTGATGGCCTAAATGAGCAGTTGGAAGAAGATGCACGGTGTCTAGAACATCTCCAACTCCAACTTCTGCAAGAAAAAAGTAAACGCACCGAGGTAGAGAGAGAGAATGCTATGCTGCAAGACCAGATATCAATGCTGATGAACATGCTTCAGGAAAATGAACAATTGGGCGCCGAAGATGTGGGGGATGAAGACCCTGATGGACCTTAAATAGTTGTTTGATCGTTTATTTTTTCTTTTTGTAGGCTTGTTTGGAAAGTTAGAAGAATTTATACATGAAATATATACACGTTTTTGTCCACATATTTCTTGGCGGTATTTGTTGCCTTATTTGTTGGAACTGGTCGCACCTTGTGCACGCTTCTTGTTGTTTGTTGTTGTCTCCTTCCTGTCTTGTAAATGTATATATGCTTCTGGTAATTTGTTCATGTGCCATGCCTCGTGGCTAGCAATGTTTAGATTCGATAATGTGGCTACCGATTCTTCTGCCTCGTGTTGCCCTGTGATTTCATGTGGCATGTTCTTGCCTCGTGATTTCCAGTAAATGGCATGCTGCACTATAGTAGGCTTCAGATATATTTCTTCGAAATATCAGAAAGACGTACCGAAAATTTTCAATCTTCTTTCAAGGATGTAGCCCTTGTCATGGACAAGGTTCATAGAAAATGATTTACTGTTTAAGACTGCAACACCACATTCCATGTGAACTGTTTTGATTACACAAGGCTGTGATCCACTAGAAACTAATAACACCTAGCTTTATATAAACCGTTAGGATTGCAAAAGGTCGTACAAAGAAAACACTACAGTTCAAACGCTATGGTCACCAGTAACCCCATATGAACATGGGAGGATTCTTCATCAATATCCATCTCTGAACCCCCAAACTGCTGTACAAGTTGAAAGAGGTAAATTATATCCCTATACTGCCTGATTACCACAATCTTCCTATACATTGAATAAAAAATGTGGTAAAGAGGCAATCCTTGGAAGATTAAGCATCAGTTCTCCAACTGAGTCCTTCCTCGTCATGGCTGGTGCCTGCTTGCAGCAGGTAACGTTACTAGCTTCTCCCTCAGGTGCAGGAAAATCCTCGGCAAGATTGCTTTGACATTCTGATGCAGTAACTGAATTAGTTTCGTCTGCTCTCCCACCATGATCCATATCTAGATTGTCATGACGTTTCCCCTGCAAGTCCCGGGCTGTTCCAGGATCCTTCTGCAGTAGGCAGCAAAGAGAATTGACCCTTGTCATGAGGGATTGCTCATCCGAGGCTGATGTAACTTGAGAGTCTCCAAGCAAGTATTGGGTAATTTCATCCAGAATGTCACTGCTCTTTATGTCACCACCACAGAGGATAGAGTTGCCAGAGGTCATCTGTTCTGAAATGCAATGTCCAATATGGTTCACAAGATCGCTCATTGACATGGATGGATGAAGTCCAGGCACTTTAATTTGATCCCAGTTGCTCGGCAACTTCTGTTCCCCTGTTCTGTTGCTCCTGATTTCTTCAAATACATGGGTCTCCATTCCTAGAAATAAGAGAGAGATGAAAATGATTACAGAAGGCAAGATAAGAAATTAAAACATGCAAATAAATTCACAAGAGAATGAACAATTTTCAAATCACCATTCCAGATATGGGTAACCATGAAGGTATTACAGCTTTAAGAAAAGAAGGATTTGACATAAGCAGTCAAACAAGACTAACAGATGGTTCTTGAAAATGTCGAAGATGCTTAACATGCACTAGGCTTAACAAAAAAATCAACTCAGGAGCTTACATGCCTGTGCTAATACGACACTGTATGCAGTTCCCTTACTGCCAAAGGAGTTCTCCATTTCATATTCAGAAAACCATAGTTTTTGTGGAGAATTCATTTTAGTTTTGACATATAAATGACTCCAAGTCTCTGTAAAAGCTAGATCATATATAGTTATATTGACTGATTATTTGGAACCTTCGTCCCACAAGTCACTAATTTTAGCAGCCATATAGCATAAGCACTTTTTTCAGAGTATTTCAGCTATGGCTTCATCTAATTACAGAGTTCATTCCCAAATAGTCCGCATTCTGAACTATTGACTGAGGTAACTCTGGTTCCTCACGATTATCAATACACCACCGTAAGGGAATCAGTTTGCGGTCTCTGTTAATAATAACTGCAACAGACATATAGGCGATTGCAATCCACCATTAATTGTAAAAAACAAAGATATATTACAGTAGATCAGATATGTCTGATTGCTTCTAAAGAAAATATACAGGTAAAGAAAAGGGTTTTTAACATTAAGAACAGTTACAAGCATAGTGCAGCTCAGACCTCATAAAAATATGAGGTTAATTATCCAAGATGACAATGGCAGAGGGTGTAGATATAACATGCAGGCATGTTTTGACCATAACTTCTTATCATCATTTTCATCAATATATTCAGTTTTAGGATTATAATCTTACCGAAGCTAGTTGAAGAAGTTTCATGGGAGATATTTTCAGGAGTTTGACACAGGAAGCCTTGACATTCGTTATTCAAGGAAGATAAAAGAACTCCAGATGGTTGTCCTGCTTCCCGCAGAGAAAAAACAGTGGTCTTGTCCTCAACTTCAGAATCAAGCCCTTTGCCAGATTCATGCAAGTCACTGAATGCAGGAACTCTTTGCTCAAAGTATGGAGATTCTAATATAATTTCTTGCTGTTGACTAAGAAAGTTTAGACGAGGATCACATTGAATAAGCTTTTCAAAATGCTTTCCCATGAAGCCCTGCTGGCAATGTAGAAAATGCTGCCTGTGTAAGAAGTAAGAAAATCAGCATTGCAGTTCAAATAAAATGAAAAGAGCAAAAACTAAAGGAATCAATTGTTAATAGCATCTTCTATACATCATGAACAAAATGAACTTCTCAGCAATGACGCAGTAAAGCTTTTGTTGAAATCTAGCCAATATGGTAGTAAGAAAGGAGCGCTTCATGGTCAAGGCATAGCCATGTAGTGTACAGAGGGAAAGACCACTTGTAATGATTACAGAAAATCAGAAATCTTGAACAAAAAGGGTCATCTGTCCACATCAGACAGGAATAAGAGTCAAATTTAACCAACACGGGAGAGTACATAACAGAGGTTCGATGGAAAATTATAAAAACCCACTGATCTCATAGACAAGATGCAATGTCATCTAATTGGACTTCAGATCATCTTAAAATACTAAAAAACCATCCAAAATATAACAGATAAATCCAATTTACTAGTTGCACCCATCAATACTTCAGACTTGATAACCTGACATAATGCAATATTTCCAATAGCCCTGACCAAGATCAGCTCATCCTTTTCTATTCAGTAAAATGATTAAAATTTGAAGCATCTCCCATAAGATTGCTAAAACATAGAAACAAACTCAACTCATTTTCAAACCTAATCATTTGCAGGCCTGATTGTAGCATCTCCCATAAGATTGCTAAAATGTAGAAAAAATTAAGGTGCAAGATGACAAAGCCCAACAAGAGAATTGGGATCTGGCGTCAAGAGAATGATAGAAGAAGCCCAGAGAGGCAAGTTAACAACTTCTTGCACAAGAGTTGGTTGGATACAATAAGAATCATACATGATGAAAAGAAGAGAGAGCTCTTCTTTAAAAAGAAGAAAGGGATATGGCCAGGAACCATGATGAAGAATGTGGCGGCAGCAACTAGACAAGAAAATTAGCTTAGATGAGCCATGTTTAAGCAAATACATAAGTTCAGCAGTAACAAATTCTTCATGTGAGCTCTACAGCAACAACTCAATTGTTTGTTGTTTTTCTTTTTCAAATCAACACCAAAGTTGCTAAAGAGAGAGTTATAATGGAAAACACACACAAATCAAAGGCTGAGAAGGCTAGGGAGAAGACTTTGTCCCCTGGGGGGGGATGGCTATGAGAGAACGTGAAAGTGTGAATGGTGGGGACCAGAGCAAGGATTCTTACACACTACAAAACCGCACATTAAAGGCTTTGATTTTAAAGATTAAAGGATTATGGATGGGAACTGGGTCTGTGAACCCCAAGCTCACACCATTGAAAATTATTTCCGCTTGTTGGCAATCTATCACACTGCCATACCTGATGTGGATGAAAGAAACATGAAGATTTCAAACGAAGTGAAGCAGCATTTGTGATTGCTGCAAGAGAAATTGGTTTTGAATTCTACAAAAGGACTCAAACAAGTGTCATAGTGCGTGAGTACAATTCGAAGACAGGGAGGAAAGTCAAAAGGGTGCATACAGTTCTAAATGTATTGCAGTTTAACAGTGTGACGAAGCGGGATGTCTATGATAGCAAGAAATGAGAAAGGTGCAGCAAGCATGGCAAGATGATCGATCCTCCAACACGTTCCAAATTTTAAGAGTTTTGAGACTTTCAAAATTAAGGGGGAGTGTGGAATTAATTTTAGTGTTTTTTAATTCTCCTAGGTGCATTATAATTATTAAAGATATGTTTATCGTTCTAAGTCTCTTAAATTATCCTAGACTAGTATAAATACATGTGTTCAAGTATTGTATTCAAGTCCAAGTCCATAAAACTTCCTCTCCTCTAAGTGTAATATATTATATGAAAGACATTTATTTCCACCATGCTTCCCTTCCTGTCCTCACCCAGCTTGTTCATTTGTATAAGCTCACGTTTTTTGATGAAAGATGAAAGGGAAAAGAATATCAGACACTTGATGGTGTAATAAAAGTCACCAGTATTGTGATCGCCAGATATTTCAACAGCGAGGCAATAACATATATAAGTTCCCCTCTAATTAATAGAAGCTTAAACATTGTATCAGTACCTGTGAATGCTTGCTTGTCCACCAGTAAAATCTGATGTTGCCTGCCACAAAGTATGCTTCCTAGGTTGTGGATTTGTCTCTCTAAAGAAAAGGGGCTGTCTAGCCAGCTGCACCAAACACATACAACCCTCCATCACCACTATCATTATTAAGATTAAATGCGCGCGCGCGTCAGAGACAATAAAGAGGGACATGTATTATACAGGTATATGATTTTAATCAAGAGAAAGAAAGTAAAATACCACTACATCCAAGGTTTCAGGCCCGTCATCAGGAAAATTTGCCTTGATTGCCACAATATCTGACCACTGAATTTCAATCTTATTCTTAAGCCCGCCATCAAGCACTTCCCAAACAAGTTTATGCTTAGCAAAGTAACACTTTGCCACCAAATCCCCTTCATACCTTGACTTATACTAAGTCAACAGGGAAAAAAAAATCAGAATTCAAAAACACTAAACACTAAAATAAAAGTAAAAAAGAAATCAAATGGCATACCTCCCAATTCCCTATTTTTAGAAATGAAGCAGGGAAGTTTGAAGCTTTAAGCTTATCGGCTGCAACGGAACCAGTCTTCTTTGACAACATAGTATTACTAGTGTTTTGTTGAGATAACTTCATTTGAATCAAATCCAGAAAAGATGGGCTCTTTTTCAGTGTCAAACCAATCGGGCTTGGCTCTCCAAGTGGATTGAAAGCTACACCATCTGGGTTCATCACCTGCCATGAGATAAATGAATCAAGAAATCAAATCCCCATATTTAAATCCAACAATAGAAACTCAAACAAAGACACGGAAAGAAAAGGCACGAAATATAGTTCTGTATGGTTACTGAGAAGGTGTGGAAAGGAGAGAAAAGAAAGCGAACCTGTGAAGAAGGGTGGTCAAGCTTTGAACGTTTATAAAGGGGGCTGAGTTGATCCTCTAAAGAATCCTCAGCTGCTTCCAGCTTCACAACTGCTGTTTTTTCGCCTAAAGAACTCATTAACTGAACCATCTGAAACCTACCTTTATTTTATATTGGTGAGTTGACTCAGTTCTAACTCAGAATCCTCCTTCAACTAGCGGTATCAAAAGCTCTCTCTTTTATTTCTCCACAACTCTCAGCCGAAACAACAGCATTCTTTCCGTCTTCTGTCTTATATTCAAAGAAATGGGAAGCAGGAAACTTATTAGTTGACCACTATACCCTTTAAATGAGAGGTGGTGGGCATGGGAGTCCCCACCGGTATTGACCCTGTTTAGATTTCACGTTACTGAACTGATGGGTTAACTCACGGCTGTCAACGGCTCATATCTAATTAAATCTGAACCAGATGACTTGTAAGTTGACCACTATACCCTTCAAGGGAGGGGTGATGGGCATGGTAGTTCTGTCAATTCGACCGTATCATAATTCAACCTATTAATTTACTCCAGTTTATTATCAAGGTTAATTTAAAAATAATTTAAAATAAAATCCAAGTTAAAATCAAGTTTTGAATCGATAAATCAAATTAATTTGTGGAGACATGCCTGGTTTAATAACTATAATAACCTGTGTCCACGGAGGGCGGTTAAGTCATTGGAATCGTTTAGGAGGGTGGAGATGGGGTCATGCGGTGTCTCTATCGCGTGACAAGCACGTGCGCAGCATTTTTTGGTTTTCGGATAGAGAGTGGGACCCGGTTCATGAACCTTCAGCTTGAGTATCTTTTGTCGTTTTGCGAGGCATCCTGGAAGAGGAAGGGATGTGATTGGGTGGGGGTGAAACGTGGAAGAATCTGGTGGAGTTGGAGGACACGTAAGTATAGTTTCTTAATATGAAAATGAGAGGGATGCGTTGTGGATAAGAATATCCAAGTTGGATTTGCCACCTTTGTTGACTACTCCTTTTCATCTTTCTACTATCAAATTCAAATCTATGAATAAAATTATTTGATTTTATATTTCTTATGATTTTTTTTGGATTTCTCGTGAATTTCTTTGAGCACAAAATAGAATTCAAACTCTTCCTCTGAATTTTTTTTTTAACAAAAAGATTTTGTAGTTGCTGAAATGATGAGATGATGGGTTAATATATGTTATATAGAAAAAGTGATGATGCATATATAAGAAAGTGATTTTTAAATAATTTTTATCAAACAACAATTTGTATATTTCAAATAGCTATCATATCTTAAATGATTAATAGTTATGAATGACTTAATTCTATCTTTAATTAAATAAATATATAAAAGATGAATTGATAATATTTTTTATATTTTTAAAAATTTATTTTTAATATGAAAATAAATAAAAATAAAAAAAATTATTTTTTAAAAAACATATAACATGATAGCTTAAACAAACATACCCTTAAAAGAATTAGTTATAATTACTAAATTACATTGGTTTATAACCATGTTTAAGACTTGAATTATAAATTAAACGAGTTAATTTAAATTAACATGAGTTAATTAAAATAATATTATTTTAAATTTTTTAAAAGCTTTAAATGAAAATGTTCTGGAAAAATCTCAAAAAATATCAATCAGATTGACCTACTGAATCAGGGTGGTGTTACCTGTTCAGTCTTCCATCTTCATGTTGCATTTAGAATCTTAGAATAATCGCGGATTTATTATTGATTGGGTGATGCAAGGAAGGAAGACTACGTTCCAAGTATTCTACTTTAAACAAGCTAAGTTCGTAGTTCGTAGTTCGCAGCCATACATTAGGTGATCAACTTCTCACTCCATCTAGAATTGTTAGATTACTTGTAACATCATCATGTCGTGCAAATGATTATTAAATAATATCTACTTGTATTAATTGTTATATTATAAACATTTCCACCATCAAAAGGTTTGTGATTATTAAATAAAATCTACTTGTCTGCCCTTTAGCATTAGAAAATGCTCAGATCACCAAGGTGGAAGGAGTCCAATTACTGCAATATAAAATACTTTATTCGACAAGACAAAACAGGGCACAGAAGCTGTGGAGGTCGCTGGCCTGGCCTGGCCCTTGAAGGAGAGAAGTCAGAGGAGTAACGTGTGAACGGTGATGTGATGAGTGATGACCAGACCACCATTGAAGGACCGACCGAGAGAAGAAGTGTAGCTGCAAGTCATCGGCGCCACCGCAAACCCTTCTGACAAGCTGGTGGAGTTCAGACTATGCATGGGACGAGGTCCTCGAGTCCGAGGTTTTCCACCCATCTTGTAATAACGTTGTTTAAAGGGGGAAAGCAACGAAGGAATGATTAATCAAATAAGTAAGGCTCACAAGATCAAGTTGATTGTTATTTTATTACTCGGCGGCATAACACAAGAATCTAATGCTATGTGCATAGATATGATTGATTGATGCAGAAGGACTAGCACTATCGAAAGCGACACTAATTGAACATACACTATCTTATTTAGTTAGTAAATTTTGAAAAAAAACATTTATTTAAAATAATTTATTTTATTTTTAATTATTTTTATATGCTAATATATCAAGAATAATTTTTAAAAATTTTTAAAAATATTATTTTAATATATTTTTAAATAAAAAACATTTTAAAAAACTTAATCATCCTTAAATCACGACGGTTGGTTCGTGAGGAGTCCTTATCAAGCTCAGCAAACTAATCAAATCATTGTAAATATCACAACCTCTTGGCATCCCACCATGTCCGCTACTAGCTAAAAACACAGTAGCACAGAAACCCTTTTCTTAGTTGCCAAGAACGTGCATGTGAAACTACAATAACATCTCATGCACCGGTAGGGTCCTTTAGCCAGCCGTTTCTCTCTTGTTCTCTAGCCAAACTCCAACTCTTAAGAATCTCCCACTCCTCTCCCTCCCTTCCTCTCTCTCACACACATTCAGATACACGCACAGTAGTGCTCATTGCTAAGATTCTTTCTTCGTTCCTTTTTTGTTCTTGGCGACTCTTTATTTCTTCTCCATCGAAATGGTGCAGGGAAAACCTCCTTTTCCTTCAAAACTCCATCTTTCTCTTCTTGTTTTTCTCCTCACCATTTTGGATAATGGAGTTCAATGTTTTCAAGGGAAGAAAGTCCTCAGCATGCATAAATTCCGATGGAAACAGGAGAGTGGTAGTTCAAGTTGCCTCTCCCAAAAATCAAGTGAGTATAGCAAAGTGAAAAGGGAAGGGCTTATCTAGCTTCTTAATTTATTTATCTGTTCTTCGCTTTCGGGATGATCTGTACTCTACTACTTACGTTCCTTTATGCCATCACTATCTAGAACTTATTTCATGCTTTATGGGAAACACTCATCATTAATTAGAAAACCTTATCTTGGCTTTACTTTCTTTTTCTTCGTATAAAGTACACCGTTGTAGGATTATCCATGTACTACTAAAATATTTGCAAAATTTCTTACATTTTTTTCCCTTGAAGCAAACTATTTTGGATCAATGGAGATCAATGTTATACAATATTTTTCTTTTTCGACAGCCTACTGCATCCATATACATTAATCTTCGTTAGTCATTAATTATTTCTCTGCTTGTAGGTAAAGCTACACTAGTATTTAATTTCTAGAATACAACTACAGTGCTCTAATATGGACAAATGCTCATTCTGTTTGGAATTTGAAGGGTGGGAGAATGGTGCAGTGATATTGGAAATGAAGCACAAAGATTCTTGCTCAGGAAAGATCTTAGACTGGAATAAGAAGATTCAAAAACGCTTGATCATGGATAACTTTCAGCTTCGATCGCTTCAATCTAGAATTAAAAACATCATTACTGGAAATATTGATGATTCAGTGACTACTCAAATCCCATTAACTTCTGGTATAAGACTTCAGTCACTAAACTACATAGTTACAATGGAATTAGGTGGTCGAAAAATGACAGTGATTGTGGACACAGGAAGTGACTTGAGTTGGGTTCAATGTCAACCTTGCAATCGATGTTATAATCAACAAGACCCTGTTTTCAACCCTTCAAAATCTCCTTCATACCGAACAGTTCTATGCAATTCATCAACGTGTCGATCCCTACAGCTTGCAACTGGAAATACAGGAGTTTGTGGGAGTAACCCTCCGACCTGTAACTATGTTGTTAACTATGGTGATGGGTCCTACACAAGCGGTGAGGTGGGTATGGAGCATCTTAATTTAGGAAACACTACAGTCAACAACTTCATATTTGGCTGTGGTAGGAAAAATCAAGGTCTATTTGGTGGAGCTTCAGGTCTTGTGGGATTGGGAAGGACTGATCTCTCTTTGATTTCTCAAATTTCACCCATGTTTGGAGGAGTTTTCTCCTATTGTTTGCCTACAACAGAAGCTGAGGCTTCAGGTTCACTAGTCATGGGTGGAAATTCCTCGGTTTACAAAAACACAACTCCTATTTCATACACCAGAATGATTCACAATCCGCTGCTACCCTTCTATTTTCTCAACCTAACTGGCATTACTGTTGGTGGGGTAGAAGTACAAGCACCAAGTTTCGGTAAAGACAGAATTATAATTGATTCTGGGACGGTTATTTCAAGACTTCCTCCTTCAATTTACCAGGCACTAAAGGCTGAGTTTGTGAAGCAATTTTCAGGTTATCCTTCTGCACCCTCTTTTATGATTTTGGATAGTTGCTTCAACCTTAGTGGATATCAAGAAGTTGAGATTCCAGACATAAAAATGTACTTCGAGGGAAGTGCTGAGCTCAATGTGGATGTAACCGGGGTTTTCTATTCTGTCAAGACTGATGCGTCTCAGGTCTGCTTGGCTATTGCAAGTCTCCCGTATGAAGATGAAGTTGGCATAATTGGGAATTATCAGCAGAAAAACCAGAGGATTATATATGATACCAAGGGATCCATGTTGGGATTTGCTGGAGAAGCTTGCAGTTTCTACTAGGTCGATGATTTGGAAGAATAAAGATCCGGTGTGTGACTGTGCAAATGTAATTATTTGATGCAATGCCAACTGTTCTTTTTGGAAAAGAAATCATCAAGCATTAGTTTTTCTAAGTTCATATCACATATAAATATCTTTAATTTTCCATGGGGGAAAGGTATAGAATGTGTAAATGCCATTTCCAATTTCTTGAGTGTTTCTACAGTGCAGTGCCAACACAGCTAAGATATCTTTTGTATAATTTTCATGTAAGATCTGTTTGAATTTAAGAAAGGATGCCGAATGTGGTTATATAATTGCATACTCTTACATGCTCTGTATATCTAAAGATGATTAAACAAAGAAGATTTTTTGATATTTCACAATTTTCAGGGGCTAAAATACTTGATGGGAAATTTATTTCTTTCAATTGCTGGTACCATAAAAGAAGAGAGAGCATGAGCCTTTGAGCAAAGAACATAAATATGATGAAGACGATTATGAGCAAAATCACTTTAATTCATTCTAGACAGGTTGCAAACCACATATTTCAGAACATTATCAGTAAGGCTTTGCAATGATGCATATGTATAATAATTTGTAATCTACACAGGAAAAAAAGAAAACTCAAAAGGGACCTAGTGTTTGATTGTTGATTTGGAGATATTATATTCAATGATGTTCGAGAAGAATGTCTGTTGTTCAAATTGATTCCAGTGTTCATGGAAACTAGATTCTCACCAAGGAAGGATGGACTTGATCTTATCAATCAAATGTTGTCCAACAGAAATATCAGGCAGTCAAAGATTGAAAGCAATGCCGAGGAGGTGTGACTTCTGACAAGAGGCATTCCACGGGACACTCTGTTGACAGCCTGCAGCAGAAAGTTATGTCCTTTTTTGAACTTATAGTGGAGAAGCCTTCGTGTTCTAAAGATGATGCATCAACAGTAATTCCAAGAAAGTAACATAAAAATCTTCCCTCCAAGCCAAAATTGAGAATTTAACCACAATTCTTCATGCAGAAACTAGCAGACTCCTTGGTCTTTTTATGTTGCTGGATTAACTGACCATCTCAGTGAATTCAGATTCAAGAGTATCATCACCTTTTTTTTCTTTAACATCTCCGCTGGAAGGATGGATAAGTTCGGATCACTTCCAGGTATCAGAAACAGCAGGCCAACTGGAACTCTTCTCATGAGGCTCCGGATCAAAATGGCCATCCAAAGATTGTCAGATTGTGTCCGTGTGTGTAGCCCTCAAGGATTTGAGTAAGAGACCTCCTACCCAAGTTGATGAAAGCAAATCTACATGGTCTATTGACATGAGCAAGGCAAAGAAAGTGTCCTCTGTACCAGCAGGGAAAAGCTTGGAACTAGGTACAAGAGGAGGCTGCCATTTAACGCGTTCAATCATCATAGAAATGTCTTCATCCATCGCAACAAAACAGTAACAAGGAAAACCAATTTTCAAGCTCAGACGCAGCAATGATATCAAATCTATCAATCCTAATGCATCAAACAACAACAAAGACCAGAAAAGGATGGTCTTTTAACCAATATTGGTGGATAAGGACCCCAGAGAGGGAGCCAACTGCACCCACAGAGACTATGGAACCAACAAGGTCCTGCATGCAATGTACATAACAGGAGTTGCGTGGTTACAATTGCACTCTGTTGCAAATAGAAACTTCCGAGAACAGCGAAATTGAGTGATGACGTAGAGATAAACTTAAGAAACCAAACTGAACATTCAGTAAAGCTTTGTGAAGTACCAAAAGATAATTGTGTGAAAAATTCTAGCATACAAATGGTTCCACAGTCTCTTCTATTACTGGGAGCTTTTTAAATATTAGAAAGTCAAGATTTGTTGCAGAAGTTTTCAGTTTCAGGGTCTGAATATATTCATCACTTTGATTGACAAAACATAGAGGTATACAAGGAGATGCTCCTCGCCTCACAAACAGAGCAGCTGAAAATGTTTTAAAATGATGCAGATTGGTAACTGCAGAGTTTCAGTTGATATCAGAGCACACAAGTAATCCTGTGACATGTAATTACTCGAGCAAGAACATAAAGATAAAGGAAGTAGGAACTAGCTAAACATGGCACGCGGTGTCGATGGTTATACAGTCTTTCGGCCTTCAAATAGACATTGAGAGAATCTCTCGAACAGTGCTTGCCTGCAAGTTGGTGGATGAAATGAGTGGTTTACTGGTGGTCAATATATATTAATAACCAAATAATACTTAAAATTACATAATATAATTTCTCAATGTTAATTTGGTACATGGGCCAAAAAAGTAAAAGCTCACAAGGAGTGCTATAATAAGTTAATAACTTGCCTATTAGTTTCCCCTCTCTTTGGGCCATTGGCTGTGGGCTTCATTTGCATCAAAATTTGTGTAAACCGGTCGGTTTATTTCAACCCGCTTGAGCTTCAATTTCAATATCTTTTAAACGGGTTTGTTTATCCCTCAAACATATCAAAATTTATGAATAGAATTATCAAACAAATTGTTCATACATTAGTCTTAAAAAAATGATATATAGATCATGCTTGTAAATCCAAAATAATTGAATTCAAGTTAATTATTAGAAGTGGATTTTATTCATGCATGGATGAGTGGATAGGTGTTCAAATATGTTATTGATAGTTATTTGATTTTAAAAATAAAATCTGATTTCTAATATGAATTTAGTATTTTTAATAATTTTAGAAAAAATGATTTATTATTTAAATATCAATATCTGAATTTTGTATTTTAATTTAATAATTTAATTTTAAAGGACATGATTTGTCAAATATGAAACACACTTAATTTGAAATCATTTGAATTGTGTTTGGTTAGTTTACTGTGATAAAAAATATAAATATAAAATAAATAAAAATATATTTGGTTGAAAATAAAAATAAAATAAATTTATTTTTAGAATAATTTTAAAATAAATTTTTATTATTTCAAAATAATAGGTACAGAAAGATATATTATCTTCGTCTTTTCAGTTTCATAATAGGTCTTTTTTATTTGTTGAAAATTATTTTTTAAAAATTATTTTTTAATTTTTTTCATGCGACAATATTATGAAAAACTTATTAATGAATTTACTTTTTGGTTAAAGAAAAACATAATCTTTATACGATAAAAAGATGTTTTCTAGTTTAAAAGATTAAAAAACACTTCCTATAAAAACCCAAACACTAAAATAATACATCACTTTTTTTTTATTATTATTATATAAACAATAATATATTTATAAAATACTTTCAAACATAATACTACTATTAAATAATAAATTACTAATATATTTATGTAGGAAATAATATATTAGGATATATTAATATACAATATAAAAGTGTATTAATTTGATATGTTAGTGTATATAACTCTTTAATTTAGATAATATTGATAAAAAAATACATTCAAATACAAAACAATTATATTATACAATAATCATACATTTGAAATAATATAAACTTTGTCATAAAACTAGGATGCCATTGGAAAAAAAAAATATTTTCAATGCTCTCCAAACACCAAAAAAAAGTTAAATGTCTATATATATTTAAAATATGTATTATATATAGTTAGATTTATAAAAAAACTATATATAAATATATGATATAATAAATTCTTTTTCCTTCAACATTACACTTTTTTATACATTGTTATTTTCTTATGAGTGGTGAAACAAAGTGATTTTGTAATTTATTTTTGACTAATTCTTAGAAAATATTTTTTAATTTATTTTTTATAATACTATTAAACATCAAAATATAATTTATTTAAAAAAAAACAAAAAAAAAACTTGTCGATAAACAAACGAGTCCTTGCCGACCCAAACTACCTCTTTGCAAGCTGAACAATGGCATTGCCCTCGCAAGAGTGTTATTTTGAACATGGGACCAGCTAGGAGTCATGATTTAACTCAACACTTAAATATCTGGATTTTCCAGCTGTTTTGGTCATCGAAAAGCACTCTTCGTCGGCAGTCTCCACCTTACATCCTGGAATTTAGGCATCCGCCGCCATATATAGCACACCAAAATTTTGCAGCATCTAATTGCACTCGTACACATATATCATAAATTACTACTACTCTACTACAAAAAAACTGAATAATTTAAGCACCCAAGCTCTTTATTTTTCATTTCTTTTTACCATTTAATTTAATTTTTTTAATTTCATCCTTTTATTTCTTTATCAAACCTAACTTGAATCGTTACCAGCTACAGGTTCATATTATCAAACATGACTTGAATCATTACCGACTAAGGTTCAGGTAATTAAAACAATACTATTTTATTTTATTTTTTTAAAAGAAGTTAAAGCAATGTTTTTTTTTTTAAATAATTTAAAAGACGATGAGGTGACTTGAATTGATGCTCCTTTATGCTTTGGAATTTAAAATTAATCGATTTAGTTTTTCTCTACTATCCAGATTAAAGAAGCCGAAAATAACAACACCAAAGTTACATGCTTAATTAATTCACTCACCAGTTATAACAGCTGAGACCACGCGCCACTGGCCATGAGTCCTCATCTCTAAAATGGCAAGCAACTTATAAAATGAATAGCAAGCTCTCCTCGCTAGGCTCCACCGCAGCGATCTGTGCCGGTTCCCATTTTTGTTTTAGGTATTGTTTTCTTACCTATGGTCTGTAGCTAATTGCCGATTTATGAAAACATGCTACCTGTTACATCAGAGGCTCCACCGCACCCACCACCTTCCCTTGCATACAGCACGCAGAATTTAATATAGCCCACTTTTGTGGTTTATGAATTGATTTATATATAGTTGGGTACGTTTAATATTTTAAGTTAATTTTCTGTAATAGATGAGAGAAAGTCTGGAAAAAAATTAATACCATGCCATTGGTAGTGACCACAAGAAAGCATCATAAAATATTAAATAAATACCGTATAAATATGAGATTTTAAGTTTTAACTGTTTCGTTGATACTGTTTCAGCCTTTCAGAGATGACTGTTCATGTCACTGCCAAGAGGTTTTTTTTGTTTTAGTCCCTCAAGTTTGACAAGGTTCGCACATCAGTCATTGTGCTTTGTTTTTGTTTCATCCTTTGAGGCTTGGTCATCGTAGTTTTACGTGGTGAACTGCTCTCCCTCTTGCGTACGCAACGTTATAAGGTTCTTCCAACATTGAATTGCAAGTTGTTATTACGGAATATAGATTAAACAGAACTGGTCCAGCATTAACATTACAGGGGTGTTTAGAAATATGTTAAAGATTGTTTTTTATTAAAAAATATAATAAAATAATATATTTTTTTAAAAAATTATTTTTGATATTAACGCTTTAAAATAATTTAAAAAAATTTATTTTAAAACTAAAAATTATTTTTATTTTTTTAAAAATAATAGCGCCAAACACCCCTGTGCCAAATTAGAGGTCCAGTCCAGTGTACGTTTCCATTCATTAATTAAAAAAGCTATGCCTTTTACACTTTGATCCTTATAGTCTTGAAAGTGTATTTTCAGTAATCAAACTTTTTTTTATCAAGTTTTGTCCTTAGAATCTGAGAGAGGAAAGAGAAATATTTTTTGTAGAACCACGTACAAAACACAGGAGCTCTGTCTTGGTGGCAATATGTTCGTTTTGAAAATGAGATTTTAAAAGAGGTGGTTTGGTTCTTAAATCATGTAAAAAAAAATAGGCTTTAGTCTTTCGGCCCTTCCCTAATTTTGCTTTTTTTTTTTTTATATATATATAATATAATTTTTAATTTTTTAATATTGTGAAATAAAATAATTACAATACTATTTTGAAAATAATACGATGATACCATACTTTTCAAATACAAATTAGAGGTTTTTGAACTGTAATTTTAGCAATTATATCATGAATATTGAATGATATGAAAAAATATATTTTTATTTATTTATTTGATACAAATCTCTCAAATTAATTATTCCTTTGTTTTTGTATACATTGGCATAAAGATTATTGAGACATAATGTTTTTTTTTTATTATTGAAACTTGTTTTTTTTAATTATATAAAAAAATTATTTAAAAAACCCGTGCTACAAGTATAAAACATATTTTTATAAAAAAAGAGTTTTAATTAAAGAAAAATTTGACAAAAATTCATAAGAAAAAAAAAATGTTCTACAGAATGGTTCCTCGACGGTTTATTGAACATTTTTTTTTAATATTAATAGCATGGTGTTTCCTACTTTATTATAAGAATAATTTAGTTTTCATATATCGTCTACGCAAATAAACATAGACTAGTTTATTGTTTTTTTTTAAAAAAATCTAAAATTAAAAAGGCACTGTTCATGGACTTAAATTGAGACCCGGAAGACATGAAAACTAATCCTTTTGAAAAACAGAAAAGCCATGGCAACATTAAATCAGGCAGTACGATCCATAAATCCAGCACCTCACGCTAGCCTACAAGTTAGAAATGTCAACCCAAGACATATCGAAGCAAAAGCCCACCGTTGGATCAAACCAACCCATGCCATGGCACAACCAAAAACTTCTACGATTGAGAAGAAACAAAAGGAGCAATACAAGTTAGTTTACAAGTTTGTGCTGAATAAGCCAAATTACTCAGTTTGTGTTTAGGAGTTGCTTTTTTAAAGTGATATTTTTTTGAAAATGTATTAAAATTATTATTTTTTTTTTGATACCCAGTACATCAAAAAACCTAAAAATATAAGAAAATAATTTTAATTTTTTTAATAAAAAACAGGTTAAACGAGGAAGCCAAACACACCGTCAATCGAATTTGGGGAAAAGGAGCAAAAATGGTTGAAGTCGTATCATATTTTCACCCATATAACACACTCAAGAACCTAACACAAAGTACACATAAGTGAAGACAAGAGGGAAAGAGGCTACACACAAAGCCGCTTATAGACGGCCACAAAAAACACCATCTCCAGCCGGCTTCTCTCTCTATTTTTTCCATCCCATTGAACAAACTCCCTATATCTATTCTCTCATTTCTTTTAAAATCCCTTCTCATTGGATGACCTAGTCACTATCCTCCTCTCCCTCTCTCCCTCTCTCTCTCCCTCTCTCAAAATCTGCCTCCCAACACTTTTTTTACGTGTGTTTGTGTGTGTTTGTGCACTTCTTTTGGTGAATTTAGATGGGAAAAACATCGAAGCAAGGCCTGAAGAACTCTGCAAACACCAGCATTAATCCCACAACCAAGGTGAAGCGGACTAGAAAGAGTGTTCCTCGAGACTCTCCTACTCAACGCAGCTCCATCTATAGAGGCGTTACAAGGTTTAATCACATTCTTTTCTTTTTGAAGTTTTTCTATTTGATTTCTTATAATTCCCAGGATTCACTTCTGTACATGATTGCCTCAGGCATCGATGGACCGGGCGTTATGAGGCTCATTTGTGGGATAAGAACTGCTGGAATGAGTCACAGAACAAGAAAGGAAGACAAGGTTATTCATCTTCTTTCTCCCACTCTTTCCTCCTTTCAGTCGCTTTCCATCTTCGCCTCCAAATCTTTCATCGTCTTTGTCATCATTGAATTGTTGATTTAACATTGTCATTTTCTTGGTACTGTTTTTGGTTTTGACTTCAATGGTGTCTTGCTGGTGGAATTGAACTGTCTGCAGTGTATTTAGGTACATGCCCTCTCTGCTTAACTTTTTTATATATTGAATAATAATTCTATATTATCCTAAAATGTCTTCAACATTGTTTCTTAAAGGTGGAAAAACCAATTTTCCTATTCAAAAATTTCACATAAATCCGAACTGTTTTCTTTAATTTGATATATATATATATATATACACACACCACAGCAAAGTGTAATTACATTTGTGATAATGGTTTTAATTTCTTAGGGGCCTATGATGACGAAGAAGCGGCTGGGCATGCCTATGACTTGGCAGCATTAAAGTACTGGGGACAGGATACTATCCTCAATTTTCCTGTAAATAATCTTGACAACTCAAAATTATTTTTCTTCCTTAAATCTTTTGTTTCATGGCCTTGATTTTAGTTTTTTTTTTCTTGATATATCTAAAGAGATTAATTGATTTCAGCTGTCAACTTACGAAGAAGAGCTCAAAGAGATGGAGGGTCATTCAAAAGAAGAATATATTGGATCCCTGAGGAGGTAAATATTAAGAAATATTCTTAAAGTTTAAAATTGCTTATTTGTATTTTGTGCAAAAAGATAAAGATATGTCTTATTAATGCCATGCTCATTTATATTGATGGAATTTACAGAAAAAGTAGTGGGTTTTCACGCGGTGTGTCCAAATATAGAGGTGTGGCCAGGTAATATATTTACTGCATTCTGTCCTCTCTCTCTCTCTCTCTCATTTATGTCATGAGAAATATACAATTGATTTTTTTTTAGAATAAAAAAATAAATTCTAGTATTTATGTTCTAAAATATTTTTTTATTTGTAAATATATCAAAATAATATAATTTAAATATTTGTGTGTGTAATTTATTTTTTAGATAAATATTATGTGTCTCTATTCTAATTATAGGTTAAACAATGAGAGTTGTCTCTAATTTTCTATTTTCTTTTTCGATAATATTTTTATGTTTTTTCTTTCTTTGATATATATTTAGGTGTTTTCGTTTTTCTTAATTGTTTAATCTCATATCTTTTTATAGCAATTAACGCTTGATATTCTCAACTAATTACTAGATTAGACCCTTACCCCCAAAGGAAAATAAAACGAATTAATTAATTAGACAATCAAGTAACTTTTCAAAAATTGAAATTGATGAACACCGTATGTTTATGAACTTACAGTATTTATTTACATTTTCACTAATCCAGGAGTTTTAATTTAATAGTGTAAAAAATAACTTAAACAATTTAATAGCCCATTTTACCAGTAAAAAATCTAAGTGGTGGATGTCATCTCTTTGCTTTGTGTGATAATGACTCTAATATTCAGCAATCTAAAATATTTGGTATGCAGACACCATCATAATGGAAGATGGGAAGCTCGAATTGGCAGAGTTTTCGGCAACAAGTACCTTTACCTTGGAACATATGGTAAGTTTTTTTTCCCTTTTAAAGTATATAATCCTAAAGGAAATTAATGTCTATGCATATGCATAATTACCTTCCTTAATTTCTCCAACTATCTATCTTTAATAGCCCACTACTCATAGGTTTCTATAAAAGGAAAAATAAAAGAAGCCAGAAATCATATACATATATATAAGTTTAACGTAAGAAATTTTATGATGTTTGGAAATAATTACACTTATATTTACTATTTTTTAAAAAATATTTTTCAATTTATGTGAAAATATTTTTATCACTTTCATGGATTTCAAATATTTATCTTCAAATTAGATAACTATATATATTTATTTCATGAATACAATAAAATTTCCTAGCAATAATGTATTCGTATAGAAAATTCATAAAAAGACTTACCATATTAATAAAAACCCTGCAAAAACAAAACTCTCTTAATCCTGATTTCCTTTTCACTTAAACACCAAACAAGTTTTATTCAAACAATTAATTAACTCTAGTGCTTGACTTTTATGCCCACAAACCCATTTGGTTCTTTATGTGTCGAGCTACAATTGCCCCAATGTCACTTTACTTCACATAATCCACACAATAATTCCAAGTAAATAAGGTTAACCTATAGTGTAAACAACCCTTTTAAACAAATTAAGAGATTATTGAACTCGATTTCATATCAATTATGTGGGCATGCATTAGTCAAAATAATAGGATAAAGTCTAAAAGGTAGATTTTGTGGTGCCATCAAATCTTGTTGGTTGGGATATAGATGAACCAAACCCCAACTACTTGAGTCGGCAATTTAAATTTCAAAGCTCCCTCACCAAAATATTCACCCATAATTAAAATCTCCAATATCCATCCATATTGTACCAAAATTAGCTTGCATAGTTAAATTGTTCTACAGAGATCATGTCTCCTTTTTACGACAAACTACACCTAATTAAAACCGTCTTACGTACGTTCTCTTTTCAGCCACTCAAGAAGAAGCAGCAACAGCGTATGACATGGCAGCTATAGAGTACCGTGGACTTAATGCTGTGACGAACTTTGACCTAAGCCGCTACGTCAAATGGCTACGTCCCAATAACCAAAATAATATTATTAATAATCCTCAACAAAACCCTAATGGTGATGCTAATATTCCTATACAAAACCTTGATCAGAAGCTTGAATTGGATTTCAAATCACATCAACAAAGTTCGAATGTTAATGACACAGAAGTGGCTCCAACACGGCCTTGCGGTGCTGGTGGCTCGGCGTCATCTGCATTAGGGCTTCTGTTGCAGTCCTCAAAGTTCAAAGAAATGCTGGAGAGAACATCAGCTTCTGAATGCCCTTTGACACCACCGGAATCCGACCGCGATCCGCCTCGTAGGAGCTTCCCGGATGACATCCAAACTTACTTCGATTGCCAAGACTCCAGTAGCTACACTGATGGTGACGACATTATTTTTGGAGACCTGCATTCATTTGCTTCACCGATTTTTCATTGCGAATTGGATGGGTAGGAAGTGGTTTTTGGCCCAAATATATCCTTACAATTATATACATATCTTTGGATTTGTGAATAGGAGGTAAGGGTGATGAACAAGGGTAAGATTAATTATAAAGAGTACAATTCAGATTTTGTTTTAGGTACATGCTTCTCTTCTTTAATTAAATTTTGGAAAGAAGGGAGTTTGTTCATTGTTATTGTTTATTTACATGTAGATATAGACGAAGTTAGAGATTCATTATCAATATTTCGAATAATAAGACAATTAATTTTAGCATGGGTTGGATTTATTTTTTTTTTTATTGAAAATATATTTACTTCTGATCATGTAACTATATTAGTTTGTATATCCGCGTTACGATACAAGTGATCTAAATTTTTTAAAATATATTTTTTTTTCAGATCCAGATAATTTTTTGGCATTGTCATTAAACCTGAAAATACAATTATTTTGATTTTTTTTTTCACAAAGATAAATTTTTCTATAAATATATCTTTTATCTATCTTAGTCAACACAATGTTTTTAGCTGCAATCAATGTTTCTGTTTTAAAAAATATTTTATAATTGTTAAAGAAAGTTAACAAAAAAAATCAAAATATATAGTATGTTTATATTTTGTGTGATTGGAAGCTAAAATAATAATCATAAATGTGATAAAATCATGTTGATAATCTATTTAAACATCTTAATAATAAAAAACTAATTTCAATTGAATTTTCATGAACAATTTATTATTATTATTTGATCAGATATGAAAAAAAAATCTCAGCTTTTTAGAGTGTTTAGGTAATTAACTCGTAAATTAACAGCAATTGCCATATACTTAGCTTTCAGTTTATTAGTAATATGGTGAGATCATATTGAAAAGGATATCATGGTCTTTTTCATAGGTGGTGACATATAATGTATGGATGCTTGCTTATATAAAGATTTGTGTTATCATATATCCTTTTGGGAGTGTTTTATTAAATTATATAATCTATAGTATATATGAGCTCATTTCCTGTCGAGTATCAAGCATAGTATATTTATCAGAGAAATACAGTGTGGTAAACAGATATTGAAGGGTTAAAGTAATTTTTTTTCAAATGGGTCCTTCATATTCCTAATTTATGATTCTTAAAATGAATCAAATCAGAAATTAACTAGAGGTTAGACAGTAGGAAGTTGCCAGTAAGATCCATGAAAATGACATTTTAATGATTCAAAAGACTGACCAATAGACGGTGGAAATTATTGGTCCAAGAATAATGGACCACAAGATTTGTACTACGCGACACCTTGCTCGTTAGAAGTTAATGTTTGAATTGAAAGTAGCATCTTCCTTCTAACTTTTTAATGCCTTTAAATGATCATCCGTATGTGCTCACAGGAAGAGAGACTCTTACAGCCTCTTATGCTTAGGGCATTATAGGTTCGCGGCTATGCCTTCAAATATTTGGCAAGAAATTCAAGGAGGGTTTGATGAGGAGTTTTGACTTTTGATTTCATCAGGTTAATTTGTTCAGGTTAGATCAATTAGGTATTAGGCACCGAAAGCAGTACGTGGCATTGGAAAAAAAAAAAAATCAGATTTGAGTATGACTAGGGGGTGTTTGTCTTGTGTTTGAACAGGAGTTTTATATTTTTTTTTTATATTTTTAGATTATTTTGATATGCTTATATTAGAAATAAATTTTAAAAAATAAAAAGAATATTAATTTAATATATTTCCAAGTAAAAATCTCATTGAAAAACAATTTCTATCACTGTTTTGAACACCCTTTTAGTATTATAATAGCTTTTGTGATTGCGGTTTGAAAAAATATGTTTATGAAGAGCCATAAATTATAAATGTTTTATAACCGAGATTTAAAGAGAGTTTTCAGTAAGATCCACGTGAAACTGTAATATATATTAATTAATTAAATATTTTTAAAAACCATGATCGAGAAAAAAAACAGTTTCAATTACATCTCATTACATTATCAAACAAACCCTGACCATAGCTTCCATGAATTGTGGGCAAATACAAAGAGAAAAAAAAGATAAAAAAAACAGAGAGTTGTTGTTTTGGAGGAGACCACAGGAAATCTTTAAACGTAAAATATAAAAAGTTCATTCAACATTGCTTCAATATGTTGATGATATAATGATATTTTTTCCAAATAATTTGGGAGCTCTTAAAATTACTAAAATCATTCGTTTCAACTATGATCAAGTTTAAAAATTCAACTTCCACAAAAGTTTTTAATTGGTGTCAATCTTGGATTGGATTATAATAAAGGAGTAACAGATTTCTTGTGAAGTAAATCAAGCTGTTTAGCTGTAAAATACTTGGGCCTTCCTCTATAAACTAACCAAAGACTATATTCCATTTGAAAACCAATTTTGAAAAAGATTAAATCTCTTTTTAGGTAGATTTTGTTTATTGAAGCTTATGTTATTTAACCTTCCACTCTATTATATTTCATTGTATAAAATTTCATCAGGCATAGCAAAGAATTGTCTTCATGCAAAGAAGATTCTTGTGGAGTGGAGAAGTTAGTACTCAGAAAATTTCTTATTATAACATTTGTAAGGTGAATTCAATGATATTAACAATACAAGCAATATGTTTTCTTCTATGGTTTTTTTTTTAAAGAAAATTCATAGAGAGAAGAATCATGCTACGAATCATTTGAATAAGCAAGAAGTTTTTTAAAAAAGCTGATTTAATTGTGTAGGTATAACTGTTTTTTTATTACAAAGTTTTAAATATTTGATTTTGTGTAAGGGATGTTGTGCAAGTAAGTTCTCTGACTCATCTATCTTCTTTACTCATTTCTCTGTCAAGCCATAACAACCGCTTAATAAAAAACAAACAATAAAAACTATATTTAATTTCTCAAATTAAAGTACCATGTTTTTTCTAACATTTGTTTTCTAAATTGTGGCTGGATATTTTATTTAGGCTTGGAAACCAAGGAAGAAACGTATCAATAACATCGTGTGACAATTAAGAAGAAAATATTCAGAATTGGCTAAAGAAGCAGTATTAGAGCCATTTAGAAATGCCTTTTAAATGGAGTTTTTTAAAAAATTATTTAAAATTAATATTTTAATTGTTTTTAATCGTTGTGATATACAAATATCAAAAATATTTTTTTTAAAATAAAAAAATATTTTAATATATTTCTAAAAAAAACATTTTAAAAAATAATTATTACTATATTCTCAAACAAATCAAAACTATAAATAAAAAAATAGTGTACGGTGAAAGTTAGTTAGTTGTAGCGGTTAGTTGGTTAGAGTTGTTAATTATTTGTTAGATAGTCAGTTAGAGAAAGAAATGTCTTGATTTGAATTCTGCCAAGACAACATCTCAGTACTCATGTCTGAAAAATTTAAACCTCGCAATATCTTGATTTGAATTCAGCAAAAACACCATACGTTGCAGAATTATAATATTCATAATCTAGCAATTCAAATCAGAATTAGCAGGCTTGATAAATTAAAAAACACTCAGCACAGACCATCAAGAACACCAGCTCCGGAACACATCTACGACCCTGAGTTATATGATACTCATGTGAAAGGTTTTAGGATCAAATCTATCAGTTGGTATAATAGGGAGAGTTTTATCAGTTTAAATCAATCTGTTGCTTCAGAAATAAGGGGAAGCATTTTTCAACTGAACTAAGTTGATCATTTCCAATCAATTGCCTTTTACAATATCTAATCCTCAGCCTTTTCTCAAGATCCAACCAAACTAGACCTCCATTTGGGAGTGTTCACAGCATATGTTGTGCAGCCCCTTGAAGCTTGAAGGACACTTTTGAGACTGCACAAAACTTGTCATGCAGCAATCCTAAACACAGCTTAAAGCTTAGTGCTAGACCAGTTGAATCTGAATGCTGAAAGCTTAGAGTTTATGGTCGAGTGGTCTTTAATGGGAGTGGATTTGAATTCTGAATGCTGAAAGCTTAGAGTTTATGGTCGAGTGGTCTTTAATGGGAGTGGATTTGAATTCTGAATGCTGGCTTGTTTCGAGAAAGTCTGATTTATACAGCAAGGATTCTTTTGTTTTCTGGGAAACTGAGAGATTTGAAGGAAGTTGCATAAGGAGGCAGGATTCTCGGTTAGTGTTTTGTACCGTGGTGAAGATGTGGGATCCTTCCTTGACAATCCGTTGTTGCCTTGATCTTAGGTCCCTTGAAATCTAGTCATTTGAAAATTTAAAATCTCTAGACTGACTTAACTATCTTAGAGAATTGAAGATTGATACAGAAAATCAAGCAAGTATTGAAGTTTTTTAAAGTTAAAAGGGGGTTTGAAATCAATTTGAAGTTTTTTTTTAAGTAAAATAATCGATTCACAACTCACAACTTAAACAAGATTGCACCACAAGAGAAGTGAAGAGAGGACAAATTGATTAAACATAAAAGATTAAATTTTGATTTTTGTGATATTTTGTGGTTTTAGAAAGGAGGGAAAAAATCGATAAGATTTTGAAATTAATTTAATGTTTTTTATGAAAATTAAATTTTGATTATTTATATTGTATTATATATGAAGGTAAATTTATCGATTCATTCAAATTTAAAATTAAGTAGACCTAAAATGTAATTAAGTAGACCTAAAATGTAAATCATAATTTATGAAAGAATTGAGACAGAATGAAAAGATAATTAAACTATAGAAAAGTTCTAGAAGAGTTAGAGTAATTTTTGGATTTAAATTTGCTAGAATACTACTATATTAGAATAATATAATTTTAGGTGTTATTAATAACTTTGACGATAAAATTATTTGTCAAAGAACCAATTCAACTTAATAGCTTATGTTGTTAGGTGAAGGTCCAAGATATGATTTATATTATTATTATTCTTTAACACACCCCCTCAAGTGAAAGCCGTTTGAGCTTAAAACTTGCACAGGTTCATATTACCTTGTGCTTAATTTTTATCAAATAAATAGGGATAGTGAGATTCGAACTCGTGATCACTTGATTATCAAGGCTCTGATACCATATCAAAAAACCAATTCAACCCAATAACTTATGTAGTTAGGTGAGAGTCCAAGATATGATTTATATTATTATTATTTTCTAACTATCTAACTTAGTTTATGACCTAGTTCAAGAAAATGATTTAATTATCAATTAAATCAAAAATAAAACAACCTCATATTATATTTTTACTAAAAATAACATTATTATTTAACGGTATCCTTTCTCGAGTAACTCTCACCCTAAAAAAATATTGATGCAAGACTTTGCAAATAAAATGGATAAAATCTTTAAGGAGTTGCTATATTGACTTCAAATCATTACTTAATTTGCTATTTTGTTACAAAATATCAAGTAAAGTGTACATGTTTAATGTAATTTCGTTACAAAACATAAATTAAATTTAACTTAGTTATTTGTTACTTGAACCGACGGAAATTTCTAGGCCTGGTTTGAGATTGCTTTTATTGGACCTTCTTTTCTACTCCAAGGGAATGATTCAGAATTTCCTTATAAAATGCAATTTAGAAAGGGATGAATTAGTTTTTTTTTTCTTATAAAAAAATGGATCATATAAAAAATAACTATTTGAGTTAATTGTAACTTAGTTTAGCAAAACCAATTAATTAGTCCTCATAGTTTTTTAAAAAATATTATTTAATTTTTTGTTTATAGTTGTTTTGTAATTTATTATTTTCATTCATTTTATGTTCCTTTTCATTTCATTTTTATTTTTAATTTAAGAAATAAAAAAGATAAAAAAAATAGATAAAATGGAAAATTTGATGAAAAAAGAAGTAAATTTTTAAAACAAAATGTTGTTAAATTAAATATTATTAGCACTATCAAAGAATTACTTAATTATTTTTAATACTATGGAGAATTTATAAATTTTTTCATGTAAATTATAATAAACTCATAAAAATCTATGTTGAATGTAATTTGTAAGGGGGAAAAATGACACGAGTGGGGCCGTGTGCTTATGTTTGGATAAATAGGTAGAAATTGAGTGGTGATCCCCTTCTTGTTGTCACTGTGCTTCTTCAATATTAGGAGTCACCATGGCCCCAACACAATCAAAACCCATCTCCTGCACCACTAATAAGCCCATCATCATCATCACCAAAACACATGGCCACCCACACAATCACAGCTACTCTCTGTAACTCCTCTCTCATCAAATCCAATTCAAAGTTCAAGTTTTTTGGCACCAGAATCATTACTAGAACTCAAAATACTCAAACTTTAGCTATGGCCACGGCCCCAACTGCTGCCAAGGTGGCCCCAGCTGTGATTGTTGGTGGTGGAAGGGTGGGAAGGGCCTTACAAGAAATGGGTAGTGGTCAGGATTTGCTGGTGAAGAGAGGAGACCCTGTGCCACTTGATTTTGAGGGTCCCATTTTGGTTTGTACAAGAAATGACGATCTTGATGCTGTTCTTGAAGTCACACCTAAGTCTAGATGGAGCGGTACTGATACCTGATTATACGTTAATTTGCTGCTTTTATGAAAATTGTTATATAACAATTTGTTTTTGTTTTTAGTTTTGTTGATTGAATTATGCTATTCTATGTTCTAATTGAATTGAGTGCTATATAGGAGGGTACTCATTTTTCTATGTTTTATTTGGGGTTAATGTTTAATTGGAAGATATAGGTGTCTATAATGTATTGCTTACCCCGCGTGTTGCTTATCTTTTAGGATAGTTTAGTGTCAAAATGAACACAGTTGAGTGATAAAACTTATGTGCGTTCTTCATTAATGCTGTTGGATTATGTTATTTTGGAATTGTTCGATCTAAAAGTTTGGATTTTTTTAATCTTTGCTATGCATTTTATGGCTTCTGATAAATTGTGAAGATTGATTGAGTGGATGTTGACAATGTAGCAGATTTGGTTTTTTTCCAGAATGGGATGCTGGAGCCATGGTTTCAAAGTAAAGGTCTTGGTGATGCAGACCAAGTGCTGGCATATTTTGCTGTCTCAAAGCTTGGAGAACCTCCTATTGATGGAAAGACTGATACCAATCCTGAAGGATTGACTGCAGCATATGGCAAATGGGCGTCTGCAGTAGCTGCTAGATTGCATGCTGGAGGTCTCACCTGTAAGGTAAAAAAGTTTTTTTTTTTTTTTTTTAAATTTATTGTCTGATTGAAACCGTTATGAGGGAATTCATTAGGCTTTTCAGAAGAAAAAAAATGTTAAGATGGGGCTGTGGTGGTAGGGAGTGGAGGTTGACGCAATAAAGCTCAGAGTGTCAGGTTTAACCATGTAATCCAATGATATTGTATATAGAAGGCAAAGTTTGGCACTTTGATGGGATAGGTGTTTTGGGTTTCAATTTTTTCAGTGGCCAAACTTAGTCTAACGTTCCCCTTCTTTCACCTTTGCATTCCGAATTGAGGAATTCATGTTGTGATAGTAGTCTGGCATATTTACATTATTATTCATTGTTGTATTCAGGTTCTTGACAAGGAAACTTTTCAGAAGCAAATGTTAGAGAAGCTGATATGGATTTCAGCATTCATGCTTGTTGGAGCTCGTCATCCAGGGGCAACTGTTGGTGCTGTGGAGAAAGAATTCCGCTCCGAGGTAAATCTGCCGTTGATGATGATGTGTGAAAGCATCAGAGTTTGAGGAGTTTTAAGCTACTGCATATCTTTTGCAATGTTTATAGTTTATAGTGAATTTTAGATCAATTACATTGCTTATTTCATTATTTATTTCCAAAACGCCTTCATTTGATTGCAGATAATTCACCGTGTACTTGATGCTGGTTAAAAAAGCCGACACAACCCTATCAGTGCTATTTCTGTATGCTTTGTGGACTTTAAGATTTACATCAATTGGATGATATAATTGTTAAATTAGGCATTTTTCGCTTGCCCTTGCTTGGACAAATTGGCAAGAAGCCCTTTCCCTTCAGCCATTCGCTAAGCTTCCTCACCTTGTGTAGACCTTTGCTTCACAAGATTATGATTGTTAAGTTCTTGAAATTGTTCAATCACAATGAGATCTCTAACATGAATAGATCCGATCGACACTGATATTTATGTTTCCAGGTGTCTAGCCTTATCGCAGAACTTGCTTCTGCAGCAGCTGCAGAAAAAGGAATAGTATTTGAAGAAGCTATTGAGGAAAGGTTATGTGCTTACTCACGTGCTGTTGCCCATTTCCCAACAGCTGTCAAGGAGGTAAATGTTTTTGTTAGTCATACCTTTGAAGCATTTAGCACAAAGTAGTTTTGAGACTTGAGCCCTAATCTTATTTTGCTGTGATTTTGCTTCTCACATGAAAGTTAATTTCTTGCCAGTTTAAATGGAGGAATGGCTGGTTCTATTCGCTCTCCGACAAGGCTGTTGCTGAAGGGAAACCTGATCCTTGCCCCCTACACACAGCTTGGCTTAAAGAGTTAAAAGTTGTCTAGTTTATGTACTTTTACTTTGTCAATGGACTGGAATACACGCTTCTCAGCGTGTGCCTCTAATGGGCTCACAATTTTCTTTCTATCCCTTCTCTTTTTTTCCAAATTGACCTTGAAATAAAGTTCACTGCAATTCATTTCATTTTTGCGTTATTATTCATTTTAGAACGGTTCTATACCTCAAACTGTAACTCCTGGCTAACCCGGTTCAAAGCTTGGGTTATGAGTCATGATGCTGACCTGGATTTATTAAAGATTTGATTTTCTTTTTCAAAAAAAATATTTGAAACTACATTTTAATAAAAGAAGAAAGGAGATTGGGTTTTCAATTGATCATTTCAGGTCAGTAAATCATCAGGCTAACCAACCTGTGATTGACACATGCAGTAGCTATGGCTGTAGTGTAGCGTAATGCAGCCATAACAGTGGCTTAGAGCAGCAGCATCCTCACAATTTTCCTTACTAAACAGGATGTTTATTTTAACAGATGAAATAGTATTTTCTTTTTTATAAAATTGTTTTAATGTGCTAGCATTAATTTATTTTTTAAAAAAAATATTACGGGAAAATATTTTAAAAATTATTCGTTACCAAACTTCTAAACATTATTTACTTTCAAATAATTTAACAAACTTTAAAATCTGCATCATAACAAGGACCAACGCAAGCAATGGGGAAAAAAAACAAAAGAAAAAACACATTCATCAAATGCAGATAATAAGACAGCAACGTTGCTGATTTAATTGATGGAAACATTGAGGCTACTGTGGCAGCACTGTCCACTAATTGCCATTCACTTATTAATCAGCTTGGCTATAAAACGAAGGGATTGGCCAAATCCCGAGACGCTTCCTTTACTCTGCTATTTCATTAACAGTGGAAAATATGGGATATATATCCACAGGGACCTGGAAGGCAAGGAGAATGAACGAAATTATAGTACACATTCCTGAAAACAGCCTAGCTCTCATTAGATAAAAACATGTGCATTGGGGAACTAGAAGGGTGTCACAGCCCATACCTGAACACTCTCTAATTTTTCCAGAGCATGTTTCAATGGCCGTGTCATTTTACAGTATTTCTGTAACAGCAAATCTGCAGCCTCCTTGTCACCTTTTGCCTGTATGGTGAGTATCTCCCTACTCAAGCTTTCAACAGCCTCTTCAACCTTTGAAATGACAACAGAGTTGGTGGTCTTACTCAGTGAGATGAATCCATGAAAAAGGAAAGTTGAAGCAACCATACCTTGGCAAAATCAACAGAAAATGTCTCATCAGGATGCAAGATGAAGGCTTCTTTCTCATACATCCAGTTAAATTGCAGTGCTTGTCCTTTCCTAAGGAATTTCAATAGATACAAAGTCCTTTAGATTATGCCAAGCATGGAGCCAGAGAAGAATGATTAATTAGCTTACCCATGAGCTTCCTCTAAACCAAATCGAACTGATCGGAAGCATCCCGCAAGGAATGAAACATACATAGATTTTACCAGACTCCTAGGAAGTAAATCCTGAGAGAACAAAAATAGAATCACGTACTATACATTACAATAAAATCATAATACTACCCAATCACACGGAAAAAGTAGACCAGCACCTAGTTATTATCCCGCTAAAGTGTGGTCCTGGTAAATCAACTACATCCAGAATATTGACCAGACAACTAGATTCTTCTGTCAAACATAGTTCAACATTTCAAAGATGCATTCCCAGTATTCTAGGAAAACATATTATGAGATTTCTTGATGCATCTGAAACACTTGAAGTTACAGGTTGATGAGAACGAATATCTCTTATTTCATCATCTAATTTTTTCCCATAAGAAAAATTATAAGAAAAAAAAGAAATGCAAAAAGAGTGGAAAAATTGATTGTTGTTGTTGTTTTGCATTCTGTTTTCATTTTCATTTTTACTTTTGGCACAATAATGAATCTCTGTATTTTTTTTTTTTTGAAAAAAAGGCAAGTAGTGAACCCAATTTTATTTTTTAAAATACATGGCGTGGCAGGTGGATATGAAGTTAAAGCCTATGTCTTTATTATTGCAAGCTTTTTATAATTTGAATTTGGACGTGTTTTATTTCTATGGTTTAGCCGATGGATTTGAGCCTAAAAATCCGAATCCAAATTCTCTTTGTATTTTCTTAGGTATGGGTCATTAATTTGATAATTGAATTCAACCCAAGCTCCTTCCTTCTCAGTTGGGTCCTAAAGGCCTAACATCAATTTAGTGAGAGACTAAGGGGGTGTTGACAAATGTCATAACAATTGCTTTTCAAAAAAACATTTCAAATTTTTTTAAAAAAATCATTTAAGACCTAAAAACACCAAAAAAGACTAATTTAAAGCAAACATTTTTTTTTTAAAAAAAAAAAACAAACAGACTATTTATTTTTTATCCCTAAATAAGAGGTCAATAATCAAAATACAACTCTGGAAAGAAAAATGGATATTGACATGGATTTGTTTAATAAATTCCCTTCGGTTAGAAATAAATAGTAACCTCGTTGAGGATAAACTACGGTTACCATCTTTCCTAGATGTGTAAGCACTTTAGCGGCGATTCTACTTTTACGAATTATCTTCTTCTACGAATTATCTTCTTAGTGATCATCTAAACATAGGGTAAGACTGTAATGGGATATCACCTCTACTTGGAACTGGCTGCACCAGCACTTGGGTTGATGAAGACCTTTTCTTTTGGGAAGAGCCACCCTTGGTACCGACAAGAATTAGAAATTCACATCTCATCCAAAGGCAAGACTTGAACCCAGGACCTCTAGGGCAAGTATTAACCACTTGTGCTAACTCTTTGTATGGACCTTATTTACCCTCTGACCAAAAACCCAGACTACTTCATAAACACTTGTAAATGCATTGTTGAATTAATTTAAATTCAGCATCTTTGACATGAAATCTAAAGTGGCAGTGCAGCACACATATCTGGTGTCTATATATGATAATATTAATGAAATTTAGTCACTAACCTGGTTGATTAAGAACTTTAGGGCCCAAAGGCCAACTATATCAGCTTTTGCTTCTTCCAAAGCAGAGTGGAGTTCTTGAAGCTCCTGCATTAAAATATGAAGAAAAACAACAGTTGCTATCAGAATGCAATTAAATTGAAACAATAAAATAATAGTCTTTCATTGAAGTGTTGTTCTGTTTCATTTCCATTACAGTTATTTTGAACAGGTAATGAGAAAAGACCAGGTCATAGAAAATGATCAACTTTCATAAAAAAAATATAGTTACAGAGACCATGCATGAGATGTGCTATAAGTCACAATAAATGTGCCCCATATTAAAGTAATGGATTAAGGCAACTGAATCACAAATGATGTAACTATGGAAAGGGATAAATAAATTAGTCAGATCATCACTCCAGATACCTCTATTTGGAGGACAAAATTCCTTTATACATATTAAATATTGAGTTAAAAAAGAGAAAGATGAAAGGAACTCTTAGCAAGGCCCATATCCACAGATTTCAAGACTCGGTAGACTACTACTTCAGGCACAACTTAACAATGAAAGAAACATCCATGGCAGAATTTCTACTGAATAAAACTGAAGAAAGGAATATGAAATGGAATAAATGATAAATTACATTGACTACCACTGACATTGTTGCAATTACACTAACCACACCTTTTGTTTCCAAAACTGAAGTCACAAAATAAGAAAACTCCAAAGTTTGGTCTCCCTAAAGCCATGTAGTAGTTTAAATTGAGGCTTAAAAATCTCAATTACAATTACTTTCTGTGAAGAGCTGAAGAACGATTCCATATAAAGAAAACTGTTTGAAATCAAACATAAGGTTGTAAAAGATATGGCAATGCTCGTCTCATTTTAAACAGTCAAAGATGTGTAGAGGTTGAGATGCTTTCAGGTTATAAAAGACACAAAAGTAGGGTGGGAAAATTAAACCATAAGAGCACACAAATATATTCCAGCAACATGGTAATATATCCTGTTTGAATTCTGGTATATAATAAAACTTCCAGTTTTATAAAATAGAAATCTCCCTCCAGTACTCTGCGGAAATGAGGAATTTACTTAAAGAGAGGGTAGCTATCTATGTATGCCCCATTATCAAAACCATATGAATGCAAAACAATCCATAAATTATAGATGTAGTATAAAAAGAAAAGTTATGTAAATAACCTTTCTTACTGTTGACTTTTGGCCATCTGGAAGTGTGATAGTATGAGGCCCAATACCATGGCAGCACTCATGGCATATAGTGTGCGTAAAGAAAGATTCAAAATCTACCAATCCTTTTTGTTCCTTGCTAATACAAACATCAGCTATGGGCTGAAGAATATGCTTGAACCTGATTAGGGCAGACACTTGATATTTAAAGTAATTTCCAATACTGACATTAACATATTTTCAGAAAGCAACAATCATTATAACAGGTTTAGAAATAAGGCAAGAAATTATACTTTGCCTCTGAAACATTCTTCAGCATGACCATTGAAGTTCCTCGATCTTTTACTATACGCTCATCATTTGGTAAATTGAAAGCAACAGTTTGAGGACCCTTTACATCCTGATGTCAAATTAAAACCCCATCAGCCTTGGTTTCCCCTCCTTTGAAATAGGAACTCATACATAAGGGGTGGGGAGAAATATTTCAGCAAAAGTTTCGTCAAAAAGCTGATCTTTAAAGGATGGACCAACAGAGTTTTAGATCCTGGTACTGTAAACGGGATGGGTTCATGCCAAAAAAAGGTACAATAGAGAAACAACAAAAGACAGATTTTTTTCCTATATATATTCCAAGAACATACCCCTGCATTATAAAGAAGCCGGATGACCCGAATGGGAGCAGCATTGACATTTTTTGATTTGTATGCACTGTCCATTGGAAGATTTTGTTCCAAAAACTAAACAGATATCCTCTGTTAGAAATCATGAATATAAAAAGAGAAGGCCCAAGAAAAACAAGTACCAACTTTGCATATACAATGACTCAATACCTGCAAATTATCACCAAACAATTTTAGTTGAGCAGTTGCTTTGTCATCCCGGATACCAATGAATGCTTCAAATGTTGCCTGAGAAAACATAACAGAACTCATGAGTGATTTATGCTACCCGAGAGATTATGAACATGTCAGGAAAGAATTTAAGATCAATGCTACCTTGTAGCCAAAAATTGCATCCTCGTACGTCTCATATGGACCTATGGTAACGTCCAGCTTAGAGTCCTAAATCCAGAGATAGTTTAAGACATGTCATGAATCTAGATGAGAATATTAAGAATTTAAGCACCTTAACAGTGAAACGAAGATCTAACCCATTCATTCTTGGAAAAACTCAACAAACACACAATTGATGTTATTAAAAGTAAATGGCTACATGAGAATAAAGACTTAGAAAATGAAAAATCCAATGATTGAGCCCCATCTTTTTCATATTATAACATTATTAGTTTATTTAGAAAGTGTAAACATCCAATTGCTAACATAGTTAGTTTTCATCATTCCATGATAGGTACAGATCACTTTTTTGCATTATTCTTAGCCTAAGCTATTTCCTTTTTCCTTGAGGAACAAAACAAACAATAAATCAGGTAAGTTATGCAGACTGCTGAGACCTGTGAAATATTGAATGACAGAACGTTTCCAAATTTTTTAAGTTAGAAGGCCTCAGCAGACCTTCAAGTGCCTCTTGCTCCTATTACAATTCCACCTCATTCATAAAAAGGAGAGTCGTATAAAAAGAAAACAGTCACCATTATTCAATATCCATAACTATGTGATTGTGGTGGCCCGGGGGGAGGGGGAGTGTACACAAGCAAGTGCCAGCATTAACAATCCCCCCAAATCGTATCCCTTTCTCATTATTAGAAAACTTGCTCATGCAAACAATTCTTACACAGCCCTTTTATCTCAAACTAGAGTGCTGATGACAAGGGGACAAAAATACCATGCACTAGATGTCATTCATATCACCATATACCCGAACCAAAAACTTTGAGTGTTTTCTGGAATGTCAAAGTATTCTGCATACTAACCAATTCCATCCAGGCTATATCTGATTCATAATAGTCATTTGTGAGGAATGCGTCAGCCTTGCTATGTAGTAACCTCTTCAAACTACACAGCAGAAGAACAAATTCAACAATCATCTGTAAGTGGAATAGTATTCAGTATGATGTGAACAAATGAGTTACTGGCAACAAGAAAAATCTAGTATAACTCGATATACCTAGGTGAGCCAGCCAAGTCCCCAGCTTCATGCAATAGTTCTGCAGCTTTTCTAAGGAACGAGTTATACTCCTTTGAGTAAGGAACACTAAATAGATCATGGGCAGTCATTAAATGATTTGTCCCATGAACTGCATGATTAGGTGAAGAAGAATCCAAACTAAATTCACTGTGTCTTTTGATGACGGTGAAAAAGCCCATTGCATCAATTTGTTCTTTCTCTGTCAGACTGTCATTCCAAAATTTAAATTCCTGTGACATAAGAGAAACTTATTATTATAGTAGGTATAGAGGGGGAGAGATCTAAATTATGACAGAAGCATCAAACAGTTTTCCAGTCACAAATATATGATGGTGATCCTATTTTAAAAAAATTAACTTCAACTTGCATAATGATCCTCCCATGCATACCTTTTTGTCCATATCTGGAGGGTAAAAATTTGCACCAGGTGGTTTTAGCATGGGAAATGCTGCTTTATATTCCAGACCCTTCCATCCACTGACTGGCTTCGTGGCTTCAGGAAGTAACTTGATAGCTGAATCTGTGGTTGTTAAAAATGCCTCGTTTTCATCAAGACAGGACCTGTTGATCACCAATAAATTCTAATCGAGAGGTATTTATCTTAAAAAAATATATAAAAAGTTGGGGAATGGTGAAATCTTAGCTTGTTCCAAGCGCACACACATAAGAGCTCAAAGAAGCAGCACCTCAAAAAAAGACTCACCAGGGGCTCTTATTAATTGAATAATACATCCATTTAAGCTTGTCTAATTCTGATGCACTAGCATGCTCCTTCAACCAATCTCTTAGAGCTGGATTGCTGTACCAAACCTGATTAGAAGCAGAAAAAAGCAAGAGGCATCGCTAACAGTCATTCACAGTTGCTAATTATTGCAATAAAAAATAGGCTTATTGTATTGGATTTTACAAGAGACTAATTATCTGCATTTTGTAGGAAGGAGAAACAAATCATGTAAAGTTACACAGAAGAATGGCATTCACATTACTTGTACAAAGTTTCAAATACAAATATCAACTATTTCACTGACAGGAGATCCAAATGAAAAGAACTTGGGCAAGTTTGCAACATAACATCAAATCAGAAAGAAACTACTTGACTTTATTATGAGTCCACATCTTGAAATGTTTTATGAGTTACTACTATACATAATGCCAAGTCATGTCTTGAATGCTTAAGCCAAAGTTCTTTCTGCTCAGTTCCCTTATATGAGGGATTGTCTAACAACTTCAGAAGGCCTCTCTCACCCAGACCTTTCCATTGAACTTTCTGTTGAGTAAATTACAGGTCTTGTTTCCCATCTTACGGTTTTTCTCACGTTGTTTGCCCTGATCACCTTTGGCCTTCCCACCCCCAAAGGAAAAGAAAAAGGAAGGCAGACAAAATGACTGGGCATGCTCGTTACCAAATAGACCACTGCTCGAGCTAGAGAAACACTTTAGTAACTATACAGATCGTGAACAAAAATTTCATTTCATGGGGCATGCGCAGGTAATATATTGGTATTCAAGTCTACCACATGGAAGAAATCTGTAAACCAATAGTTTCTGCAGATTGTATGAGTGTATCGGCCTACTTCTTGCACATGTGCATTCACATTGTTTTGCAAAGGTACCTGAAGGTAGAAGATCTCATCCATAAGTTTTGCAGCCTTGATAAGTAAACCAAGAGTCTTCCTGTCTGTATTTGAGAGACCTGTCAACTGAAGAAAGAAGAAAAAATATACTAAATTCAATCCTATTTGCATAAAGAACAAAAAACATTAGCATTTAAGAAATAGTAGTAGCAATACCAATACTAGTATTCCAGTTATGAGAATGACAAAATATTAAAAGTGCTATTAATTTCTTGATCACAATTGCTAAAGAGGCAGCCTCCAATTACTCAATATTTCCCACAAGTACAAATTCAAATTAATGTAGGCCCAAGCATTGTTTCACAAAACAAACACCTTCCCCTTTTATTCGGTTTTTATCTCTTTCTGAAAGGAAGAAAATATTGTAAACTAACAAGTTAAACCATCAACTTAAGTTCACAACTAAGTTACATAAACTGAGCGTACTTTGCCACAGATAGCGTAGCTACTAAGATAGCAGAGAGATCAATGCAAATGGGAAGAGAAAGTAGACAACCTCAGCATCCAGAGAAACAGAAGCATATCGACAGAGTTGCTTTTGTAGACTCAAACTGCGCGCTACAGTGTTCTCTGTGTACCTAATAAAATTACATGAAAGACATCATAGGCAGAAAGAAAATATTAGAAAACCTTCCATGAAGTAAGGTGATAATATGCACACAATTTGACTTTTTTGATAGGAAACTAGTACAAAGGTGTCCAAAATAAGTGTTTTACACACCAGTTGACAACAAAAGGAAAGCTTTTCCAGATGCAGCTAAATAACATGGTGCAATATTCACAAACATGAGGGAGGAAAGCATGACTTCACCTTCAAAACTCTCGGCATGCACTCAGAAAAAGTTTTTGCATGTGAAGTCAAATGCTAAAGACGAAATCAAATGTAACCTTACAAATAAGGAGTAAATATGTTTCTTTGATTCACTTAATTGTTAAAGAATTTGAGACAAAATCAACTTCAGGAAGAATAATAGCCATACCATAGGATGCATTCCACCACAGTTGACAAAAGATGTTATAACTAGCATAGTTGAGTATACTAAAAAAGATACTGTTTAGCATACCTTCTCCTAATGATTTCAAAGAGTTGACCATACTGTTCATCTACTTCATAGGGCACATAATCAGGATCTTCTTTGACAAGTAAGCTTCTATATTCCTCGTACAAAATGTATTTAACAGCAGATACTTCTGTTTCCTATCATAAAATGAATCATAAACAAGCATTCATATTTTCACAACTTAATAGCAGTAACCAATTATGTAATATTCATGTCTGAAATGATAGGCATGCCACTCTCCAGCGAACCTTCAAATGAAAAGAGCACATTATTTGGCAGAAAACAAAATAATATGCATGTACCAAAACATGTATAAAAAATTCAGATATAAAACACCAGTTGGAAAAGTCTAACCATGCAAGAAAAAAGAAAAAAGAAAACTTTCAAGCATAAACAAGTGGTATTCTCCAAATTGATCTTTTATCAAAACCAATCGATAATAGATAAAACATGTATTAACACAAACCAACACTCATCAAAGGAGAATGAAGAGCACACATTTCCTTACCTGAAGAGTAAATGCTTCAAGAGGAATCGGATCTACAGTTGTCACAAGATACACATCATTAAACTCATTATTGATGAATTTCCCATCATTTATAACACTGCATTCAAATATAAAGTACAATCAATTACTACAAGCCTTGTTGCATTCTCCCAATCCCCCAGTCTACGTCAACAAGATCAATTAAATCAAAATCATAATGTCACAATCCATTACACCAATTAATTTAATCGGTCTGGTCTCCATAGACCAGGTATCCTATTGAACTTGTACAGTTAAATAAGGAATTTGATGTATATATAAATAAATACTAACCACTCTTGAAGATAAATAAAAATAAGTTCAAACGCATCCTTTGGAAGGCTAATGCCTAGCTCTTCCCGAAGCTCTCTCCTAAACGCATAACAGTAAGAAAAATTAGTTTAATAAAAAAAAGTTATTCTTATGCAGCAAGAAATTAATTGACAAGATAATAAAATAAGAAAACTGTTGCAAATTGACTCACTGAGCGGACACAAGTGAAGAATCGCCTGCAGAAATATGGCCGGCGCTTGAAATATCCCATTTGCCTGGCCAGGAATCCTTGCAATCAGCGCGACGTTGAAGAAGCAATTCTTGCGTGCTTTCGGAGTAAATCCACACGTGAACTGCTCTGTGGTAATCTCCATCTCTATGAACTTCTCCTCTACATTTCCAAAAAATAAAAATAACAAAAAAAATAAGAAGAATCACAATTTCTTTTTCTCAGCAACCAAACAGCAAACAAAGTAACGGTAAAAAATAAAAGGAAAATCTCAAAAAAAATTGCTCTGTTTAATTTTGAGTGCTATAAACGACGTCGCACAGGAGCGTAATTAGAGGCATTAATTAGGTGTTTAATCAAAACATACGTAACAATAAGATGATTGATTAAGAGATAGAGAGAGGAAGAAGAGAGATTAGTGATTGCCTGGGCTTCGAAATGCCGGTTTTTTGACCGGTTTTGTTGAGAACGTCGAGGCGCTCTTCTTCCACGACTACAGCTGATGATGCAGCAGCAGTAGCAGCGTCTTCCATTTTGCCTTTACTCTTTTATCTGAGAGGAAATAAAAGGGCTAACTTGTTCTGCTTCTATCCTTTTTTGATGCCGATAAATTGTTAGAGAAAAAAAGACTAAATTCGAGTGATACTATAGCAGGACATGCCAGCTGCCTGCGTTTTCTTCAGGCAACCCAGTTTCTTTGTATTTTTAAAAAAAAAGAATTATTTTTTTCTTGGGCTTTTCAAAAATCAATTTGTATCCTGAACTTAGTTTTGGTCAATTGCATCCAATTTGGCTGAAATGTGATTGAATTCATGAGTTGTTAAAAACAAATATTTCATGTCTATAAAAGTAATAAAGGACTTGATTGAGTATGTCAAAGATTAAATGGATGCCTTTTGAGTTAAAATAAATGTTTAGTATCATACTCACGGCTCACGCTTCGTCGGGGCCAGACAATTTTTTTTTTTTTTTTTTAATTTTAAAAACCAATGCTTCAGTACTTTTAGCATGTTTTAAAACAAATAAAAAATTTGCCACTGAAGTAATAGATCCGGATTTTGAAAGATAGTTTAATTTAATTATATAATAAAAAAATAATAAATACACCAAATCAAAAGCGGAAAAGTGATGACAAGGAAGGAAAAATGATTGCCAAATATATATATATATAAAGTTGAAGTTAAGATACTGTTAAAAAATGAAAGATAACACAATGAAGTGAGAAAAAATTTAAAAAAATTTAAAAATTAATATTAAATCAACCTAAGTTAATATGACAACCTCGTGATCTAGCTTGTGATATCGAGTCATCCTTATAAAAAGAAAATAAAAAAAAATAATAATAATTTTCAAAAAACTCAATGTTAAAGGGTAAAATTAAAAAAAATAGTATAAAAAATTATTAAAAAAATCGAAGACAATCTGAGTAAACATTGCATATCATTTGATCTAAATTATGAGACTGGAGTGACTGTATTGGAAAAAAAACATTATAAAGCACAATTCTAAACAATTAAATTTTGAAGGATTAAGTTTTTTTAAAAAAATAACTTTAAAAACTAATCAAAACAAGAAAAATCAATTAAAAAAATAAGAACCAAACATAATATAAAAATAAAATAAAATAAAATGATGTAAAAGGCCCAGGCTAATAGGAGTTAGCATGTTAAATTAACACTTGTGTTATGAGACCAGGTTATCCTCGTAGAAAACAAATAAAAATAAATAAAACTTAATCTCTAATAAACTCAATATAGAAGGAAGAAATTGAAAAACAAATCATGTAAAAACAAAAGGTTCATCAGTAAAAAAATATGTTGTTAAATTTTTCAATCTTGTATATTTGATCTTTCTCAACCAGGCTTTGGACAAATTCTCAGATGTTCTGGCATATTTTTGTCATTGATATATTATTTTTATATTTTCTTCCATTTTGTTTTGTATTTTTTCTTTTCCTTTTCTCTTATGATTTTTTTGTTTGTTTATATGAGGCCCCATAATGAATAACAACAGCTGGCCATGAGAGGTTTTGGTGTCGGGTTGAATGGGAAACTATGGAGATGGATTTGTGTTTTTTGTGTACAAGAAGCTCTGTGTTGGATGAATAGGAGCTCTGTTTTTGGTTCCCCATTTCTTGCCTTTGTTCGTCTCTTTTTATTGTAGAGCAAAGGTTGGAATTAACGTAGTTTAGCATAATTTCAAGGACTTGATTCTTGGAGACTTGATTGAAGATTTGGTCTGCAATTAAGAGATTGCAATCTCTGGCTTAATTGCTTAAAATCTTCTGGAGATTGCAATCTCTGGCTTAATTGCTTGGGATTGCAATGGAAAATCTAAATTAATCGTTGGATTTTGGGGTTTAATTGGACTAGAAATGAATCAATTAAAAATAATTGGATTCAAATTGAGTTAACTTGGGACTAAATTGAATCAAACTAATTTAATTAGACTGGTATGATTGAAATGAATTGAAATAAAAATCCAGACAAACATTCTTTATTCTCATCATAGTCCTTGGATCTTGAATTGTTTCAATTTGCTTTAAATTACCTTTTTCTTTTCAATTATATCCCCAATTAAATTAATTTAGACCTGCAAATCTATCATTGGATCCTAAAATTAAGCAATTTAATCAATTTAACTCTTAATTTTGATCTTCTTCTTCAATTAATCCCTTCATCAATTTATAATTTGGCTATTTGTTTCAAAATCCTCCCTAAACATTAAATGTCAAATAAAATCAAATTAAGCCATTTTCTTCAATTTCTTCTTAAATTCAAACCTTGTTTTTGCCTATAATGCTTGATTAGGAAAATTCTTCATTGTTAAATTGAGTGGGAGGAGTTAATAGATAAAATCCTAGATTATGTAGAAATACATACTGGATAAAAAAAAAAAAGATTTGTACTAGTAACTGCTAGAAATGGTAAAAACAAGCTCGTAATTACCTGTGCCTTTTGAGAATAGCTGTGAAGATAACACTTCAAAACTATAGATGAAAATTTTTCAAGAGTATTAGGCGTGAATGGATCACACTTCTTAGAAACTTTTCTTTTCTTTCTTGGAGAAAAAGCTCGTGGACATGCATGAAAGTGAACATTCAACATCGAGGACTACAGGGGGATTGGTGGGCTGTGTTAATTAAGAGCGAAAAAAAAAAAACTCTTCCAAATCAATAAATTGCAAGGAACTTTCTGGGTACAATACCTAAATAAAAGTGAAAGCAATTGGTTCATGATTTAAAACTGTATCATAGACCTGACCAGTTGGATTATTGATTAGTTTCTGATAAAAAGTTCATTCCAAGTACTTATCTACTAGATATTCCACATCATAAAAAAAGTTATGGCCCTCAGGAAATTGGCGACTTTTCTTCTCCTGTTTTATTCATAGAATTGTCTTCTGAACGTTGTCTTTCTATAATTCCAAGTACTTAAAAGTTTGTTAAAAAAACTTTATTATCATTCACTTTCCTCAACTGTCAGTCATTTATAACTAAAAGTAAAAAGATAAAGTAACTGAAAAAGTATCTTAAATTGCTAGACATAATAATTGATTATGTAAGAGCAGGAGTACTTCATTCGATCGTATAACGATCTAGAGAAACAAATCTAATTAACCTTCCAAATATCCATTAGCATTTTTTTAATCAAGCAAGAAAGATTAAAATAATATGATTAATGGACATATTGGAATAAAAGTCATTATTGACTGATTATAACAAGAAATTACAGTTAGTCAATGACGCGTAAGCTTAGAAGAAGCATGCAACATTCTCCGGTGGCTGTATAAAGACATGATCAAACCTAGTATTGTTGAGCACCAAACTCAAAGAAGAATAGAAGAAACAAAAATAGCAGTATGCAGGTTGTGAAACTTGTCTCCCATGTTTCTTTCTTGCTATTAATGCTGATGTTTCAGCCAGCAACAGCGCAAGCACCGGCTGGTCTGGCAAAACCTAATTGTTCGGACCGCTGTGGAAATATTACCATTCCATACCCGTTCGGGATTGGAAAGGATTGCTGCTTGGAGGAATCTTTTGACGTTGAATGCCATGAAACTTCCAAACCTCCTAGAGCTTTTTTACGCAGCATCAAAATGGAGTTGGTGAATATTACAATAGAAAGAGGTGCAGTTGTCAAGGGTCCAGTGATATCCGTTGATTCTTCGGGCCGGCAAGAAGGTGTACCTGTGAATTTGGAAGGAACTCCTTTCACCCTATATTTCAATTATTTCATTGCAGTGGGCTGCAATACTCGTGCCACTTTGTGGACAAAAAATGGCACGACCGAAGATGTTGGATGCGACTCAATGTGCTCCAACGGTACTTCCATTAGTAATATGTACCTTAATGGTGCATGCTCTGGTAATGACTGTTGTCAAGATGCGTACTTGCCTCCCTCACTTCAGGTTTTCAATTCAACTTTCGAGTTAATAGATGCTAAACAAGGAAGTGACGGGCGTAAACTGGCCTTCCTAGCAGACATGAAGTGGTTTGATTCCAAAATAAGGAGTCCCCAAGATATCAACAAATTGCCTAGTACTGTTCCTATGTCGCTTGGTTGGATACTAAATAGCAATAGTTGGACATACAACGAAGATACCATGGATAATTGCTACGTAAGGCAAATAAATAGTACGACAAATATGACATCCGGAAGTTGTTCTTGCTCAGAAGGTTATGAGGGCAACCCTTACCTTCAATGCAGAGGTAATTTTTCCCACACAAAACTAATTATCCCTTTTTCAGTTATTATAGTTGCTGTTAATTATTCTTGTTATGATTTATTTTTCTTTTGATTGTATACATAGAAGGTGTACCAAACCATACTTATTAAATATTACTCGGAGCAGGCTATAATTGATATAGTTTAATAATTAAAAATAAATAAATTAAAATCATGTTATTGTGAAGATATGTTTTTCCCTCCCTCACTTCAGGTTTTAAAATCAACTTTCGAGTTGATAGATGATAAACAAGGAAGTGACGGGCGTAAACTGGCCTTCCTAGCCGACCCGAATTGTTTTTTAAAATCAACAAGTTTTTTATTGAATTATGGATAAATTTAGAATTTTTCAAAACTGAAAAATAATTGTTCTCACTAAAAAAATATATGATACAATTAAATTATAACATTGGGATTGATTAATTTTAAGGAAAGTAGTTTTATAGGAAATAATTGTTCTCACTGAAAAATAATTGTTCTCACTAAAATTACACATGCATGTATTTAATATATTACATTTAGGATATTCTTTTTTCTATATGCATATCTATGAATTGATTCATTTCTGTTGGTTTCTTTATATATTAGACATTGATGAATGTAAAGACCGAAACAATACTTGCCATGGATTGACAAGATGTGTGAATACAAAAGGGTCGTACAAATGTAAACTTCATCCTTTACGGTTGACTCTTGTAGGCATGTATCTCTTCTTTCTTATTGTTTTTATATTATTTTATACTTTACGCTTTTAAAATAAATAAAACTCTAAGTAGACAAATTCATACATTAAAAAAATATAAAGGGCTGGAAATTGCAATTTAATTTTAATATTTTTTAATGCAGTTGTATGTTAATTAATGTTTGCTGAGAATATCATAAATAATTCAATCAGTATTGACTATTTACATATACAAATATTTTTTAATATGTTACTAGTGCAATTTCAAAACCTAGTCTTACATTTGATTTTTCACTCTCTTCCTCTCTCTTTGTGCTCTCTCTTCTTGGCTTAATTGTACAACAATGGAGAAAATCTGGACAAACTCCCACATCTATTTGATATCATAAAGTTATAGCTCTAAAATAAATTACGTTTTGTGTACATGTGGGCATTTCAACCCTCACACTATCAGTTTGGGCATCCTCAAATTCAATTAATTTGGGGATTTCAACCCTCACACTATCAGTTCTTGGTCCCATGTGATTCCTTTGTCCACTTAGCTTTGTACATGTGGAACTTTAGGTTAACAACAGAAAAACTTAAGCTATACGGATATAAGTGGAATATTGATGAATTTATAGGAGTAAAAATGAAGTTTACCCTTTTGTAATTAATTTGAGGATGGTAAATCAACTTTATTTTCCAGCAAGACTGAAAACCTATAATATTACAAGCTATTCACAAATCTTGCTATAATGTAACAATCATGCAGTTATCGGTCTGGCCCTTGGAGTACTGTTCTTGCTTATTGGTGCTTGGTGGATGTCCAAACTTATCAAACGAAGGAAGTGCATTCAGTTGAAGAAGATGTTTTTCAAACGGAATGGTGGTCTCTTATTGCAGCAACAATTATCCTCCAGTGATGGTAGTGTTCGTAAGACAAAAGTATTCAGTTCAAATGAGTTGGAAAAGGCGACCGATTTTTTTAGTGAGAACAGAATACTTGGTCATGGCGGCCAGGGAACCGTTTACAAAGGAATGTTAGCTGATGGGAGTATTGTTGCAGTTAAGAAGTCTACAATAGTGGATGGAGATAAACTAGAAGAATTCATCAACGAGGTTGTCATTCTTTCACAAATCAGTCACAGAAATGTTGTTAGGCTACTTGGATGTTGCTTAGAGACTGATGTTCCTCTGCTAGTCTATGAATTCATTCCCAATGGAACTCTTTTCCAATATCTCCATGAGCAAAACGAGGACTTTACGTTATCATGGGAGTTGCGGTTACGAATTGCCTCGGAAGCTGCAGGTGCGATATCCTATCTTCACTCGACAGCATCTATCCCGATTTATCACCGAGACATTAAGTCCACAAACATACTCTTAGATGAGAAATATAGAGCAAAAGTTTCAGATTTCGGAACTTCAAGATCAGTTTCCATTGATCAAACTCATCTGACCACCAAGGTGCAAGGAACGTTTGGTTACTTAGATCCAGAGTATTTTCAAACCAGTCAATTAACAGAAAAGAGTGATGTTTATAGTTTTGGAGTAGTTCTCGTCGAGCTATTAAGTGGGAAAAAAACAATCTTCTTAACCCATTCACTGGAAACCATGAGTTTAGTTAAACATTTCATTGATTTCATGGAAGATGGTAGACTCTTTGATATCATTGATGCTCAGGTTAAGGGGGATTGCATTGAAGAGGAAGCCATAGTTATAGCGAATCTTGCAAAGAGATGTTTGCGTTTGAATGGAAAAAACCGGCCAACAATGAGAGAAGTTGCAATGGAATTGGAGGGGATTCTATTATCACGTAACGGTATTAATATTCAACAAATTATTGAAGTGGATAATTCATCGAGGTCGATTTCCAGCAGCAGTTTCGAGATTGGTATAGATCTATCATTAGATTGCAAACCGTCGATTTCTTCTGAAACATGGTGAGCGATTAAGAAAATATATCACAAATCATATGTTTCTTTTTTGTTTTAAGACTTTTCTGATTGCATTAGAACTTATATTTGTAGTGTGGTCCTTGTGTTTTAGCACATGTTCTTAGTCTTTCATGTTCAGAACTTAATAAATTAAAAATCCTTCGCGTTGATTATAAGAGAGTTTCTTTGATACATTGGTAACTTGAGCCATGTCTCTATCTTGAGGAATCAAATCCATCATCAGTTAGCAAAGAGATCATTTCAGAAGTATTTAGCCTCTCGAATTCTGTGGTGTGAGCATGCTGATGAGACTCTGCAGATGAATTTGGCTTAAATTCTGATAGCAAGGGATGCTGATTGTTTCCCAGCTTAGGGTTTTTCTCACGTTGTTTGCCCTGATCACCTTTGGCCTTCCCACCACCAAAGGAAAAGAAAAAGGAAGGCAGACAAATGGCTGGGCATGCTCGTTACCAAATAGACCACTGCTCGAGCTAGAGAAACACTTTAGTAACTATACAGATCATGAACAAAAATATCATTTTATGGGGCATGCGCAGGTAATATATTGGTATTCAAGTCTACCACATGGAAGACATCTGTAAACCAGTAGTTTCTGCAGATTGTATGAGTGTATCAGCCTACTTCTTGCACATGTGCATTCACATTGTTTTGCAATGGTAAGTACCTGAAGGTAGAAGATTTCATCCATAAGTTTTGCAGCCTTGATAAGTAAACCAAGAGTCTTCCTGTCTGTATTTGATAGACCTGTCAACTGAAGAAAGAAGAAAAAAAATACTAAATTCAATCCTATTTGCATTAAGAACAAAAAACATTAGCATTTAAGAAATAGTAGTAGCAATACCAATACTAGTATTCTAGTTATGAGAATGACACAAAATTAGAAGTGCTATTAAGTTCTTGATCGCAATTGCTAAAGAGGCGGCCTCCAATTACTCAATATTTTCCACAAGTACAAATTAAAATTTATGTAGGCCGAAGCATTCTTTCACAAAACAAACCCCTTCCCCTTTTATACGGTTTTTATCCCTTTCTGAAAGGAAGAAAATATTGTAAACTAACAAGTTAAACCATCAACTTAAGGTCACAACTAAGTTACATAAACAGAGCATCCTTGGCCACAGATAGCGTAGCTACTAAGATAGCAGAGAGATCAATGCCAGAAGAGAAACTAGACAACCTCAGCATCCAGAGAAACAGAAGCATATCGACAGAGTTGTTTTTGTAGACTCAAACTGCGCAGTACAGTGTTCTCTGTGTACCTAAGAAAATTAGATGACAGACATCATAAGTGGAGAGAAATTATTAGAAACCCTTGCATGCATTAAGGTGACAATTTGACTTTTTTGATAGGAAACTAGTACAAAGTTGTCCAAAAAATGTTTTACACACCAGTTGACAACAAAAGGAAAGCTTTTCCAAAGGCAGCTAAATAACATGGTACAATATTCACAAACATGCGGGAGGAAAGCATGAATTCACCTTCAAAACTCTTGGCATGCACTCAGAAGAAGTTTTGGCATGTTGAGTCAAATGCTAAAGATGAAATCAAATATAACCATACAAATAAGGAGTAAATATGTTTCTTTGATTCACTTAATTGTTAAAGAATTTGAAACAAAATCAACTTCAAGAAGAATAATAGCCATACCATAGGATGTGTTCCACCAAAGTTGACAAAAGATGTTATAACAAGCATAGTTGATTTTACTAGAAAAGATACTGTTTAGCATACCTTTTCCTAATGATTTCAAAGAGTTGACCATACTGTTCATCTACATCATAGGGCACATAATCAGGATCTTCTTTGACAAGAAAGCTTCTATATTCCTCGTACAAAATGTATTTAACAGCAGATACTTCTGTTTCCTATCATAAAATGAATCATAAACAAGCATTCATATTTTCACAACTTAATAGCAGTAACCAATTATGTAATATTCATGTCTGAAATGATAGGCATGCCACTCTCCAGCGAACCTTCAAATGAAAAGAGCACATTATTTGGCAGAAAACAAAATAATATGCATGTACCAAAACATGTATAAAAAATTCAGATATAAAACACCAGTTGGAAAAGTCTAACCATGCAAGAAAAAAGAAAAAAGAAAACTTTCAAGCATAAACAAGTGGTATTCTCCAAATTGATCTTTTATCAAAACCAATCGATAATAGATAAAACATGTATTAACACAAACCAACACTAATCAAAGGAGAATGAGGAGCACACATTTCCTTACCTGAAGAGTAAATGCTTCAAGAGGAATCGGATCTACAGTTGTCACAAGATACACATCATTAAACTCATTATTGATGAATTTCCCATCATTTATAACACTGCATTCAAATATAAAGTACAATCAATTACTACAAGCCTTGTTGCATTCTCCCAATCCCCCAGTCTACGTCAACGAGATCAATTAAATCAAAATCATAATGTCACAATCCATTACACCAATTAATTTAATCGGTCCGGTCTCCATAGACCAGGTATCCTATAGAACTTGTACAGCTAAATAAGGAATTTGATGTATATATAAATAAATACTAACCACTCTTGAAGATAAATAAAAATAAGTTCAAACGCATACTTTGGAAGGCTAATGCCTAGCTCTTCCTGAAGCTCTCTCCTAAACGCATAACAGTAAGAAAAATTAGTTTAATAAAAAAAAGTTATTCTTATGCAGCAAGAAATTAATTGACAAGATAATAAAATAAGAAAAACTGTTGCAAATTGACTCACTGAGCGGACACAAGTGAAGAATCGCCAGCAGAAATATGGCCGGCGCTTGAGATATACCATTGGTCTGGCCAGGAATCCTTGCAATCGGCGCGACGTTGAAGAAGCAATTTGCGTGCTTTCGGAGTACATCCACACGTGAACTGCTCTGTGGTAATCTCCATCTCTATGAACTTCTCCTCTACATTTCCAAAAAATAAAAATAACAAAAAAATAAGGAGAATCACAATTTCTTTTTCTCAGCAACCAAACAGCAAACAAAGTAACGGGAAAAAATAAAAGGAAAATCTAAAAAAGAAATTGCTCTGTTTAATTTTGAATGCTATAAACGACGTCGCACAGGAGCGTAATTAGAGGCATTAATTAGGTGTTTAATCAAAACTTACGTAACAATAAGATGATTGATTAAGAGATAGAGAGAGGAAGAAGAGAGATTAGTGATTGCCTGGGCTTCGAAATGCCGGTTTTTTGACCGGTTTTGTTGAGAACGTGGAGGCGCTCTTCTTCCACGACTACAGCTGATGATGCAGCAGCAGTAGCAGCGCCTTCCATTTTTCCTTTACTCTTTTATCTGAGAGGAAATAAAAGGGCTAACTTGTTCTGCTTCTATCCTTTTTTGATGCCGATAAATTGTAAGAGAAAAAAAGAATAAATTCGAGTGATACTATAGCAGGACATGCCAGCTGCCTGCGTTTTCTTCAGGCAACCCAGTTTCTTTGTATTTAATAAAAAAAAGAATTATTTTTTTCTTGGGCTTTTCAAAAATCAATTTGTATCCTGTACTTAGTTTTGGTCAATTGCATCCAATTTGGCTGAAATGTGATTGAATCCATGAGTTGTTAAAACAAATATTTCATGTCTATAAAAGTAATAAAGGACTTGATTGAGTATGTCAAAGATTAAATGCATTCCTTTTGAGTTAAAATAAATGTTTAGTATCATACTCACGGCTCACGCTTCGTCGGGGCCAGACTATTTTATTTTTTAAAAAAATTTAAAAAACCAATGCTTCAGCTCTTTTAGCATGTTTTAAAACAAATAAAAACTTTACCACTGAAGTAATAGATCTTACTGGATTTTGAAAGATAATTTAATTTAATTATATAATAAAAAAATAATAAATACACCAAATCAAAAGCGGAAAGTGATGACAAGGAAAAATGATTGCCAAAAATATATATATAAAGTTGAATTTAAGATACTGTTAAAAAATGAAAGATGACAAATGAAGTGATAAATTTTTTTTTTAAAAAAAATAAAAAATTAATATTAAATCAACCTGAATTAGAATGACAAATAACACAATGAAATGAGAAAAAAAATTAAAAAATTAATATTAAGTCAACCTGAATTAGTATGACAAGCTCGTGGTGATCTGGTTTGTGATGTCGAGTCATTCTTATAAAAAAACAAATAAAAAATAAAAAAAATTAATTTTTAACAAACTCAATGTTAAAGGGTAAAATTAAAAAAAAAATAGTGTAAAACATTATTTAAAAAAAAATCGCTGTTAATCTGAGTAAACATTGCATATCATTGATCTAAATTATGAGACTGGAGTGACTGTATTGAAAAAAAAAAAACATTATGAAGCACAATTCTGAAGAATTAAATTTTGAAGGATTATGTTTTATAAAAAATTAATTTTAAAAAATAATCAAAACAAGAAAAATCAATTAAAAAAATATAAACCAAATATAATATAAAAATAAAATGAAATAAAATGATGTAAAAGACCTAGGTTAATGGGAGTTAGCATGTCAAATTCACCCTATGTTGTGAGACCAGATTATTCTTATAGAAAACAAATAAAAACAAATAAAATTTAATCTCTAATAAATTCAGTATAAAAGGAAGAAATTGGGAAAAAAATCATGTAAAAACAAAAGGTTCATCAATAATAAATATGCTATTAAATTTTTCAATCTTGTATATTTGATCTTTCTCAACCAGGCTTTGACAAATTCTCAAACGTTCTAGTATATTTTTCTCATTAATATATTATTTTTATATTTTCTCCCAATTTGTTTTTTTATTTTATGTATTTTTTCTTTTCCTTTTCTTTTATGATTTTTTTTTTGTTCATATGAGGCTCCATAATGAATAACAACAGCTGGCCATGAGAGGTTTTGGTGTTGGGTTGAATGGGAAACTATGGAGATGGATTTGTGTTTTTTGTGTACAAGAAGCTCTGTGTTGGATGAATAGGAGCTCTGTTTTTGGTTCCTCCTGGTTGATGAAGGCTCCCCATTTCTTGCCTTTGTTCGTCTCTTTTTATTGTAGAGCAAAGGTTGGAATTAACATAGTTTAGCATAATTTCTAGGACTTGATTCTTGGAGACTTGATTGAAGATTTGGGCTGCAATTATGAGGTTGCAATCTGGTTTAATTGCTTTAAATTCAAACCTTGTTTTTGCCTATAATGCTTGATTAGGAAAATTCTTCATTGTTAAACTGAGTGGGAGGGGTTAATAGATAAAATCCTAGATTATGTAAAAATACATACTGGATAAAAAAGAAAAAGAAAAAGAAAAAGAAAAAAATTTGTATAAGTAACTGCTAGAAATGGTAAAAACAAGCTCGTAATTACCTGTGCCTTTTGTGAATAGCTGTGAAGATAACACTTCAAAACTATAGATGAAAATTTTTCAAGAGTATTAGGCGTGAATTGATCACACTTCTTAGAAACTTTTCTTTTCTTTCTTGGAGAAAAAGCTCGTCGACATGCATGAAAGTGAACAATCAACATCGAGGACTACAGGGGGATTGGTGGGCTGTGTTAATTAAGAGCGAAAAAAAAATACTCTTCCAAATCAATAAATTGCAAGGAACTTTCTGGGTACAATACCTAAATAAAAGTGAAAGCAATTGGTTCATGATTTAAAACTGTAACAGAGACCTGACTAGTTGGATTATTGATTAATTTCTGATAGAAAGTTCATTCCAAGTACTTATCTACTAGATATTCCACATTATAAAAAAAGTTATGGCCCTCAAGAAATTGGCGACTTTTCTTCTCCTGTTTTATTCATAGAATCGTCTTCTGAACGTTGTCTTTCTATAATTTTTTATTTTTTTTATAAGAGTTCAAGGAAATTCAAGTGGTTCGAAGAGAACAGTTCCAATCATCTTCGTAATGGCAAGACAAAAGTCATCATCACTCAATTGAGAAGCATTTTGGTATTCCTGTGGGATTTATTATAGCTTGGAGGGTGGAAAGAAACATCCTAACTCTTAATTTTACAAATACTTGAGTTACAAAAATATGAGTGCGTGGCTCCAAAGGCCACCGGTAAATAGAATTTCTTGTTGAATTTGTGAAAAATGATTTGGACACAGTTTACTGGAACTCTTCTCTGTCACAATCAGTGATTTTTTCTTGAAATATAGTTAATCCTAGCTAGTTGAATCAAATAAAGATCATACCGCTCTCTCTCTCATTCTCTACTTCCATTGTTGAGCTTTTGTGGAAACACAGCCACAAAGCTTAACAACACCGATCATGATCAACCAGGACAGCAACTACGAACATAAAGTAGTAAAGAATACAGGGAGAGCAAAAACAGAGGAGGGTGCAGAGCAAAGTACAACATGGAGCAGCAGAATCAACATAGACACGGCAAGAGCATAATTGAATTTTGGGGTTTAATCGTTGGATTTTGGGGTTTAATTGGATTAAAATAATTAGATTCAAATTGAGTTAATTTGAAACTAAATTGAATCAAACTAATTTAATTACTGGTACGATTGAAATGAATTGAAATAAAAATCCAGACAAACATTATTTATTCTCATTAGAGTCCTTGACTTTTGAATTGTTTCAATTTGCTTTAAATCACCTTTTTCTTTCTAATTGTATCCCCAATTAAATTAATTTAGACCTGCAAATCAATCATTGGCTCCTAAAATTAAGCAATTTTAATCAATTTAACTCTCAATTTTGATATTCTTCTTCTTCAATTAATCCCTTCATGGATTTATAATTTGGCTATTTGTTTCAAAATCATCATTGAACATATAATTTCTTCAACTTTCAGTCAAATTAAATCAAATTAAGCCATTTTCTTCTTTAATTCAAACCTTGTTTTTGCCTATGATACTTGATTATTGGTCCAAATTCAAATCCTAGCTATTTTTTTAAAAACTTTCTGTATTTTTGCATTTTGTATTTTTTATGATTTTTAAGATGTTTTGACACGCAAAATTAAATAAAAGGAAGAAAATAATAAAATGATTAAAATAGCTAAAATATTGGTACTGCTGTTTGGCCTTTGGATGCTATATAAACTTATAAAGAAGAGGCAGAACAAGGAACTCAAAAAGAAATTCTTCAAACGTAACGGTGGGCTATTGTTACAGCAACAATTATCAAAACAAAAATATACAGTTCCAAGGAGGTGGAAGTAGCCACCGATGGTTTTAATGTGAAGAGAACACTTGGGGAAGGTGGTCAAGGCACTGTTTACAAGGGAATGTTAACAGATGGAAGAATTATGGCTGTTAAAAAGTCCAAAGTCGTTGATGAAGAAAATCTGGAAGTATCTATTAACGAGTTCGTCATTCTCTCACAAATCAACCACAGAAATGTGGTTAAGTTGCTATGCTCGGAGACACGTGGAATTTTAAGTTAATAATTATATAATTTTTTTAATTAATTTAAAGTTTGTAAGATTCAAAATAATAATTTTTAAAATTTAAATTTAAAATATAATTAGTTAAGTTATACCTTTAAAATTAACATTAAAATTACTACTCTTGGAAGCTACCTAAAAAGTTATTTGTTTTGTTATAAAAATTACAATAATCACTTTATAGAATGATTATAAAATCTACACCCCACCCACTACGTTTTAATTTGCATCCAAATTTTGTTAATATTTTAAGATTATCCTAAAAGTGAATATTTAAAAAAAATTATAATTTCCGGATATTGTGTGATTGAATTTTGCTTGGAATCTTCACAGCAATATACACACACACATATACTTTTTATTGTTATAATGAAATTCTCCGATGTCCTACTTGAGCACCTTTGACTTTAGCGTACGAATTATCTTCGCCGTAAGGGCTACGCGGTAAAAGTGTTTAAGAAAAGACTACGATGTTGCAAATGAACTCTTCTGTAACTAAAACTCTTGTCAAGAGTTTCATTGTAAAAGATATATATATATATATATATATATATATATATATATATATATATATATATATGAATCATCTTGTCGTAAGGGCTTCGAGCATGGGCGAAGGCATGTTAAAAGTTTGGGTGAGTGTAATTAGGGTTAAGATTTTATTAATATTTTTTGATTAGTTTTATATTAATAAAATTCATAATTTTTAATTGAATTATTAAAAAATTCTGAAAATATACGTGGAGCATTCTAATATGATGTTTTAGCTTGAATTAAAATTTCATAATTTTTTGAAAAATTACAATTTGACCAGTTTTATATTATTAGACATAATTTTCAATCTGACTATTAGATTGAGCTGAAATTTTATGAAGAATCTTAAAATATATTAAATAAAATCTAGTTAAAATTTTAGAATGAATAGAGTTTAATAATGCTAGAAAAAAAACTGTCAAATGAAAGTAAAACAAAATTCTTTATGTTTTTCCGCGACATCATTGTTACATCCAGTTTGATATGACTCTATAAACCACAACTATTAACATCATGTATTTTTCTATTATGCTGATTATCGATCCAAATTCAAATCCTAGCTATTTTTTTATATTTAAAAAAAATTCTTTATTTTTGTATTTTGTATTTTTTATGATTTTCAAGATGTTTTGACACAAAATCAAATAAAAAGGAAGAAAATAATAAAATTATTAAAATAGCTAAAATTATTGAAAACATGTATTTTTTGAATTTTTCTAATTGTTTTCAAAATATATACAAAAATGAGGATCAAATTAGGTTTCAACATTAGGCATTGAGATGAAAAAGAAAAAGAACTAGAGTGCAATATTAATAAAAGGCCTGAAGAGATAAGTAATGTCGCACCTCAAAAAAAATCCAATGCGACGTTCAGCTGGCGATTTTTTTTTGTTTTACTGATTTGGTTCTTTGGAGTCGTCACCTAGTATTTTGGTCACTAGGAACCCTAACTGGTCTCAGAGATCGGGTACAGGGACTAGTTGCGTAAAGGGAATGTATTAGCACCCCAAATATGCCCTACCTAAGGTAAGCTGCATTGTTTTATTGTCTGATAAAATCTAAGGTATTTTCGTGTTTTCCTAGTTGTTGGTCTGTGTATGGTTCAAGAAAAAAAACCTCCTCGATAAGGAGATCTTTATCTTATTGGGTAAAATCCTAACCGTTCTAACGTCTATACCCAAAAATTTATTAATAATATTTAGGAATACGTTTTACGTATAAATTCGTAATCCCAAATACTAAAAGAAAACAAAAAGAATTTTTAGAATTTTTAAAATATTGACCTAGTTCTCATGGCTTGAATAAACTGGTTATTAAAGCCAAAATGCATGCTAATATATATATTATTTTGAAAATTTCCTTTGTTGTGTGAAAATACAATGTTATAATATTTATATATATATATATATATTGGAGAGACTAGGCCGTATTTTAAAACAAAAACAATTTTTTTGGAAAATATTTTTTTTTTTATGCTTTGACGAAAATCGGGTATTTTAATACTGAGTTTGTATCCTTACGATATAAAAATACAACCCAATATTAATCCACTTTAATAAAAATATGCAGAAAAAATCAACTATATTTTTAGGGAATTTTTATAATTTTTTGAAAGCAAAAACATTTTTTATTCTGAAAATCTTTGATGTTTTGACGAAAACCGGGTATTTTTAACACTGGTTTTGTATCTTTACGGTATAAAAATACAAACCAACATTAAGTCATTTTGACAAAAATATGTAAGAAAATCAACAATATTTTTTTAAGATTTTTCAAAATATTTTTTTTTTATAAAATATATATATATATATATATATATATATATATATAACATATACACATATATATTATAATATATTATAATTTATAATATATAATATATTATATTATGGGGTTGGGCCGACCCAAATAAATGGGCCAGGCTCAGCCCAAAAAATAAAGGGTCGGGCCGACCTCGGCTCAAAATGAAATTGGGCCGATCTCGGCCCGACAAAAACTTCTACAGTCTGGGCCAGGACCGGCCCAGACTTGCAAGGCTGGGCCAGCATCGGGCTGGCCCAGCAGCCCAAGGCCCAGCGGGGGGAAGAATTAATTTTCTCCCCCCGCCTCCTGCAATGAAAGCGAAGGGGGAAGAAGAAAATTTACCTGGCGTGGAGGAGGCGGTCACTGGCGGTGCTGCGGTGGCGTGGCTTGTGGACGGCGGCTTCGGGCGGCGGCGCTGCGGCTGTTTCCAAGTGTTCGGTTCGCTCTCTCTCTCTCCTCCCTTCTCCTTGTTTCGGTTCTCTTTTTTTCTTTTTGTTTTCGGTTTGGGTTTCTTTGTTTTCGGTTTGTTCCTGTTCTCCCCTCTCCTTCGTGCGTTATTTCTCTTCTCCCTCTATCTTTGGGTCTTCCTCTCTCCTTCGGTCTCTCTCTATTTATAGGGGAAAAAAAAGGAGCAGGTGTGCCTTTTGCTAGTGCGCCTTCAATCACGCAACGGCTGGTCGGCCAGTGACCCGTTCGGTGGTCTTGTGGGGCTTCGGTGGGGGCGAGGAGAGAGAGGCGGGAAGGTTTGAAATGGTTTTCGTCTTCTGCTGCTCTGCTGGGGGGGGAAGGAGGAAGATGAACAGTGTCGTTCAAAACGACACCGTTCTGGTCTTCCTTTATATATATATATATATATATATATATATATATATATATATGAAACGACGTCGTTTTGGATAAAACGCGCCGTTTCATTTAAATGAGCCAAACTTCAAATCAGCCCTCCATCATTTCTTGTTCATTTCAATTGTATCCCTGCCAAATTCGATCCCCGCCCCCATAGTTGGCCGCGTCTTTCACTTTGGTCCTTGGCCTCTGATTTATGCAATTAAGCCCTCAATTGATCAATAAACTTCCAATTTCTTCAATTAGGCCCCTGAACCGAATAATTGCAGCCCCTCCATTTACGCGCCTCTTCCAATTTGGTCCATGGTTTCGGATTTTCTTAATTAAGTCCTTAATTGGCCATTAAACTTCAATATTTATGCAATTAAGCCCCTGATTTGACCCAATAAATTCCTAAAAAATATATTTTGGCCCCAGAACTTAAATTTCTTCTAATTAAAGCCCAAATTGACTTAAAAATCAATTTTTCTTGCACTCAAATCCTCTATAAATTCAATTAAAAATCCAATTAAGTCCATAAACCTCCAAATTTGGACTTTTCTCCTCAAAAATCAAAAAAAATTTATCCACCAGAGCTCTTATCATTCAAGAATATATTGTCAAAAATCCATCTTTGTATTTTTATCCTCCTTGACCGATTTTTCTGACCACTTTCTGAGCTTTTCTGCCTCCTGTTATTTTTCTAACCTCCTTTGGCTATTTATTTTATTTTTATTTTTGTGGGGACCCAAAAATGGGTTACAACAGATGCCCCCTCTTTATAAAGCTTACGGAGCAGGGGCTTTGCGCAATAAGATTTATAAAGATAAACCACAACTGAACTCCCGAAACCGATCTGGTTGGAGCTTGATCGCTCTGAAACTTTGTCTTAATCACAATCCTCCTCAACCAAAAACTATGATCAAAATTTAGTCAACTCGAGATCCCTTCTGGCGATCTCCTTTAACCAAAACTTGGGATCTTGTCTGGCGATTCCTTTTAACCAAGGCTGCAATATGAGGTCCCTTCTGACGACCTCCTTTGACCAAATATCGAAATACGAGATCCCTTCTGGCGATCTCAAAACTGGGAATCACATTTGGCGATTCCACAACCAAAACAAAAATGCGTGTGTGGTCTCATTATGATGGGTGACCTGCCTGAGTGGAAAAGGGAAAGAGTGGTCTCATTCTTTGGGTCACCTACCCAGGGAGGAGAATGGCCTCATTATTATGGGTGACCTACCCAAGTAAAAAAAAAAAGGAGAATGGTCTCATTCTTATGGGTGACCTACCCAGAAAAAATAATGGTCTCATTGTGATGGGTGACCTACCCAAGTGGAAAAAGGAAGAGTGGTCTCATTCTTTGGGTGACCTACCCAGGGGGAGGAATGGCCTCATTCTTATGGGTGACCTACCCAGGTAAAAAAAAAATGGAGAATGGTCTCATTCTTATGGGTGACCTACCCAGAAAAAATAATGGTCTCCTTGTGAACCCAAGTGGAAAAAGAAAGAGTGGTCTTATTCTTTGGGTGACCTACCCAGGGGGAGGAATGGCCTCATTCTTATGGGTGACCTACCCAGGTAAAAAAAAAAAATGGAGAATGGTCTCATTCTAATGGGTGACCTACCCAGAAAAAAAAATGGTGGTCTCATTGTGATGGGTGACCTACCCAAGTGGAAAAAAATGGAGAATTAAATTTTGAAGGATTATGTTTTATAAAAAATTAATTTTAAAAAATAATCAAAACAAGAAAAATCAATTAAAAAAATATAAACCAAATATAATATAAAAATAAAATGAAATAAAATGATGTAAAAGGCCTAGGTTAATGGGAGTTAGCATGTCAAATTCACCCTATGTTGTGAGACCAGATTATTCTTATAGAAAACAAATAAAAACAAATAAAATTTAATCTCTAATAAATTCAGTATAAAAGGAAGAAATTGGGAAAAAAATCATGTAAAAACAAAAGGTTCATCAATAATAAATATGCTATTAAATTTTTCAATCTTGTATATTTGATCTTTCTCAACCAGGCTTTGACAAATTCTCAAACGTTCTGACATATTTTTCTCATTAATATATTATTTTTATATTTTCTCCTAATTTTTTTTTGTATTTTTTCTTTTCCTTTTCTTTAATGATTTTTTTTTTGTTTATATGAGGCCCATAATGAATAACAACAGCTGGCCATGAGAGGTTTTGGTGTCGGGTTGAATGGGAAACTATGGAGATGGATTTGTGTTTTTTGTGTACAAGAAGCTCTGTGTTGGATGAATAGGAGCTCTGTTTTTGGTTCCTCCTGGTTGATGAAGGCTCCCCATTTCTTGCCTTTGTTCGTCTCTTTTTATTGTAGAGCAAAGGTTGGAATTAACATAGTTTAGCATAATTTCTAGGACTTGATTCTTGGAGACTTGATTGAAGATTTGGGCTGCAATTATGAGGTTGCAATCTGGTTTAATTGCTTTAAATTCAAACCTTGTTTTTGCCTATAATGCTTGATTAGGAAAATTCTTCATTGTTAAACTGAGTGGGAGGGGTTAATAGATAAAATCCTAGATTATGTAAAAATACATACTGGATAAAAAAGAAAAAGAAAAAGAAAAAGAAAAAAATTTGTATAAGTAACTGCTAGAAATGGTAAAAACAAGCTCGTAATTACCTGTGCCTTTTGTGAATAGCTGTGAAGATAACACTTCAAAACTATAGATGAAAATTTTTCAAGAGTATTAGGCGTGAATTGATCACACTTCTTAGAAACTTTTCTTTTCTTTCTTGGAGAAAAAGCTCGTCGACATGCATGAAAGTGAACAATCAACATCGAGGACTACAGGGGGATTGGTGGGCTGTGTTAATTAAGAGCGAAAAAAAAATACTCTTCCAAATCAATAAATTGCAAGGAACTTTCTGGGTACAATACCTAAATAAAAGTGAAAGCAATTGGTTCATGATTTAAAACTGTAACAGAGACCTGACTAGTTGGATTATTGATTAATTTCTGATAGAAAGTTCATTCCAAGTACTTATCTACTAGATATTCCACATTATAAAAAAAGTTATGGCCCTCAAGAAATTGGCGACTTTTCTTCTCCTGTTTTATTCATAGAATCGTCTTCTGAACGTTGTCTTTCTATAATTTTTTATTTTTTTTATAAGAGTTCAAGGAAATTCAAGTGGTTCGAAGAGAACAGTTCCAATCATCTTCGTAATGGCAAGACAAAAGTCATCATCACTCAATTGAGAAGCATTTTGGTATTCCTGTGGGATTTATTATAGCTTGGAGGGTGGAAAGAAACATCCTAACTCTTAATTTTACAAATACTTGAGTTACAAAAATATGAGTGCGTGGCTCCAAAGGCCACCGGTAAATAGAATTTCTTGTTGAATTTGTGAAAAATGATTTGGACACAGTTTACTGGAACTCTTCTCTGTCACAATCAGTGATTTTTTCTTGAAATATAGTTAATCCTAGCTAGTTGAATCAAATAAAGATCATACCGCTCTCTCTCTCATTCTCTACTTCCATTGTTGAGCTTTTGTGGAAACACAGCCACAAAGCTTAACAACACCGATCATGATCAACCAGGACAGCAACTACGAACATAAAGTAGTAAAGAATACAGGGAGAGCAAAAACAGAGGAGGGTGCAGAGCAAAGTACAACATGGAGCAGCAGAATCAACATAGACACGGCAAGAGCATAATTGAATTTTGGGGTTTAATCGTTGGATTTTGAATCAAACTAAAAAATGAATTGAATCAAAATGAATTTAATTAGACTGGTACGATTGAAATGAATTGAAATAAAAATCCAGACAAACATTATTTATTCTCATTAGAGTCCTTGACTTTTGAATTGTTTCAATTTGCTTTAAATCACCTTTTTCTTTCTAATTGTATCCCCAATTAAATTAATTTAGACCTGCAAATCAATCATTGGCTCCTAAAATTAAGCAATTTTAATCAATTTAACTCTCAATTTTGATATTCTTCTTCTTCAATTAATCCCTTCATGGATTTATAATTTGGCTATTTGTTTCAAAATCATCATTGAACATATAATTTCTTCAACTTTCAGTCAAATTAAATCAAATTAAGCCATTTTCTTCTTTAATTCAAACCTTGTTTTTGCCTATGATACTTGATTATTGGTCCAAATTCAAATCCTAGCTATTTTTTTAAAAACTTTCTGTATTTTTGCATTTTGTATTTTTTATGATTTTTAAGATGTTTTGACACGCAAAATTAAATAAAAAGGAAGAAAATAATAAAATGATTAAAATAGCTAAAATATTGGTACTGCTGTTTGGCCTTTGGATGCTATATAAACTTATAAAGAAGAGGCAGAACAAGGAACTCAAAAAGAAATTCTTCAAACGTAACGGTGGGCTATTGTTACAGCAACAATTATCAAAACAAAAATATTAAGTTCCAAGGAGGTGGAAGTAGCCACCGATGGTTTTAATGTGAAGAGAATACTTGGGGAAGGTGGTAAGGCACTGTTTACAAGGGAATGTTAACAGATGGAAGAATTATTGCTGTTAAAAAGTCCAAAGTCGTTGATGAAGAAAATCTCGAAGTATCTATTAACGAGGTCGTCATTCTCTCACAAATCAACCACAGAAATATGGTTAAGTTGCTCGGAGACACGTGGAACTTTAAGTAAATAATTATATAAAATTTTAATTAATTTAAAGTTTGTAAGAACTAAATTAATAATTTTTAAAATTTAAATTTAAAATATAATCAATTAAATTATACCCTTTAAAATTAACATTAAAATTAGTACTATTGAAAGCTACCCGGAAAGTTATTTGTTTTATTATAAAAATTACAATAATCACTTTATAGAATGATTATAAAATCTATATCCCACCCACTACATTTTAATTTGTATCCAAATTTTTGTTAATATTTTAAGATTTTCCTAAAAGTGAATATTTTAAAAAAATTATAATTTCCGGATATCGTGTGATTGAATTTTGCTTGGAATTTTCACAGCAATACATATACACACATATACTTTTTATTGTTATAATTAAATTCTACTTGAGCACCTTTGACTTTAGCGTACGAATCATCTTCGCCGTAAGGGCTACGCGGTAAAAGTGTTTAAAAAAAAAGTCTTCCAAATCAATAAATTGCAAGGAACTTTCTGGGTACAATACCTAAATAAAAGTGAAAGCAATTGGTTCATGATTTAAAACTGCAGTAACAGAGAACTGACCAGTTGGATTATTGATTAATTTCTGATAGAAAGTTCATTCCAAGTACTTTTCTACTAGATAATCCACATCATAAAAAAAGTTATGGCCCTCAGGAAGTTGGCGACTTTTCTTCTCCTGTTTTATTCATAGAATCGTCTTCTGAACGTTGTCTTTCTATAATTTTTTATTTTTTTTATAAGAGTTCAAGGAAATTCAAGGGGTCCAAAGAGAACAGTTCCAATCATCTTCGTAATGGCAAGACAAAAGTCATCATCACTCAACTGAGAAACATTTTGGTAGTCCCGTGGGATTTATTATAGCTGGTCAAGCTTGGAGGGTGGAAGGAAACATCCTAACTCAATTTTACAAATAATTGAGTTACAAAAATATGAGTGCGTGGCTCCAAAGGCCACCGGTAAATAGAATTTCTTGTTGAATATTTTGTGGAAAATGATTTGGACACAGTTTACTGGCAGTCTTCTCTGTCACAATCAGTGATTTTTTCTTGAAATATAGTTAATCCTAGCTAGTTGAATCAAATGGAAAAACAATGGAAAAACATATATAAGCTATAGGGATATAAGTGGAATGTTGATGAATTTATTGGAGTGGAAACGAAGTTTACCCTTTTGCAATTAATTCCGAAAAAAATAGTTTCGGACAAATTTTAATTAATAGAACCAAAATTCATGTGGTAATTTTTATTTCCCAGCAGAATGAAAACCTAAACGATGTTTTTTTTTGCTCCTAATACAGTTATAGGTCTGGTTGGAGTACTGTTCCTGCTTATTGGTGCTCGGTGGATATACAATTGCTTTCAGTTGAAGAAGAAGTTTTTCAAACGAAATGGTGTACTATTAACTTTTATTTTTATTTTTCAAACTTCAATAGCAAATTTATTTTTATGTATTTTTAATTTTTTTTTTTAATATTTTAGATAATATATTTGAATTAAAATTTTACTATTAACTTTAAAAATTTTTATATATAAATTAATAATTAATCTTAAAAAAAATTACATATTTATTTAATAGCTAATAGTCTAGGGCAAGAAAAATCCTTGACTACGAGGGATACCACTACCATGGATGCAGAGGCAAAAATAACTAGATTTGGAAATATGACGAGAAAACCATGAAATGTAAATATTTCCTACTTCAATCTATGACTTTAGCATTCGCCGTAAGGGCTACGTGGTGCCTTGGATGTGTAGGTGAAAGAGTTTAAGAAAAGACTACGATGTTGATAGAAACATTTATAAATCATCTTGACGTAAGGGCTACGTGGTACACATGATTCTCTTAATTAATTCCTCAGGACTTACCATCTCATTTGCGTGCTACTTCAATCTATGAACTTTCTTATTTCCACAAAGGGTGGACCAGCCTTAAATAGTCTAGGTACGTTATTAAATATTATTAAAGTTTTCTAGTTTTTTAAATAAAGAGGTGTCATGACTTTTAGCAAGAAGACTTGATTAAAAAAAATATATTATCATTCACTTTCCTCAACTGTCAGTCATTTTATGTTAAAAATAAGATTTATAACTAAAAGTAAAAAGATAAAGTAACAAATAATTGATTATGTAAGAGCAGGAGTACTTCATTCGATCGTATAACGATCTAGAGAAACAAATCTAATTAACCTTCCAAATATCCGTTCACATTTTTTTAATCAAGCAAGAAAGATTAAAATAATATAATTAATGGACATATTGGAATAAAAGTCATTATTGACTGATTATAACAAGAAATTACATTTAGTCAATGACGCGTAAGCTTAGAAGAAGCATGCAAAATTCTCCGGTGGCTGTATAAAGAAATGATCAAACCTAGTATTGTTGAGCACCAAACTCAAAGAAGAATAGAAGAAATAAAAATAGCAGTATGCAGGTTGTGAAACTTGTCTCCCATGTTTCTTTCTTGCTACTAATGCTGATGTTTCAGCCAGCAACAGCGCAAGCACCGGCTGGTCTGGCAAAACCTAATTGTTCGGACCGCTGTGGAAATATTACCATTCCATACCCGTTCGGGATTGGAAAGGATTGCTGCTTGGAGGAATCTTTTGACGTTGAATGCAATGAAACTTCCAATCCTCCTAGAGCTTTTTTACGCAGCGTCAAAATGGAGTTGGTGAATATTACATTAGAAAGAGGTGCAGTTGTCAAGGGTCCAGTGATATCCGTTGATTCTCTGGACCGGCAAGAAGTTCTACCTTTGAATTTGGAAGGAACTCCTTTCACCCCATATTACAATTATTTCATTGCAGTGGGCTGCAATACTCGTGCCACTTTGTGGACAAAAAATGGCACGACCGAACATGTTGGATGCAACTCAATTTGCTCCAACGGTACTTCCATTAGTAATTTGTACCTTAATGGTGCATGCTCTGGTAAGGACTGTTGTCAAGCTATGAACTGGCCTCCCTTACTTCAGGTTTTCAATTCAACTTTCGAGTTAATAGATGCTAAACAAGGAAGTGACGGGCGTAAACTGGCCTTCCTAGCAGACATGAATTGGTTTTATGACAAAATAAGGAGTCCCGGCCAAGATATCAACAAATTGGCAAGTAGTACTGTTCCTATGTCGCTTGGTTGGATACTAAATAGCAATAGTTGGACATACAACGAAGATACCATGGATAATTGCTACGTAAGGCAAATAAATAGTACGACAAATATGACATCCGGAAGTTGTTCTTGCTCAGAAGGTTATGAGGGCAACCCTTACATTCAATGCAGAGGTAATTTTTCCCACACAAAAATATATTATCCCCTTTTCAGTTATTATAGTTGCTGTTAATTATTCTTGTTATGATATATTTTTCTTTTGATTGTATACATAGAAGTTGTAACAAACCATACTTATTAAATATTACTCGGAGCAGGCTAGAATTGATATAGTTTAATAATAAAAAAAAAATAAAATTAAAATCATGTTATTGTGAATAATTTTTTTAAAATCAACAAGTTTTTATCGAATTATGGATAAATTTAGATTTTTTCAAAACTGAAAAATAATTGTTCTCACTCAAAAAAATATATGATACAATTAAATTATAACATTGGGATTGATTAATTTTAAAGAAAGTAGTTTTATAGGAAAGTAGTTTTATAGGAAATAATTGTTCTCACTGAAAAATAATTGTTCTCACTAAAAAATACACATGCATGTATTTAATATATTACATTTAGGATATTCTTTTTTTCTATATGCATATCTATGAATTGATTCATTTCTGTTGGTTTCTTTATATATTAGACATTGATGAATGTAAAGACCGAAACAATACTTGTCATGGATTGACAAGATGTGTGAATACAAAAGGATCGTACAAATGCAAACTTCATCCTTTACGGTTGACTCTTCTAGGCATGTATCTCTTCTCTCTTATTGTTTTTATATTATTTTATACTTTACGCTTTTAAAATAAAGAAAACTCTAAGCAGACAAATTCATACATTAAAAAAAATATAAAGAGCCGGAAATTAAAATTTAATTTTTATATTTTTTAATGCAGTTACTAGTTAATTAATGCTTGCGGAGAATATCATAAATAATTCAATGAGTATTGACTATTTACAGATACAAATATTTTTTAATATGTTACTAGTGCAATTTCAAAACCTAGTCTTACATTTGATTTTTCATTCTCTTCCTCTCTCTTTGTGCTCTCTCTTCTTGGCTTAATTGTACAACAATGGAGAAAATCTGGACAAACTCCCACATCTATTTGATATCATAAAGTTATAGCTCTAAAATAAATTACGTTTTGTGTAAATGTGGGCATTACAACCCTCACACTATCAGTTTGGGCATCCTCAAATTCAATTAATTTGGGCATTTCAACCGTCACACAATCAGTTCTTGGTCCCATGTGATTCCTTTGTCCACTTAGCTTTGTACATGTGGAACTTCAGGTTAACAACAGAAAAACTTAAGCTATACGGATATAAGTGGAATATTGATGAATTTATACGAGTAAAAATGAAGTTTACCCTTTTGTAATTAATTTGAGGATGGTAAATCAACTTTATTTTCCAGCAAGACTGAAAACCTATAATATTACAAGCTATTCACAAATCTTGCTATAATGTAACAATCATGCAGTTATCGGTCTGGCCCTTGGAGTACTGTTCTCGCTCATTGGTGCTTGGTGGATGTCCAAACTTATCAAACGAAGGAAGTGCATTCAGTTGAAGAAGAAGTTTTTCAAACGGAATGGTGGTCTCTTACTGCAGCAACAATTATCCTCCAGTGTTGGTAGTGTTCAAAAGACAAAAGTATTCAGTTCAAATGAGTTGGAAAAGGCGACCGATTTTTTTAATGAGAACAGAATACTTGGTCATGGCGGCCAGGGAACCGTTTACAAGGGAATGTTAGCTGATGGGACTATCGTTGCAGTTAAGAAGTCTATAATAGTGGATGAAGATAAACTAGAAGAATTCATCAACGAGGTTGTCATTCTTTCACAAATCAGTCACAGAAATGTTGTTAGGCTACTTGGATGTTGCCTGGAGACTGATGTTCCTCTGCTAGTCTATGAATTCATTCCCAATGGAACTCTTTTCCAATATCTCCATGAGCAAAACGAGGACTTTACGTTATCATGGGAGTTGCGGTTACGAATTGCCTCGGAAGCTGCAGGTGCGATATCCTATCTTCACTCGACAGCATCTATCCCGATTTATCACCGAGACATTAAGTCCACAAACATACTCTTAGATGAGAAATATAGAGCAAAAGTTTCAGATTTCGGAACTTCAAGATCAGTTTCCATTGATCAAACTCATCTGACCACCAAGGTGCAAGGAACGTTTGGTTACTTAGATCCAGAGTATTTTCAAACCAGTCAATTAACAGAAAAGAGTGATGTTTATAGTTTTGGAGTAGTTCTCGTCGAGCTATTAAGTGGGAAAAAAACAATCTTCTTAAGCCATTCACTGGAAACCATGAGCTTAGCCAAACATTTCATTGATTTCATGGAAGATGGTAGACTCTTTGATATCATTGATTCTCAGGTTAAGGGGGATTGCATTGAAGAGGAAGCCATAGTTATAGCGAATCTTGCAAAGAGATGTTTGCATTTGAATGGAAAAAACCGGCCAACAATGAGAGAAGTTGCAATGGAATTGGAGGGGATTCTATTATCACGTAACGGTATCAATATTCAACAAATTGTTGAAGTGGATAATTCATCGAGGTCGATTTCCTGCAGCAGTTTCGACAGTGGTATAGATCTACCATGAGATTGCAAACCGTCGATTTCTTCTGAGATATGGTGAGCGATTAAGAAAGTATATCACAAATCATATGTTTCTTTTTTGTTTTAAGACTTTTTTGATTGTATTAGAACTTATATTTGTATTATGGTCCTTGTGTTTTAGCACATGTTCTTAGTCTTTCATGTTAAGAACTTGATAAATTAAAAATCCTTCGCGTTGATTATAAGAGAGTTTCTTTGATACATTGGTAACTTGAGCCATGTCTCTATCTGGAGGAATCAAAGCCATCATCAGTTAGCAAAGACTTCATTTGAGAAGTATTTAGCCTCTCGAATCCTCTGGTGTGAACATGATGATGAGACTCTGCAGATGAATTGGACTTAAATTCTGATAGCAGGGGATGCTGATTGTTTTTAGCATAGTTTTAAAACCTGGACCGGCCCGGCGGGTCGATCCGGGCATGGGACAGGTCCGGGTGGAGGTCAAAACCCGCTTGGAAATTGGCCCGACCAGACCTAGTCCACCCGGCGGGTCGACCCGGCCTCAAACCAGTTGACTTTTTGTTTTTTTTTGCTAAAACGACATTGTTTTGATTTTTTTTTAAAAAAATAAAAAATAAATCTTGACCCGGCGACCCGGTCAAAACCCGGAACCCGGGCCTTGGACCGGGCCAACCACCGGGCCGGGTCTTAAAACTATGGTTTTTAGATTTGATTTGTTTAGTATTTACTAAAGTAATACTAAAGCCTAGGAATGATTAAGCCATCAATAACAGACCAAAGGTTAAGCAACCAAAATAATTAATCATTATGATCAGATAGTAAAAGCAGTGAATGATAGATAATAAAATGATTAAGTAGCAAAGAAAGAGCAAGAAAATTAAAAGCCAAATAATTAAATAGCAAAGTAAGAGGCAAAATAATTTATTGTATATATTTATCTCTAAAAAAAAAAATGATGACAAAGGAAAAGAAATTTCAACTGTTTTAGACATTAAGCCGCGACATCATTGTTACATCAAGTTTGATATGACTCTATAAACCTCAACTATTAACATCACTTTTTTTTTTTTTTAAATAGAAATTATTTTTTAAAGTATTATTTTTTGAAAATATATCACAATAATTTTTTTATTATTCTTGACATTAGCCTATCAAAACAATAAAAAATATTAAATTAAAATAAAAAAAAAATCAATTTTTTTTTAAATATTCATACTCCAAGTTATGACTTTCAAATGCTATTGATTATTCTTTTCATAACTTATTTAGGAAATGAACTGTGTGCCGCTGCAAGTTCACTCACAAATGATATTTATTTTGTTTTATTATTTTTAATTAAAATTTAAATAAATAAAAACTATTTTTTAAATAAACTTAAACAAATACAATATGTATTGATAAAGTTATATTAAAAAAATTTTAGAAAAGAGTGAAATGTATTTTTTATTACATGCCATAAACTTTTATTAAATCTACATCCCCAATATTTTTTCTTATAAAAATTGTCAAACCCAGACATCATGGTGACTTTAAAAAATTTTCGATTTAATGAACATATTTTTGACATTCTATTCTTTGTAGGGGAAATGATCTTGTTTAAAGAGTCGCCACCTAGTATTATGATCACTAGGAACTTTGACTGGTCAGTAGAGATTCTATGGTATGAGACTAGTTATGTTAAAAATAAAATATTATCACCTCTTAAACATCCTGCCTAAGGCAGGTTACATTGTAGGTTTTTGTTATAAATTGCTAACATTTTGTTGGTTTATGCTATAATAGTTTGTATGTAATATTTCTGACTCTGGTGTTAATAAATATTCAACTACGAATACTTCCAATTCTGAAGTTTGTAAATATTATGTAACTATAAAAACAAAATAAATTTAAATCAATATTTTTATTACTGACTTTGGTATTAGTTAATAAACAAATAAAATAAATTGATTTTTACTCATACATAATTCTTATTTTTTTATTTTTTTCTGGATAGGCTCAACTCTATTTATATGAGTTGGGCTAGACCCAAATAACCTGACCCTGTTATTGGCCAAGCCAGTTGCCGGTTGGGCATTCTTGCAGTAATGCTGCGTGAATTATTCACGCATGCTTGCAAAGTAACAAGGTAATTAATTATATTACCTTTGCACAGCTACAAATGAAAACTTAGTTCGCAAAACGGGGAAAAGGAAGAACTTACCTGGACGCAGGAACGAAGGCGATGACGAAGGCGTGGTGGCAGGCTGTTCTCTTCTCCTCTTCTGTTCCTTCTTGTCTGGTCGCCCTCTCACTATTTTGAGCTTCCTTTTGTTCTCTAGATCTCCCTTGACTCTCTGCTTTTCTCTCAGTACTTTCTCTTCTCTGTCTATTTTCGTTTTTGTCTCTTGTTTTTGGTGTTTCTATTGTTCATCCTTTGTTTCTTGTTTTTTTTCTGTTTACGTTCTTTCCTTCTCTGTTTTAGTCTGTCTATCTCCCTGCGTTTACTCACCTGTTCTCCTTCGCGCCCGTCTGTTCAGGGGGGTGGTGCAACCGGAGACGAGGCTAGCTGTTGGCTGTGCGTTGGCTGGCCAATGCTTCTCTCTGTTTCTGTCTCGTTTACTTTTTCAGTCTTCCATTGGTTTTTCTGTGTTCTTCCCTGGGTTACTCTTCCGGTTTTTGTTTTCTCTGGTTTGTGTTTTCGGCCTCCTCTCTCTCGGTCTCTCTCTCTCCCCTGCCTCCCCCTGTTCGTTCGTCTCCTCTCTGCTTCTGGGTTTTTTTTTTTAGAGATGAAGGAACACAGATGATGATGATGCCGGTTCTCTTTACTCTCCCCCCTTTCTCTTTTTAGTCTGTCCCCCCCCCCCCCCCGCTCGTGCCCCCCTGGGTTCTGTCTCTAGTTTTCTTATGATTTTTCTCCAGTTCCCGTCGTCTTTTTTTTTTTCCTGCGTCCCCTCCTCCTGTGAGGCTTTTCTCTGGATTTTATAAAGCCAGAGAAGATCGTGTGTTCATGTCTTCAGAAATGAGGCACGTTCCGTGAGGGATCGTGGTCCATGATCTGCTGGCAGTGTTTCCTGTTGATCTGGTCTTCAGGATGAGGAGATGATGAATAGTGGTGCAAAACGGCGCCGTTTATATCTGGTTTTGGCTATTTTCAACTTGGCCCCTAAACTTCTGACAGTTATCGATTGGGTCCCTAATTCCATAATTAAATAATTTCAATTCCAATTACATCCCCAAACTTCCAATTTATATTTTCTTGACCCAAATTTCAATTTATTCCTCATTTTTTTCACATTTTTTGTTGTTTTTTAATAAAATAAGATAAAATAAAATAGTCAAATGGAACATGACAAAAAAATAATATGTATTGGAGTGGAGAAAAAAATTATTTTTTACTGTGTACTATAAGTCTAAGTGGTTAAATATTTCAGCAAACCATGAAATAACGATAATTATCAATAATAACTTATAAAAAAATAGATTCTATCTATTTTATTTATCTTTTCCATATTTTTATGCAATTGATAGATTTTTCAAATTATTAATATTAAAAGAAAGCATTGAATAGGCTTGGTTTGATGCATGTAAACCACTTAAATAATATATATATATATATATATATATATATATATATTTTTATCTTACATGATATAACTTTACCAATATAGAACTTGTACAGTTAAATAAGGAATTTGATGTATATATAAATAAATACTAACAACTCTTGAAGATAAAAAAAAATCTTTGTATTGGTACTGCTGTTTGGCCTTTGGAGGCTATATAAACTTATAAAGAAGAGGCAGAACATGGAACTCAAAAAGAAATTCTTCAAACGTAAGGGTGGGCTATTGTTACAGCAACAATTATCCACTAGTGATGGTAGCGTTCAGAAAACAAAAATATACAATTCCAAGGAGCTGGAAGTAGCCACCGATGGTTTTAATGTGAACAGAATACTTGGAGAAGGTGGTCAAGGCACTGCTTACAAGGGACTGTTAACAGTTGGAAGAATTATTGCTGTTAAAAAGTCCAAAGTCGTTGATGAAGAAAATCTCGAAGAACTTATTAACGAGGTCGTCATTCTCTCACAAATCAACCACAGAAATGTTGTTAAGTTGCTAGGTTGTTGCTTGGAGACTGAAGTTTCTATACTAGTATACGAATTCATTTCCAATGGAAATCTTTACAAGTATATCCATGTTCAAAACGATGAATTCTTGTTATCTTGGGAGATGCGATTACGGATTGCCATTGAGGTTGCGAGAGCCCTTTCTTATCTACACTCGGCAGCATCGATTCCGGTTTATCACCGTGATATCAGTCTACAAACATACTCCTAGATGAGAAATATAGAGCCACAATATCAGATTTTTGATCTTCAAGATCCATTGCCATCGATCAAACTCACTTGACCACTCACGTGCAGGGTACTTTTGGCTACTTGGATCCAGAGTATTTCCAGTCTAGTCAATTTACAGAAAAAAGTGATGTTTATAGCTTTGGAGTGGTTCTGGCTGAGCTTTTAAGCGGACAAAAACCGATATTTTCCGCTAGCCCGACAGAAAGTAGAAGTTTAGCCACGCATTTTATCATGTTGATGGAAGATAACAGGTTGTTTGATATTCTTGATGCTAGAGTCAAAGAGCATTGCCATAATGAAGAAGTTGTTGCTGTCGGCAATCTTGCAAGAAAATGCTTGAATTTGAATGGGAAAAATCGGCCAACAATGAAAGAAGTAACCACAGAGTTGGAGAGGGTAATTCAAAAGGGATCAAATGTTCAACAAGACAGTCAAGAGAATGAGAACATCATGGCTGATCTCAGTATGCAATACATGGGATGCATTTCCGACATCAATAATGACTTGTGATTTTAATAATTCTTCATCATCAGACGTTGATCTTTTGATTATCAAACAATTAATAAGTTTTTCTTTATTAATTACCGAATAGAATATGTTGGCTTGTGTGTTATGATTCTCTTTTGTTTAGAAGTTGTTGAATCAACTTAGAATCATGTATTATATCGTTGTGTTGTATTAATAAAACGATAGGGATATCCTCCACTGCTCCTATGTATGGAAATGTTGGTGCAGATTTATTAAATGGTTGAATTTTCAATGGTGTATGCCGACGAGTACTATTGTAGACGTGTCAGTACTTGAGTGGAAATATTTGGTTAAAGGAAAATCCTTGCGCAGAGCCATTTTCAGCTTGGCTCTGGTGTATCATGGGGTCTTTGGTTAGCTAGAAACAAGACGGTGTTCTTGGGATATTCTACTGATTGAGATACTGTCTTTCAGCTGGTTCTTCATCGCCAGACACTTTATTTTAAGGTAAAATGGTAGTACGATGGAGAGGAATGAAGCCAGCAATTTTTCCTATCTTAGACTATGGTATAAATTATTTTTTAAGATCAATCATTAACTAGGATATATAAATTTATCAAGTTAACAATAAAGTTTTAATTCAAATATAGAACATAAAATATATAAAAAATAAAATTTAAAATACATAAAATTCAAAATAAAAATAAAAATAAATTACACTATTAAAGTTGTACCATTCGATATTTTGTAGAATAGAATTCATCTATAATTGAATCCGAATCAATATTGTCAACAAGCTCTCCTTCAATATAAATCATCATAGAATCTGCTAAAAACTCCTCTTTTATTTTATTAAGAAGCATAGTTTTAACATGTTTCATAGCCGAAAATATCCACTCTGTAGTGGCAGTGGAAACATGCAAAGTCAAAACAAGACGAAACAACTTGTCAATCAAATGATAGTGTTGTGACTTATTTGTTTTATTTAATCCTCAACATAATTAATAAATGATAGACATATTCTGAAAAGTTCTCATTATGAATCATATCAATCTAATAATGCTCTAGTTGAGATCTCAAATAACACATATCTTGTTCATTGAAATCTTCAAGATAAAACTTCTTAGCAAGCTTGTAAATAGCATTAGCTTTAAATGATTTAAAATTGTCCTCAGATTCTAAAGTAGAGCTAAGTATGAGGAGTTCCACTGTCTCATCACTGAATTTAGAATTTAATTCTTCCAATTGAAAATCTATTGTTGAGTTAAATATATTATAATGATAATACTGGTAAACTGTCACTGAACCTTGTTGTTGACATGAACGACCTGTAACTTTTTTATACGAAGCATTCATATGTGGTATGCCAATCTCATATTTTGTGCAAACAGATTGCACATTTGTAAGGAGAAAATCAAATTCGACATGTCACAAAATTCAAAGCAATGCTATAGTAGTTGATTCAAAGCATTTTGCTACAAAGCTCGACAAAGTAAACTAGTAATCTCTATTATTTTATGCATCAAATATAAGATAAATATAAATTTAAAATATTTCATCACAATCAAACAACCACCGGTTTCTCTATGTATAGAGTTAGAAGATCCTTCGTAAACCATACTTTCAAGCACAGTAATAGTTGCACCACACATATCTATTAAGCTGCAAATATAATCAAAATGAGAGCTCTTGCAAGTAGTTTCACTTTGATGTAAATTACCGATTTGATTAGTCCCTCTACCAATCTCACATTCTCCAGTAGCTACCATATATGCAATTTCTATAGCCTAAGCATCATGTAACTCGATATGACGTTTGGAAGAAGCACTAATAAGATTAATAATGGTTGTTAATTTTGAGAAAAATAATAACCAAATAGAAATTTCATTTCCAGTTGCTACAACTAATGTTAGTTTTAGCGAGCAAAACAATGTACATAATATGCAGAAGGACAATATAAAAAAATAGAGCTTGTAGTCCATGTCCTAGTCTTTCCTAGTTAAGAGCACATTATTTTATATTTTAAAATATTTTTTGATATTTTTCAATACTATATTAATATCAAAAATAATTTTAAAAAAATAAAAAAATATTATTTTAATATATTTTTAAATAAAAAATATTTTAAAAAATAATTAATATTTTCCTATAAAGATAAACCTTTCAATGATACATTGAACTTGCATGTTGACGTCCTAGCTTGCCATTTGATTGGTAACATGCCTGTGCGACATCGTGGCTAGAAAAACGAAAAAAGCTCCCTTTGATTTCATGGAGGAGAATAATTCATGGAGGAGAATAATTCATAAAAATTCCATATAATTCTATGAATTAAATGTCTTCTCTTCTTTCTCTTTTTGGAAGATTCAGACCCAAAAAGTACCAACTGACAAATGTATCCTCTAAAGGGCGTGGTTTAAACTGCCTAATTTACATAAATACTTGAATTCGAAATTTAAAGATAGAAGCTGGGCCTCTGCAGTTTGGTTAATTTATTAAAAGTGCTATTAATTTCTTAATCGCAATTGCTAAAGAGGCAGCCTCCAATTACTCAATATTTTCCACAACTTATGTTCACAACTAAGATAGCGTAGCTACTAAGATACATGAACAGAGCATCCTCTGCCACAGATAGCGTAGCTACTAAGATATCAGAGAGATCAATGCCATAAATTTAGAAAACCATAAATTGTAAATATGTCCTCCTACTAAGTGTTTAAGAAAAGATTACGATGTACACTTGAGAGTTTAGTCTATTGGTCAACTGCAAAGCTTGTCTTTGTGAATGTCCTGGGTTCGATCCTCAAGAGTACCAGTCTGTCATCCCCGTGGTGCCTTACCTGCCTACTGGGCTTGCAGGATGTTCAGTAGATCCTGAGATTAGTTGTGGTGCGCGTAAGCTGGTCCGAACATGCAGGGTCTAAAAAAAAAAAAGAAAAAGACTACGATGTTGCTCGTTGGCTGTACACTTGGTGACTCTTGCTTAGACTAAATATGTCCTACTTGAGCACTTTTAACTTTAGCGGATGACTCATCTTTGCCGTAAGGGCTACGCGGTAAAAGTGTTTAAGAAAAGACTTCGATGTTGCTCGTTGGCTGTACACTTTGTGACTCTTGCTTCGACTAAATCTTGCTTTTGCAAAAGTATGTCCCAAAATCAAATTTTCTTTTGCAAAGTATGTTCGTTTTCTAAATGAATCTTCCACATGAAGATTATTGGTCCATATAAAACAATTGTTTAAACCAATATTGGGTAACTACAGAAAGTGCATGGTAGTTCACTTTACTTATTTTTATAAGCAGCCAGGTCGGTGCTTGAAAACGGAGGATTGAGGGTTTTTAGAACGTGCTACCCATGATTTTTTTTTTTTTGATACAATAAACACAGGAAAGAGCCCACTACCTCCAGATCTTCGAAAAATCGCACATTTATACAGGTGATCGAATTTAAAAACATAATAATTTAGCTTCCTTCTTTGTAAACAGACCGGTCCATCTAAAATTGCATAAGGGTGAACTAGTGATTTGTAGAGACTCTTAAGTTAACGACTATATCAGTCTCTAGTAGTTTTAAGATTTATCAGATTCAAATTAGTGATTTTTTAAGATTAAATTCAAGATTTAACTAATTGAGTTATATTCTTTAAAATTAGAAGTTATTACTCTTAGAAGTTGTTCGAAAAATTATTTGTTTTTTTACAAAAATTACAATAATCACTTTATAGAATGATTATAAAATCTATATCCTACCGACTATGTTTTAATTTGTATCCAAATTTTTGTTAATATTTTGAGATTTTTCTATTTTAAAAAAAATATATAACTTTCGGATATCGTGTGATTGAATTTTGCTTGGGATCTTCACTGAAATTTCTGCAATATATATATTATTTTTATTGTTATAACGAAATTCTCCGATGTCCTACTTGAGCACTTTTGACTTTAGCGTATGAATCATCTTTGCCGTAAGCTTTACGAGGTAAAAGTGTTCAAGAAAAAACTACGATGTTGCTTGGTGGCTGTATCCTTGTGCGTGTTTAATAATGTGTTCATGATTGTGGTTGTTTTTTAAATAATTTTTTTGTGTTAAAATATATATATTAATGATATTTTTTTTATTTTTAAAAAATTATTTTTAACATCAGCACATCAAAATGATTCAAAAACATCAAAAATATATTAATTTAAAGTTAATAAAAAAATAAAAAAAATTAAATTTTTTTAAAAATACTTTTAAAACGCAAAAACAAACAGGTCCTAAAATTTACTTTTACAAAAATATGTTCCAAAATCAAATTTTCTTTTGCATAGTATGTTCGTTTTCTAATGAATCTTCCACATGAAGATTATTGGTCCATATAAGCATATATTAATAATTATACGTATAAACAATTTTTTTATGTATAAAAATATTGAGTATATATGGAATGGATAAACACTTCATGTGTCACGTATCCAATTATCATATATCCATTATGGAAGCCATAATAATTAAGATATGACGGTTTTCGAAGTAGGCAGAGCAATATAAAACAGAGGATTGAGGGTTTTTAGAACGTGGTACTCTTGATTTTTTTTTTCCTGATATATTGAACACATTATTAAAAGTGGTCACTTTTAAATATCAAACTATAGAAAAGAACCCACTAACTCAAGTTCTTAAATAAATTACACATTTATATGTAGATTAAAAAATAAAAATGATAGAATTTAAACTAGAATATTATTTTCTTTTAGTTAATTCCTCAGGACTTACCATCTTATTCAGGACTTACCATCTTATTCGCTTGCTACTTTAATCTATGAACTTTCTTATTTCCACAAAGAGTGGACCAGCCTTAAATAGTCTAGGCACGTTATTAAATATTATTAAAGTTTTCTAGTTTTTTTAAATAAAGAGTTGTGACTTTTATAACAAACTTTATTATCATTCACTTTCCTCAATTGCTAGACATAATAATTGATTATGTAAGAGCAGTACAACTTCATTTCATTTCATTTTTTTTTATTTCATGGAAGATGGTAGACTCTTTGATATCATTGATGCTCAGGTTAAGGGGGATTGCACTGAAGAGAAAGCCATAGTTGTAGCGAATCTTGCAAAGAGATGTCTGGATTTGAATGGAAGAAACCGACCAACAATGAGAGAAGTTGCAATGGAATTGGAGGGGATTCTATTATCACGTAACGGTATCAATATTCCACAAATTGGTGAAGTGGATAATTCATCGAGGTCGATTTCCTGCAGCAGTTTCGAGATTGGTATAGATCTACCATTAGATTGCAAACCGTCGACTTCTTCTGAAACGTGGTGAGGGATTAAGAAAATATATCACAAATCATACGTTTCTTTTTTTGTTTTTAACACTTTTACGAGGGTTGCTGATTGAATAAAAACTTATAATTGTATTGTGGTCCATGTGTTTTAGCACATGTTCTTAGTCTTTCATGTTAAGAATAGAATAATATTCAGACCTAAAAGTACTAACTGACAAATGTATCCTCTAAAGGGGGTGGTTTAAACTGCGACCTAATTTACATAAAATACTTGAATTCGAAATTTAAAGATATAGAGAAGCTGGGCCTCTGCAGTTTGGTTGATTTATTAAATTTTGGCTCCCCCTGATTGCATTGCAGGTTGGATTATTTTTTTTATAAATAAAATTATATAATTATTAAATTATAGTTTGTGCACTATTGACAAATTCAACTTAGAAGTTACTTCTCTTGAAAGCTGCTTCAAAATCACTTTATAAAATTATTATAAAATCTAAATCCCACCGAAGACATTGAATTTGTATCCAAAATATTTTTAATATCTTAAGATTTTTTTAAAAATAAACATTTTAAAAAAATAATATAAGTGCTGGATATCGTGTGATTGAAGTTTGCTTGAAATCTTCTAAAAAACTTTCTTTTATTGTTATAGTAAAATTCTTGATGTAAAATCAAATCAATTCTAAAATGACATAGTTTTTTTTATATATATAAAAAAATAAGGTTCTTTTCATAAAAAAATAAAAAATAAATTTCATAATTAATCGAGTCACTTCTCATCTAATTGTCAATTAATCTATTAAGTTTTTCAAAACGGTTCACAAACAAATCTCATACAGGTAAAATTCTAGCTCAACAAAACACCAGGTCAACCTCATCTATAGGCCGCCCTATTTTGCAGGTAGAATTATTATTTTAATAAATAATAATTTGTGCCCTATTGACAAATTCAACATAGAAGTTATTTTTTTTTTAGATTAGTGTGGGTGTCTGGATTAATTTGCATACATTTCAACTAATCTCATGAGCTTTTAAATTAACGACCATGTAAATCTTTAGTGGCCTTAAAATTTATGAAACTCAAACTAGTAATTTTTATAAATCAAATTTAAGACCTAACTAGTTAAATTATACCTTTTAAAATTAACATAAAAGTTACCACTCTTGGAAGCTGCCCGGGAAGTTGTTTTTTTACAAAAATTACAATAATCACTTTATAGAATGATTATAAAATCTATATCCCACCAATTACGTTTTAATTTGTATCCAAATTTTTGTTAATATTTTAAGATTTTTCTAAAAGTGGATATTTAAAAAAAATATTATAATTTCCGGTTATAGTGAGATTGAATTTTGCTTGGAATCTTTACTAGAATAGTTGCAAACCCTTTTTCTCCAACCAAATACGGCAATTGTAAACCATAAAATTCATGTCTCAAGTAATTATTAGCTCCGATATTATTTATTGTACAAATTCATCACAATTAATTAATTAAAGGAATCTAGATGAGAATATTAAGAATTTAAGCACCTTAACAGTGAAACAAAGATCTAACCCATTCATTCTTGGAAAAACTCAACAAACACACAATTGATGTTATTACAAGTAAATGGCTACATGAGAATAAAGACTTAGAAAATGAAAAATCCAATGATTGAGCCCTATTTTTTTCATATTATAACATTATTAGTTTATTTAGAAAGTGTAAACATCCAATTGATAACATAGTTAGTTTTCATCATTCCATGATAGGTACAGATCACTTTTTTGCTTTATTCTTAGCCTAAGCTATTTCCATTTTCCTTGAGGAACAAAACAAACAATAAATCAGGCAAGTTATGCAGACTGCTGAGACCTGTGAAATATTGCAGAATTACAGAACGTTTCCAATTTTTTTTAAGTTAGAAGGCCTCAGCAGACCTTCAAGTGCCTCTTGCTCCTATTACAATTCCACCTCATTCAGAAAAAGGATAGTCGTATATAAAGAAAACAGTCACCATGATTCAATATCCATAACTATGTGATTGTGGTGGCCCGGGGGGAGGGGAAGTGTACACAAGCAAGTGCCAGCATTAACAATCCCCCAAAATCGTATCCCTTTCTCAGTATTAGAAAACTTGCTCATTTGAGAGGAATGCGTCAGCCTTGCTATGTAGTAACCTCTTCAAACTACACAGCAGAAGAACAAATTCAACAATCATCTGTAAGTGGAATAGTATTCAGTATGATGTGAACAAATGAGTTACTGGCAACAAGAAAAATCTAGTGTAACTCTATATACCTAGGTGAGCCAGCCAAGTCCCCAGCTTCATGCAATAGTTCTGCAGCTATTGTAAGGAAGGAGTTATACTCCTTTGAGTAAGGAACACTATATGGATCATGGGCAGTCATTAAATGATTTGTCCCGTGAACTGCATGATTAGGTGAAGAAGAATCCAAACTAAATTCACTGTGTCTTTTGATGACGGTGAAAAAGCCCATTGCATCATTTTGTTCTTTCTCTGTCAGACTGTCATTCCATAATTTAAATTCCTGTGACATAAGAGAAACTTATTATTATAGTAGGTATAGAGGGGGAGAGATCTAAATTATGACAGAAGCCTCAAACAGTTTTCCAGCCACAAATATATGATGGTGATCCTATTTTAAAAAAATTAACTTCAACTTGCATAATGATCCTCCCATGCATACCTTTTTGTCTATATCTGGAGGGTAAAAATTTGCACCAGGTGGTTTTAGCATGGGAAATGCTGCTTTATATTCCAGACCCTTCCATCCACTGACAGGCTTCGTGGCTTCAGGAAGTAACTTGATAGCTGAATCTGTGGTTGTTAAAAATGCCTCGTTTTCATCAAGACAGGACCTGTTGATCACCAATAAATTCTAATCAAGAGGTATTTCTCTTAAAAATATATATAAAAAGTTGGGGAATGGTGAATTCTTAGCTTGTTCCAAGCGCGTGCACATAAGAGCTCAAAGAAGCAGCACCTCAAAAAAAGACTCACCAGGGGCTCTTATTAATTGAATAATACATCCATTTAAGCTTGTCTAATTCTGATGCACTAGCATGCTCCTTCAACCAATCTCTTAGAGCTGGATTGCTGTACCAAACCTGATTAGAAGCAGAAAAAAGCAAGAGGCACCGCTAACAGTCATTCACAGTTGCTAATTATTGCAATCATAAATAGGCTTATTGTATTGGATTTTACAAGAGACTAATCATCTGAATTTTGTAGGAAGGAGAAACAAATCATGTAAAGTTACACAGAAGAATGACATTCACATTACTTGTACAAAGTTTCAAATACAAATATCAACTATTTCACTGACAGGAGATCCAAATGAAAAGAATTTGGGCAAGTTTGCAACATAACATCAAATCAGAAAGAAACTACTTGACTTTATTATGAGTCCACATCTTGAAATGTTTTATGAGTTACTACTATACATAATGCCAAGTCATGTCATGAATGCTTAAGCCAAAGTTCTTTCTGCTCAGTTCCCTTATATGAGGGATTGTCTAACAACTTCAGAAGGCCTCTCTCACCCAGACCATTCCATTGAACTTTCTGTTGAGTAAATTACAGGTCTTGTTTCCCAGCTTAGGGTTTTTCTCACTTTGTTTGCCCTGATCACCTTTGGCCTTCCCACCCCCAAAGGAAAAGAAAAAGGAAGGCAGACAAAATGACTGGGCATGCTCGTTACCAAATAGACCACTGCTCAAGCTAGAGAAACACTTTAGTAACTATACAGATCATGAACAAAAATATCATTTTATGGGGCATGCGCAGGTAATATATTGGTATTCAAGTCTACCACATGCAAGAAATCTGTAAACCAATAGTTTCTGCAGATTGTACGAGTGTATCAGCCTACTTCTTGCACATGTGCATTCACATTGTTTTGCAATGGTAAGTACCTGAAGGTAGAAGATTTCATCCATAAGTTTTGCAGCCTTGATAAGTAAACCAAGAGTCTTCCTGTCTGTATTTGAGAGACCTGTCAACTGAAGAAAGAAGAAAAAATATACTAAATTCAATCCTATTTGCATAAAGAACAAAAAACATTAGCATTTGAGAAATAGTAGTAGCAATACCAATACTAGTATAATTAGTATTCCAGTTATGAGAATGACAAAATATTAAAAGTGCTATTAATTTCTTGATCGCAATTGCTAAAGAGGCAGCCTCCAATAACTCAATATTTCATACAAGTACAAATTCAAATTAATGTAGGCCCAAGCATTCTTTCACAAAACAAACACCTTCCCCTTTTATATGGTTTTTATCCCTTTCTGAAAGGAAGAAAATATTGTAAACTAACAAGTTAAACCATCAACTTAAGTTCACAAGTTACATAAACTGAGCATACTTTGCCACAGATAGCGTAGCTACTAAGATAGCAGAGAGATCAATGCAAATAGGAAGAGAAAGTAGACAACCTCAGCATCCAGAGAAACAGAAGCATATCGACAGAGTTGCTTTTGTAGACTCAAACTGCGCGCTACAGTGTTCTCTGTGTACCAAATAAAATTAGATGAAAGACATCATAAGCAGAAAGAAAATATTAGAAGTCCTTCCATGAAGTAAGGTGATAATATGCACACAATTTGACTTTTTTGATAGGAAACTAGTACAAAGGTGTCCAAAAAAAGTGTTTTACACACCAGTTGACAACAAAAGGATAACTTTTCCAGATGCAGCTACATAACATGGTGCAATATTCACAAACATGAGGGAGGAAAGCATGACTTCACCTTCAAAACTCTCAGCATGCACTCAGAAAAAGTTTTTGCATGTTAAGTCAAATGCTAAAGACGAAATCAAATGTAACCTTTCAAATAAGGAGTAAATATGTTTCTTTGATTCACTTAATCGTTAAAGAGAGACAAAATCAACTTCAAGAAGAATAATAGCTATACCATAGGATGCATTCCACCACAGTTGACAAAAGATGTTATAGCTAGCATAGTTGATTTTACTAAAAAAGATACTGTTTAGTATACCTTCTCCTAATGATTTCAAAGAGGTGACCATACTGTTCATCTACATCATAGGGCACATAATCAGGATCTTCTTTGACAAGTAAGCTTCTATATTCCTCGAACGAAATGTATTTAACAGCAGATACTTCTGTTTCCTATCATAAAGTAAAATCATAAACAAGCATTCATATTTTCACAACTTAACAGCAGTAACCAATTATGTAATATTCATGTCTGAAATGATAGGCATGTCAATCTCCAACGAACCTTCCGATGAAAAGAGCACATTATTTGGCAGAAAACAAAATAATGTGCACGTACCAGAACATGTATAAAAAATTCAGATATAAAACACCAATTGGAAAAGTCTAAACGTGCAAGAAAAAAGAAAAAAGAAAACTTTCAAGCATAAACAAGTGGTATTCTCCAAATTGATCTTTTATCAAAACCAATTGATAATAGATAAAACATGTATTAACACAAACCAACACTCATCAAAGGAGAATGAAGAGCACACTTTTCCTTACCTGAAGAGTAAATGCTTCAAGAGGAATCGGATCTACAGTTGTCACAAGATACACATCATTAAACTCATTATTGATGAATTTCCCATCATTTATAACACTGCATTCAAATATAAAGTACAATCAATTACTACAAGCCTTGTTGCATTCTCCCAGTCCCCAGTCTACGTCAACGAGATCAATTAAATCAAAATCATAATGTCACAATCCATTACACCAATTAATTTAATCGGTCCGGTCTCCATAGACCAGGTATCCTATAGAACTTGTACAGTTAAATAAGGAATTTGATGTATATATAAATAAATACTAACCACTCTTGAAGATAAATAAAAATAAGTTCAAACGCATCCTTTGGAAGGCTAATGCCTAGCTCTTCCTGAAGCTCTCTCCTAAACGCATAACAGTAAGAAAAATTAGTTTAATAAAAAACAGTTATTCTTATGCAGCAAGAAATTAATTGACAAGATAATAAAATAAGAAAAACTGTTGCAAATTGACTCACTGAGCGGACACAAGTGAAGAATCGCCAGCAGAAATATGGCCGGCGCTTGAGATATCCCATTGGCCTGGCCAGGAATCCTTGCAATCGGCGCGACGTTGAAGAAGCAATTCTTGCGTGCTTTCGGAGTACATCCACACGTGAACTGCTCTGTGGTAATCTCCATCTCTATGAACTTCTCCTCTACATTTCCAAAAAATAAAAATAACAAAAAAATAAGAAGAATCACAATTTCTTTTTCTCAGCAACCAAACAGCAAACAAAGTAACGGTAAAAAATAAAAGGAAAATCTAAAAAAAAAATTGCTCTGTTTAATTTTGAATGCTATAAACGACGTCGCACAGGAGCGTAATTAGAGGCATTAATTGGGTGTTTAATCAAAACTTACGTAACAATAAGATGATTGATTAAGAGATAGAGAGAGGAAGAAGAGAGATTAGTGATTGCCTGGGCTTCGAAATGCCGATTTTTTGACCGGTTTTGTTGACAACGTCGAGGCGCTCTTCTTCCACGACTACAGCTGATGATGCAGCAGCAGTAGCAGCGCCTTCCATTTTTCCTTTACTCTTTTATCTGAGAGGAAATAAAAGGGCTAACTTGTTCTGCTTCTATCCTTTTTTGATGCCGATAAATTGTTAGAGAAAAAAAGAATAAATTCGAGTGATACTATAGAAGGACATGCCAGCTTGCGTTTTCTTCAGGCAACCCAGTTTCTTTGTATTTTAAAAAAAATATATTATTTTTTTCTTGGGCTTTTCAAAAATCAATTTGTATCATGTACTTAGTTTTGGTCAGTTGCATCCAATTTGGCTGAAATGTGATTGAATCCATGAGTTGTTAAAAAAAATATTTCATGTCTGTACAAGTAATAAAGGACTTGATTGAGTATGTCAAAGATTAAATGGATGCCTTTTGAATTAAAATAAATGTTTAGTATCATACTCACGGCTCACGCTTCGTCGGGGCCAGACTATTTTTTTTATTTTTTTAAATTTAAAAAACCAATGCTTCAGCTCTTTAATTAGCATGTTTTAAAACAATAAAAAATTTACCACTGAAGTAATAGATCTGGATTTTGAAAGATAGTTTAATTTAATTATATAATAAAAAAATAATAAATACACCAAATCAAAAGCGAAAAAGTGATGACAAGGAAAAATGATTGCAAAAATATATATATAAAGTTGAATTTAAGATACTGTTAAAAAATGAAAGATAACACAATGAAGTGAGAAAAAAATTTTAAAAAATAAAAAATTAATATTAAGTCAACCTTAGTTAGTATGACAAATAACACAATGAAATGAAAAAAATATTAAAAAAAATTAAAAAATTAATATTAAACCAACCTGAATTAGTATGACAAACTCATGATCTGGTTTGTGATGTAGAGTCATCCTTATAACAAGAAAATAAAAAATAAAAAAAAATCAATTTTCAGCAAACTCAATGTTAAAGGATAAAATTAAAAAAAATTATTAAAAAAATTATTAAAAAAAAGGATCGAAATTAATTTGAGTAAACATTGCATACCATTGATCTAAATTATGAGACTGCAGTGACTGTATTGGAAAAAAAACATTATAAAGCACAAGAACAATTAAATTTTGAAAGAATATGTTTTTTTAACAAATTAATTTTAAAAAACAATCAAAACAAGAAAAATCAATTAAGAAAATAAGAACCAAATATAATAAATAAAATGATGTAAAAGGCCTAGGTTAATGGGAGTTAGCATGTCAAATTCACCCTATGTTATTAGACCAGGTTATTCTTATAGAAAACAAATAAAACTTAATCTCTAATAAACTCAATATAGAAGGAAGAAATTGAAAAAAAATCATGTAAAAACAAAAGGTTTATCAATAAAAAATATGCTATTAAATTTTTCAATCTTGTATATTTGATCTTTCTCAACCAGGCTTTGACAAATTCTCAAACGTTCTAGTATATTTTTCTCATTAATATATTATTTTTATATTTTCTCCCAATTTGTTTTTTTATTTTATGTATTTTTTCTTTTCCTTTTCTTTTATGATTTTTTTTTTGTTCATATGAGGCTCCATAATGAATAACAACAGCTGGCCATGAGAGGTTTTGGTGTTGGGTTGAATGGGAAACTATGGAGATGGATTTGTGTTTTTTGTGTACAAGAAGCTCTGTGTTGGATGAATAGGAGCTCTGTTTTTGGTTCCTCCTGGTTGATGAAGGCTCCCCATTTCTTGCCTTTGTTCGTCTCTTTTTATTGTAGAGCAAAGGTTGGAATTAACATAGTTTAGCATAATTTCTAGGACTTGATTCTTGGAGACTTGATTGAAGATTTGGGCTGCAATTATGAGGTTGCAATCTGGTTTAATTGCTTTAAATTCAAACCTTGTTTTTGCCTATAATGCTTGATTAGGAAAATTCTTCATTGTTAAACTGAGTGGGAGGGGTTAATAGATAAAATCCTAGATTATGTAAAAATACATACTGGATAAAAAAGAAAAAGAAAAAGAAAAAGAAAAAAATTTGTATAAGTAACTGCTAGAAATGGTAAAAACAAGCTCGTAATTACCTGTGCCTTTTGTGAATAGCTGTGAAGATAACACTTCAAAATTATAGATGAAAATTTTTCAAGAGTATTAGGCGTGAATTGATCACACTTCTTAGAAACTTTTCTTTTCTTTCTTGGAGAAAAAGCTCGTCGACATGCATGAAAGTGAACAATCAACATCGAGGACTACAGGGGGATTGGTGGGCTGTGTTAATTAAGAGCGAAAAAAAAATACTCTTCCAAATCAATAAATTGCAAGGAACTTTCTGGGTACAATACCTAAATAAAAGTGAAAGCAATTGGTTCATGATTTAAAACTGTAACAGAGACCTGACTAGTTGGATTATTGATTAATTTCTGATAGAAAGTTCATTCCAAGTACTTATCTACTAGATATTCCACATTATAAAAAAAGTTATGGCCCTCAAGAAATTGGCGACTTTTCTTCTCCTGTTTTATTCATAGAATCGTCTTCTGAACGTTGTCTTTCTATAATTTTTTATTTTTTTTATAAGAGTTCAAGGAAATTCAAGTGGTTCGAAGAGAACAGTTCCAATCATCTTCGTAATGGCAAGACAAAAGTCATCATCACTCAATTGAGAAGCATTTTGGTATTCCTGTGGGATTTATTATAGCTTGGAGGGTGGAAAGAAACATCCTAACTCTTAATTTTACAAATACTTGAGTTACAAAAATATGAGTGCGTGGCTCCAAAGGCCACCGGTAAATAGAATTTCTTGTTGAATTTGTGAAAAATGATTTGGACACAGTTTACTGGAACTCTTCTCTGTCACAATCAGTGATTTTTTCTTGAAATATAGTTAATCCTAGCTAGTTGAATCAAATAAAGATCATACCGCTCTCTCTCTCATTCTCTACTTCCATTGTTGAGCTTTTGTGGAAACACAGCCACAAAGCTTAACAACACCGATCATGATCAACCAGGACAGCAACTACGAACATAAAGTAGTAAAGAATACAGGGAGAGCAAAAACAGAGGAGGGTGCAGAGCAAAGTACAACATGGAGCAGCAGAATCAACATAGACACGGCAAGAGCATAATTGAATTTTGGGGTTTAATCGTTGGATTTTGGGGTTTAATTGGATTAAAAATAATTAGATTCAAATTGAGTTAATTTGAAACTAAATTGAATCAAACTAATTTAATTACTGGTACGATTGAAATGAATTGAAATAAAAATCCAGACAAACATTATTTATTCTCATTAGAGTCCTTGACTTTTGAATTGTTTCAATTTGCTTTAAATCACCTTTTTCTTTCTAATTGTATCCCCAATTAAATTAATTTAGACCTGCAAATCAATCATTGGCTCCTAAAATTAAGCAATTTTAATCAATTTAACTCTCAATTTTGATATTCTTCTTCTTCAATTAATCCCTTCATGGATTTATAATTTGGCTATTTGTTTCAAAATCATCATTGAACATATAATTTCTTCAACTTTCAGTCAAATTAAATCAAATTAAGCCATTTTCTTCTTTAATTCAAACCTTGTTTTTGCCTATGATACTTGATTATTGGTCCAAATTCAAATCCTAGCTATTTTTTTAAAAACTTTCTGTATTTTTGCATTTTGTATTTTTTATGATTTTTAAGATGTTTTGACACGCAAAATTAAATAAAAAGGAAGAAAATAATAAAATGATTAAAATAGCTAAAATATTGGTACTGCTGTTTGGCCTTTGGATGCTATATAAACTTATAAAGAAGAGGCAGAACAAGGAACTCAAAAAGAAATTCTTCAAACGTAACGGTGGGCTATTGTTACAGCAACAATTATCAAAACAAAAATATACAGTTCCAAGGAGGTGGAAGTAGCCACCGATGGTTTTAATGTGAAGAGAACACTTGGGGAAGGTGGTCAAGGCACTGTTTACAAGGGAATGTTAACAGATGGAAGAATTATGGCTGTTAAAAAGTCCAAAGTCGTTGATGAAGAAAATCTGGAAGTATCTATTAACGAGTTCGTCATTCTCTCACAAATCAACCACAGAAATGTGGTTAAGTTGCTATGCTCGGAGACACGTGGAATTTTAAGTTAATAATTATATAATTTTTTTAATTAATTTAAAGTTTGTAAGATTCAAAATAATAATTTTTAAAATTTAAATTTAAAATATAATTAGTTAAGTTATACCTTTAAAATTAACATTAAAATTACTACTCTTGGAAGCTACCTAAAAAGTTATTTGTTTTGTTATAAAAATTACAATAATCACTTTATAGAATGATTATAAAATCTACACCCCACCCACTACGTTTTAATTTGCATCCAAATTTTGTTAATATTTTAAGATTATCCTAAAAGTGAATATTTAAAAAAAATTATAATTTCCGGATATTGTGTGATTGAATTTTGCTTGGAATCTTCACAGCAATATACACACACACATATACTTTTTATTGTTATAATGAAATTCTCCGATGTCCTACTTGAGCACCTTTGACTTTAGCGTACGAATTATCTTCGCCGTAAGGGCTACGCGGTAAAAGTGTTTAAGAAAAGACTACGATGTTGCAAATGAACTCTTCTGTAACTAAAACTCTTGTCAAGAGTTTCATTGTAAAAGATATATATATATATATATATATATATGAATCATCTTGTCGTAAGGGCTTCGAGCATGGGCGAAGGCATGTTAAAAGTTTGGGTGAGTGTAATTAGGGTTAAGATTTTATTAATATTTTTTGATTAGTTTTATATTAATAAAATTCATAATTTTTAATTGAATTATTAAAAAATTCTGAAAATATACGTGGAGCATTCTAATATGATGTTTTAGCTTGAATTAAAATTTCATAATTTTTTGAAAAATTACAATTTGACCAGTTTTATATTATTAGACATAATTTTCAATCTGACTATTAGATTGAGCTGAAATTTTATGAAGAATCTTAAAATATATTAAATAAAATCTAGTTAAAATTTTAGAATGAATAGAGTTTAATAATGCTAGAAAAAAAACTGTCAAATGAAAGTAAAACAAAATTCTTTATGTTTTTCCGCGACATCATTGTTACATCCAGTTTGATATGACTCTATAAACCACAACTATTAACATCATGTATTTTTCTATTATGCTGATTATCGATCCAAATTCAAATCCTAGCTATTTTTTTATATTTAAAAAAAATTCTTTATTTTTGTATTTTGTATTTTTTATGATTTTCAAGATGTTTTGACACAAAATCAAATAAAAAGGAAGAAAATAATAAAATTATTAAAATAGCTAAAATTATTGAAAACATGTATTTTTTGAATTTTTCTAATTGTTTTCAAAATATATACAAAAATGAGGATCAAATTAGGTTTCAACATTAGGCATTGAGATGAAAAAGAAAAAGAACTAGAGTGCAATATTAATAAAAGGCCTGAAGAGATAAGTAATGTCGCACCTCAAAAAAAATCCAATGCGACGTTCAGCTGGCGATTTTTTTTTGTTTTACTGATTTGGTTCTTTGGAGTCGTCACCTAGTATTTTGGTCACTAGGAACCCTAACTGGTCTCAGAGATCGGGTACAGGGACTAGTTGCGTAAAGGGAATGTATTAGCACCCCAAATATGCCCTACCTAAGGTAAGCTGCATTGTTTTATTGTCTGATAAAATCTAAGGTATTTTCGTGTTTTCCTAGTTGTTGGTCTGTGTATGGTTCAAGAAAAAAAACCTCCTCGATAAGGAGATCTTTATCTTATTGGGTAAAATCCTAACCGTTCTAACGTCTATACCCAAAAATTTATTAATAATATTTAGGAATACGTTTTACGTATAAATTCGTAATCCCAAATACTAAAAGAAAACAAAAGGAATTTTTAGAATTTTTAAAATATTGACCTAGTTCTCATGGCTTGAATAAACTGGTTATTAAAGCCAAAATGCATGCTAATATATATATTATTTTGAAAATTTCCTTTGTTGTGTGAAAATACAATGTTATAATATTTATATATATATATATATATATATATATATATATATATATATATATATTGGAGAGACTAGGCCGTATTTTAAAACAAAAACAATTTTTTTGGAAATTTTTTTTTTTTTATGCTTTGACGAAAATCGGGTATTTTAATACTGGGTTTGTATCCTTACGATATAAAAATACAACCCAATATTAATCCACTTTAATAAAAATATGCAGAAAAAATCAACTATATTTTTAGGGAATTTTTATAATTTTTTGAAAGCAAAAACATTTTTTATTCTGAAAATCTTTGATGTTTTGACGAAAACCGGGTATTTTTAACACTGGTTTTGTATCTTTACGGTATAAAAATACAAACCAACATTAAGTCATTTTGACAAAAATATGTAAGAAAATCAACAATATTTTTTTAAGATTTTTCAAAATATTTTTTTTTATAAAATATTATATATATATATATATATATACATATATATTATAATATATTATAATTTATAATATATAATATATTATATTATGGGGTTGGGCCGACCCAAATAAATGGGCCAGGCTCAGCCCAAAAAATAAAGGGTCGGGCCGACCTCGGCTCAAAATGAAATTGGGCCGATCTCGGCCCGACAAAAACTTCTACAGTCTGGGCCAGGACCGGCCCAGACTTGCAAGGCTGGGCCAGCATCGAGCTGGCCCAGCAGCCCAAGGCCCAGCGGGGGGAAGAATTAATTTTCTCCCCCCGCCTCCTGCAATGAAAGCGAAGGGGGAAGAAGAAAATTTACCTGGCGTGGAGGAGGCGGTCACTGGCGGTGCTGCGGTGGCGTGGCTTGTGGACGGCGGCTTCGGGCGGCGGCGCTGCGGCTGTTTCCAAGTGTTCGGTTCGCTCTCTCTCTCTCCTCCCTTCTCCTTGTTTCAGTTCTCTTTTTTTCTTTTTGTTTTCGGTTTGGGTTTCTTTGTTTTCGGTTTGTTCCTGTTCTCCCCTCTCCTTCGTGCGTTATTTCTCTTCTCCCTCTATCTTTGGGTCTTCCTCTCTCCTTCGGTCTCTCTCTATTTATAGGAGAAAAAAAAGGAGCAGGTGTGCCTTTTGCTAGTGCGCCTTCAATCACGCAACGGCTGATCGGCCAGTGACCCGTTCGGTGGTCTTGTGGGGCTTCGGTGGGGGCGAGGAGAGAGAGGCGGGAAGGTTTGAAATGGTTTTCGTCTTCTGCTGCTCTGCTGGGGGGGGAAGGAGGAAGATGAACAGTGTCGTTCAAAACGACACCGTTCTGGTCTTCCTTTTTATATATATATATATATATATATATATATATATATATATATATATATATATATATGAAACGACATCGTTTTGGATAAAACGCGCCGTTTCATTTAAATGAGCCAAACTTCAAATCAGCCCTCCATCATTTCTTGTTCATTTCAATTGTATCCCTGCCAAATTCGATCCCCGCCCCCATAGTTGGCCGCGTCTTTCACTTTGGTCCTTGGCCTCTGATTTATGCAATTAAGCCCTCAATTGATCAATAAACTTCCAATTTCTTCAATTAGGCCCCTGAACCGAATAATTGCAGCCCCTCCATTTACGCGCCTCTTCCAATTTGGTCCATGGTTTCAGATTTTCTTAATTAAGTCCTTAATTGGCCATTAAACTTCAATATTTATGCAATTAAGCCCCTGATTTGACCCAATAAATTCCTAAAAAATATATTTTGGCCCCAGAACTTAAATTTCTTCTAATTAAAGCCCAAATTGACTTAAAAATCAATTTTTCTTGCACTCAAATCCTCTATAAATTCAATTAAAAATCCAATTAAGTCCATAAACCTCCAAATTTGGACTTTTCTCCTCAAAAATCAAAAAAATTTTATCCACCAGAGCTCTTATCATTCAAGAATATATTGTCAAAAATCCATCTTTGTATTTTTATCCTCCTTGACCGATTTTTCTGACCACTTTCTGAGCTTTTCTGCCTCCTGTTATTTTTCTAACCTCCTTTGGCTATTTATTTTATTTTTATTTTTGTGGGGACCCAAAAATGGGTTACAACAGATGCCCCCTCTTTATAAAGCTTACGGAGCAGGGGCTTTGCGCAATAAGATTTATAAAGATAAACCACAACTGAACTCCCGAAACCGATCTGGTTGGAGCTTGATCGCTCTGAAACTTTGTCTTAATCACAATCCTCCTCAACCAAAAACTATGATCAAAATTTAGTCAACTCGAGATCCCTTCTGGCGATCTCCTTTAACCAAAACTTGGGATCTTGTCTGGCGATTCCTTTTAACCAAGGCTGCAATATGAGGTCCCTTCTGACGACCTCCTTTGACCAAATATCGAAATACGAGATCCCTTCTGGCGATCTCAAAACTGGGAATCACATTTGGCGATTCCACAACCAAAACAAAAATGCGTGTGTGGTCTCATTATGATGGGTGACCTGCCTGAGTGGAAAAAGGAAAGAGTGGTCTCATTCTTTGGGTCACCTACCCAGGGAGGAGAATGACCTCATTATTATGGGTGACCTACCCAAGTAAAAAAAAAAAGGAGAATGGTCTCATTCTTATGGGTGACCTACCCAGAAAAAATAATGGTCTCATTGTGATGGGTGACCTACCCAAGTGGAAAAAGGAAGAGTGGTCTCATTCTTTGGGTGACCTACCCAGGGGGAGGAATGGCCTCATTCTTATGGGTGACCTACCCAGGTAAAAAAAAAATGGAGAATGGTCTCATTCTTATGGGTGACCTACCCAGAAAAAATAATGGTCTCCTTGTGAACCCAAGTGGAAAAAGAAAGAGTGGTCTTATTCTTTGGGTGACCTACCCAGGGGGAGGAATGGCCTCATTCTTATGGGTGACCTACCCAGGTAAAAAAAAAAATGGAGAATGGTCTCATTCTAATGGGTGACCTACCCAGAAAAAAAATGGTGGTCTCATTGTGATGGGTGACCTACCCAAGTGGAAAAAAATGGCCTCATTGTAATGGGTGACCTACCCAAGTGGAAAAAACATGGAGAAGTGGTCGCGTTGTAATGGGTGACCTACCCAGAAAAATGTTGGCGAGGGCTCAAAGGCGCCCTTGCAATGAGGTAGGGTTAGAAAATACACTACCCGAGAGGTGAGGGCTCAACGGCGCACTCGAAAAGAGGTAGGGTTAGAAAATGCACTAACCAAGAAGTGAGGGCTCAAAGGCGTACTCGAAATGTGGTAGGGTAAAAAAAAACGCGCTACCTGAGAAATGAGGGCTCAACGGCGCACTCAAAAAGAAGTAGGGTGAGAAAACACACTACCTGAATAGTGGTGGCTCAAAGGCACACTCGGAATGAGGTAGGGTTAGAAAACGCTCTACCTGAGAAATGGTGATGAAACCCCGATCTGACAAATGTTGAAAGCAATGCGTTATGGTCAAAATGTATGTATGCTTTTGTTACCTATCTTGGAAACATAGGTCCCCCTTTCGTCGTAAACTTCTTCGAGCTCTTGTTTCAAGCTTTTCTCATGAACCGAAATATACTTCATATCCTTTTAGTGAAGAGATCTCTGGTTCCTTATGGGGCCCTATCTTGCTCCATTGAGTTTTGTGCTTTATTATTTTAAAAGGCAAAATTGGTTTTGTTAATGAAAACTGAAACTTTTAATGCAATTAGCAATTCTTTATAAAAGATGCTTTTTTTTTAGAAGTTTTTATTATGATACCCCTTTTTGGCTTGGGTTCACTATGGACCCTTATGTGCACCTCGTGCACCCTTTTCCCCCCTAGTGTGATGTGCAACTATATGTCAAGTAGATTTGATTTGGTTCTCTCCAATTGATGGAGTCACCTCCTTAGTCATGCGTAAAAAAAGTTCTTTTAAGTAAAAGATTTCAAATGCTATGAGATCATATGTTTTATATATATATATAAAAGCTCTTTACAAAGAGAATTCATGGCCGGACTTTATTTTATTTACTGGGAAATTCCGGAATACATCAAGCGTAGTATTTCCTTACAGAGTCAGAATTCACAGGCCTAACTAGATCTTCTCCATCCATTCTAGAAAGTAACAAAGCTCCTCCTGAGAATGCTTTCTTAACCACGTAAGGCCCCTCATAGTTAGGCGCCCATTTACTCTGATCTTCTCCAGGTAAAGGTAATATTTTCTTTAGTACAAGATCTCCTTCGTGGAATCCTCGAGGTCGAACCTTCTTGTCATATGATTTAGCCATCCTTCTTTGGTAGAATTGATGATGACAGATCGCGACTATCCTCTTTTCACTGATCAGATTCAACTGTTCATATCTAACCCTTGCCCATTCTACCTCTTCCAGCTTAGAGTCTAACAACACTCTCAATGATGGGATCTCCACTTCTAAAGGCATCACCGCCTCCATTCTGTATACCAACATGTACGGGGTGGCTCCTGTTGAGGTTCGAACTGCAGTGCGATATGCATGAAGGGCAAATGGCAACATCTCATGCCAATCCTTATAGGTGACTACCGTCTTCTGAATAATCTTTTTGACATTTTTATTAGCAGCTTCTACCGCACCATTCATCTTTGGTCTATATGGCGAAGAATTGACATGCTTGATTTTCCATTTGGTGTAGAGCTCTATTATCATCTTGCCGTTGAAATTCTAGGCATTATCAGTTATAATCTTTTCTGGTGGACCATACCGACATATCAAATCTCTCTCAATAAATTTCTTCACCACTTTTTGCGTCACATGAGCAAATGACCCAGCTTCTACCCATTTTGTGAAGTAGTCGATAGCTACGAGAATAAACCTATGACCATTGCTGGCTTTTGGGTTTACAGGTCCAATCACATCAATTCCCCACATTACGAAGGGCCATGGAGATGTTAAATTAAACAGAGGAGCCAGAGGAGCATTGATTTTGTCACTGTATACTTGACACTTATGACATTTTCGGACATAATCGATGCAATCCTTCTCTAATGTCATCCAGAAGTACCCGGCTCTTTGTATCTTCCTAGCCATCACATGTCCACTAGCATGGGTTGAGCAAATCCCTTCATGGACTTCCCGTAACGTACTTTTTGCCTTAAATTCATCCAAACATCTCAACAAAGTCCCGTCAGATGATTTCTTATACAAAATCTCCCCATCAAGATAAAAATCCATTGCCAACCTTCTCAAGGTCTTCTTGTCGATTTTGGATGCCCCCATGGGATATGCCTGGTTTTGGATGAAATTCTTGATATCATAGTACCACGGGTTTCCATCCACTTCTCTTTCGACTGAGCAGCAATGAGCGGGGTTATTTCTGATATTGATGTGTACTGGTTGTACCTTGTGCCCAAAGTCTATCTTGGCCATAGATGCTAGTGTGGCCAAAGCATCTGCAAACTGGTTCCCTTCCCTTCCCAGATGGGTGAACTCTATTTCCTCAAATTCTCTAGCCAGCTTAGCCAGGTATTCTTGGTAAGGCCTTAACTTCTCTTCTTTGGTTTGCCATTCTCCTTTTACTTGGCAAATGATCAGCATTGAGTCTCCATACACATCTATCTTTTTGATGTTCATCTCTAATGCAGCCTCTAAGCCAAGAATGCAAGCTTCATACTCAGCCGTGTTGTTGGTGCACCCGAACTGTAGCTTAACTGAAACCGGATACTGCTTCTTATCAGGAGAGATTATTACTGCACCTGCTCCGTTACCACATACATTTACAGCACCATCAAAGTACATAACCCACCAATCTGATTTCTCTTCCTCGATTGCAAACACATCTTCATCGGGAAAGTCAAAGTTTAACGGCTCATAATCTTCCATAGCATGGTCAGCCAGGTGATCGGCAATAACACTCCCTTTCACGGCTTTCCTTGTCATATATACTATGTCATACTCAGCTAAAAGAACTTGCCATCTTGAAATTCGGCTAGATAGATAAGGCTTTTCACAAATGTACCTTAATGGGTCTAACTTGGAAATTAACCATGTAGTGTGATACAACATATACTGACGTAACCTCTTTGTAGCCCATGCTAGTGCGCAACACAGCTTCTCAATCACAATATACCTAGACTCATATTCCGTGAACTTCTTGCTTAGGTAATAAATGGCCCTTTCCTTCCTTCCGGTTTCATCATGTTGCCCAAGCACACATCCCATTGCTGTTTCGGTTACTGTTAGGTATAATCAATGACCTTTCTGGTACGGGAGGAACAAGCAGAGGTGGATTTAGCAAGTACTGCTTGATTTTCTCAAAAGCTTTATCACACTCTTCATTCCATATTCCCGGGTTCTTCTTCCTCAACAAACGAAAGATCGGGTCACAAGTCGCGGTTAAATGAGATATAAACTGAGTGATGTAATTCAACCTTCCTAAGAAACCTCTCACCTCCTTCTCAGTCTTGGGGGGTGGCATAGATTGAATAGCTTTTACTTTTTCAGGATCCACTTCTATCCCTTTGTCACTCACCACAAACCCCAACAACTTACCGGATTTCACCCCGAATGAACACTTTGCTGGGTTAAGCCTCAACTTATATTTCCTTAACCTTTCAAATAATTTCTTTAATATTTGGACATGATTCTCTCCCTCTTTAGATTTAGCAACCATGTCATCCACGTATACTTCAATCTCTTTGTGCATCATGTCGTGAAACAAAGTCACCATAGCCCTTTGGTAAGTGGCCCCAGCATTCTTTAAACCAAATGGCATGACTTTGTAGCAAAAGGTTCCCCATGGTGTTACAAAGGTTGTCTTCTCCCTATCCTCTGGCGCCATTCTTATCTGATTGTAGCCTGAAAACCCATCCATGAAGGAATATGTGGAGCTGCGTGCTGCATTATCAACTAACATATCTATGTGTGGTAAAGGGAAATTATCTTTAGGGCTAGCCCGGTTTAAGTCCCTAAAGTCCACGCAAACTCTGATTTTACCTTCTTTTTTGGGTACCACTACTATATTTGACACCCATTGTGGATACTTCACTACTTCCAAAAAACCAGCGTTCCATTGTTTTTCAATTTCTGCCTTTACTTTGATTAAGATCTCCGGATGAGTTCTCCTTAACTTCTGCTTAATCGGCTTGCATCCTTCCATCAGTGGTATTCTATGTACTACAATGTCCGTATCCAAACCAGGCATATCCTCGTAGGACCAGGCAAAGACATCCACATAGTCTTTGAGCAGTGCAATCAACTCTTCCTTTGCTTCAGGGGTGATCAAAGTCCCTATCTTCAACTCTCGCTTGATTTCTTCATTGCCTACATTTATGGTTTCAAGTTCCTCTTTAGCGGGCCTCCAAGCCTGTTCGTGTTGTTCTATTAGTTTTGTGAATTCCCATATATTTTCCTCCTCTCATTCCTCATCTTCTACAGCCACTATGTATTCTTTAAATTTTGGCCATTCATTCTCAATGTAAAGTGCAGGTGTTGTTGTGGAGGATCCACTTTCAGGGTTCCTGAAAGCGGAAAGTGATGTGTAAATGCATAGTAAGACATCAAGATGAATTTTGAAAATGCATGATCTCATTAAAAACAAAAGATTGGCTCACAAACAAAATAAAATCCAATTGACATCTTGAGCCTCGATTGTCAATGAATAAAAACAAAACAGAAAAAAGGCAAACAACATAGATAAAAATATAATCCAACAATGATTGTTGATTACATTTTAAAAACCAATGGAGCTTCTTGGGTCTCCCAATTCTGGAACTTCTCCCCTTCGGCTAGCTTCCGAACAAAAGTCTTGACGGTGACTTCTTCCAAAGTATGGATGGTTAATTGTGGCAGCTCTTTATCCCTCCTTTCGGATTCAATTTTCTCAGCACTGTCCTTGACTTGATGTTCCTTTAGAGTGTTTATGTTCATTAAAGAAAGCTTCTGAAAGAGGTCTCCATGTCCCCCATCAGGTTGTATTACATATGCGGCCTTTGGAAATGTAATCCTGATTGGAGGGATGGCTAAGTTTTCTTCTTCAGGCTTCCTTCCTTCAATCCTAGCCATTCTCTTCTCCCTTCTTGCACCAGCAGCTCGTTTGTAATCCTCTTTCTTGGGCTTATATCCAAGCCCAAACCTCTGTTCTGCAGCTTTCAATTTGATTATACCCATCCATTCAAGCCTTCCTTGCTTCATATCGTATGGGAAAGGAATCTTGTTTTTCAAAAAGCTTTTAGCGGCCATTTTAGTGGCTTCCGAGATTTCTGGCTTCCTCACCACAGTGTTCTCGGACACCCACTCGGTATTCACAATCTCAAATGCATGAAGGTTTCCGTCCTTACAATCTTCTACTTCAATGAATGGAACCGCCACATTTCTTACCATCGATATAGTCTCCTCAGCCTTAACAGTAACCAGGACACCGTTGGCAATGTACTTTAAACATTGATGTAGCGAAGAGGTGACAGCTCCTACAGAATGTATCCATGGCCTTCCTAACAGCATGCTATAGGAAGGGTGGATATCCATCACTTGAAGGGTTACTAGAAAGACTTGTGGACCCACAGCTAGTTCGACCTCAATTGACCCTATCACTTGCCTTGATGAGCCATCATATGCTCTCGCCGTTATCATACTGGGTTGCATATGTGAGGGATCTATCGGCATTTCATCCAGCATATGCCTTGGTAACACATTAAGGGCCAAGCCGTTATCAATGAGAACCTTGCCGACAAGACAATCCTTGCATCGGACCGTGACATACAAGGGCTTGTTATGTCCAGTTCCTTCAGCGTCAAGTTCATCTTCCGTGAAATACAAGTAATTGGCAGCATGTATCCTCCGTACTAGATGCTCCATAGTCTTTTGCTCAATATCTTGGGGCACATAGGCCTCATTCAGTACTTTTTGCAAAGCATTACGATGTGGCTCGGAGCTGAGTATTAATGACATGATGGAGATCTTAGCAGGGGTCTTCTTCAATTGATCCACTATACTGTACTCACTATGCTTCATTAATTTCAGGAACTCATTTGTTTCTTCCTCAGTCACAGGTTTATTCACCTCAAACTCTTTATCGAGGTCCAGCACCTCCTTGCCTTTAGCCTTTCTTTGTCTTTCTAGTTCTTCAGGTGTGAAACAACGACCAGTCCGAGTTAGCCCACTTATCTCAGTTCGGAACAGCGGCAAAGGAGTTTCAATATTCGAGGTATAACCATAATCTCCAGGCATCACTCCATAGTCTACTTTGCTTGCATATGAGGGCCTAGTTAATACCAATTTTGAGCGACCATTTGTTGATTGGATTCTACATTTCTCTTGATTCTCTATCATCTTTACCTCTTCATTGTCACTTACGACCTCAATCCTTAACTCTTCTAGAGTTAGCATTCTTGCAACCTTTTGATGAAATTCAATGCATTCATCAATGTGATGCCCTTTCTTTTTATGGAAAGGGCAAAAGTTACTTTTCCCTGTGCAGTACTCAGTCGTTTCTTCCAAATGTCCAGACTGCACCAACATCAAGTATAGCTTGGCCATGGTCACTTTCAACACCCTCTTTTTGCTACCAATCTCCATGGTATTCACTCCTCCCCTACTATCAACATGTTTAGGTAAAGGGTTTGAATTCTTATTAGGTGAATCCTCAAAAGTGACCCATCCCACTTTGATCAGTTGCAACACTTTTCTTTTAAAAGCAAAGCAAGACTCAATGCTATGGCCTGCGTGACCAGCATGGTATTCACAAGTCACCTCGGGGTTGTACCAGGCAGGGAAAGGTGGTTGCATAGGTGGTATGGGTAGGGGAGCTATCTGCCCAATACTCAACAGCTTGGCATACAATTCTTTTAAGGTTATTGGTAAAGGAGGTAGTTGTTCTTCTGATGATTGGTTATCCTTTCTTTGGTAATTGCTGTGGTTATTTGCTGGGAATTTTATTTGATTGGGCTGGTTTGGAGTGGGGGGTTTGGAAAAGTTAATACTAGTGACTCGGGGGGTAGGTATTTGATAGTTTTTGCTTCTCCTTTCTAGGTTGTTCACCTCAATTTCTTTCTTCTTTCCAATGAAACCTCTCTTCTCTAGAGGTTCTGCAATTCTCCCACTTCGGATCCCTTGTTCAATCCTCTCAGCAATCCGCACGACATCATAGAAATGTTGTGTTGAACTACCCATAAGGTGTTCATAGTATGGAGCCCTAAAAGTATTGGCAAACAAAGTCACCATTTCTGTCTCTATTAGCGGAGGTTGCACATTGATAGCTTGGTCACGCCACCTTTGAGCATAAACCCTCACGGACTCTTGAGTTCCTTTCTCCATGGTAATCAGACTGGTCCTATCAGGAGCAATCTCTAGATTAAACTTGTATTGCTTTAAGAAAGCATCTGCCAGGTCCGTCCACTTCTTGATTCTAATGTTGTCTAACCTCATATACCAACTGAGGGCCGACCCAGTCAGGCTATCATGGAAGAAGTAAATTAACATTTTATCATCATGGATAACTTCTGCCATTTTGTTATAATAGGAGCGGAGATGGGTCTTTGGGCATTCCATCCCAGTATACTTAACAAACTCTGACACTCTGAACTTCTTTGGAATAACAATGTTAGGCACTAAACATACTTCAGCGGCCCTAATTGGGTCAAACAAATCATTTCCTTCAATTGCCCTTAGCCTCTCTTTTAGTGCGGTCCACTTATCATCCCCCTCATGATTAGAGAATTTGAAGTCATGTGGATCTTCGTTTGTTAAATCCATTGTAATAGGGATTTGGATGGGCCGAACAGGATTAGAACTCTGCTTAGTTGGTGTATTTGCCCCTATATTTATAGGTGCGACAGGAATTTGAGCTGCTGCTGGTGCTTCATTAGGTTGAGTAGACATTCCCTCTCCATCTCTGGCTCTCAATATCTGCTCTAACATACGGGTTAGGTGCGCCACATCATTCTGAACTCCTTCAAGTTCTCTTTGGTATTGAGCTTCTGGTTGTGACCTTTCTTCGTTTTCCATTCTTGTTCTTTGTCGAGTGTTGTGGATTCTAGAAGGGGGACCTATGTTTCTTAATCTGCAGATGCATGCATAGATGTATGAGAAAAATGTATGATTGTGATGGATGCATGATTGAAAAATACATGTTTTATTGGGTATGGATGTAGCCTTTTGTTGTGAACGAATAAAAGCCATCATATTATAAGCATTCTCTTGTCACATTGCTTTGATAGGCGTTCTGCCTTTTGAGTCGTTTGCTTGAATCATGTTCCCCAAGAGACAGATTTTGCATAAGAAGATGGGTCAACGCCCTTTTCATTAACGCTTGGATAAAAATACATTTAGAAATAAAAGAAATACAACATGCTAATCCCTTTCCTCCCTAAACTCTTTAGCCAAAGGTAAGAAAGCAAAGCCGCGGTTCTCAATCTTCCCTAGAAAGGCATCAGTTTCAGCTAGGCTTCGGCAATAGCGAATGATGTCTCCTCCCACATTCCGCGCATTGATTCTAACAATTCGAGCATGTGCAGCAGCTTCGTCCATTTGCTCATCGGTTTTGGTCATTTTTTCTATGAGCAACATGTTGGTTCTGTTCAAAGCAGTATTGTTGGCGTCGATTTGATCTTTGTGCTTTTCCATTGCTACTAGCTTCTCGTCTATATACTTCGACTTTTCGCGTTCTTTGTCAAGCTTTATCCTCATAACTTTTATCTCATTCTTCTTGACCGCTAACTCTGCTTTAACATCCTCGAATCCTCCCCTTTCGCTTTCCAACTCCATATATTTCTTATTCAAATCCTCATACTTCCTAATCCTATCCATCAGTTCGAATTGCACTTGCGCAAATTTTTCTTGGTAATATTCTGCACCTTCTTGGCAATCGCTAAAATCCATCTCCATTGCTTCAAGATCAGAGCAACTTTGCATCCAATCCAAACTTAACCCTTTAAGCTCCTTCTCACTTCCTTCCCTAGCAATCTTCTCCTCAACCAACTTTAACTCCAGCTTTGTTATTTTCGCATCTCTAGACTGTATTTGCTCATCTAGAAATGTTCTTCTTTTATCCTCTTCTAGCATCGTTTCTTCCAACATTGCTTTGTCCTTTTTGCTCTTGCTCAACTCTATTCTCAGTTTTTCCAGTTGCCTTCTCAATTCTTCTTCACTGCTAACCATCTTTCTCTTAATAGGCTCTTCTACAGTTTGAGAAGATTTGACTTCTACACAAGGCATGGCTGAAGCAGCTGAATCATCTTCAATGTTCATCCTTTTTCTCTTAATAGGCTCCGCTACAGCTTGAGGAGATTTAGCTTCTACACGAGGCGTGGCTGAAGTAGCTGAGTTTCTCCATTTTACATATCCTTCGCTCACACTTGGATCTCTCAACCCTTCTATCTCTACCAACACTAGATGCTTCCAATCTTGTTTGACGATCTCCAAAACCTCTTCTGCCATGGGATCTTTGAACAAACCAGAGAATTGAGCGATTCCCATAGTCCTGGGAACGAACTGCATGCCCCCAAGTTGTCTTACCACTAAGGCAGGAGCATAACTCACATAACCCGTAATCCCCACCAATGGTACCCAACGCCTTTGTCCACAACTCATTAGGACCTTCACTGTCGTTACCCATGGGGCCCTCCACTTAAAATCGCTATTAGGTAAACCTTCTAATTTATCAACCCAACCCTGGTTGTCTAGATCTCCCCATTCTTCTTCTTCTACTAACTTTAGCGGTTTTTGGGTGAACCACCAAAAATTATTGAAGACAGGTTTCTTTGTCTCGATATGGCTAACCATCCAAATATACAACAGTTGCGTGCAACATCTCATTGCTCCTTTTCCGGCCCTCCTACAATGGTTAAGTGTCAAAATTGTTTCGGCTAAAATAGCAGCCACTGGATTGATTTGTGTATTCTCATAGTCCACGTAAGCAGCAGCGGCCTCCAAACTCACTAAACCAATCTGACTTGGGAACAACACAAGGCCAAATATACCTAGGGCAATCAATCTCTCTTTTTCTACTCCTGACTTCTTTTCCAATTCTAGCATCCTCCATTTCAAACCGGTACCATTCTTCTCCAGAAAATTTTCCAAGTTGGAGATTTTGAGCAGTTTTGACAGTTCAAGGATGATCTTGTCGGATCTTAAAGGAGAATAAATCCGATACAGGTCGTTGGGAAACTCGGTCAACAATCCATATTCCTCAACCGTGGGGCACAAGTCTATGCTTCCAAAGGAAAAACATCGGTAGTCTGGATCCCAAAAATGAACTAAAGCTCGCACAGCTGGGCTTAAAACTTCTACCTTTGCAATTTCCATCAAACGTCCGTATTTCCTAAAAAATGCATCTTTATCCACATTCTGAAAATGAGTCGTTAACTTGTTCACCTCATTCAATATGCAATTCAGGTTCTTGATTGGTGACATCTTCTTAGCATCGCTTCTAAGGTAGTCTCCTTCAATCAATTGTGACAGTTCATAATTTTTTCCATACTCTAAGATGGAAGATTTAGTGATGATGGACATTTCGTTCACAAGTCCTGCATTGGGGTTTAGACTTGTTTTGATGCAAAAGATATATTGGAACATACACCCTAAGGATAGGTTCTAGTTTCTCTATGTGAGATATAGGGTAGGTTTACTATTGGGTCTCTAAAAAAGGGTCTCTTGCTGTTCCAGTGATCAACCTTCGTAAAGGCGATATAGAGGTCTAGCAGATAGTGGGATGGTACGTGTACCAATCACAATCAGTCTAAACACTCAGCAAAGAGTTGGGGTTTACACAAACTTAAACCTTGACTCAAGTCATAAGGCAAGCTGCTAGTCCCCCACTTAAACTTAAAGTTACATGTGTGTGCCCTCCAAAACATAATAATAATAATAAAGTGATGCATGACTATGCTATGTATGATAGAATGTAAAGATATATGCTAAAGCTTTTAAACAAAGCATCATAAGAAAACAAAAACCAATAACACATAACATAAACAAACAAACAAATCAAGCTTAGTCCAAGGGTCCCCAGTGGAGTCGCCATTCTGTCGCACCCCACAAAAAAATAACAAAAAAATTTTGTTTTGCGACATTCGACTAGCGACTTTCGTTTTGTTCTGTTTTGCTGATTTGGTTCTTTGGAGTCGCCACCTAGTATTTTGGTCACTATGAACCCTAACTGGTCTTTCAGAGATTCTAAGGCAAGGGACTGGTTGCGTAAAGGGAAGGTATTAGCACTCCTAGTACGCCCTACCTAAGGTAAGCTGCTTGGTGTTTGGTTTGCTCTATAATTGCTATGGTGTTGGTATTTTCTAGGCTTGTCAATTGATTTTGGATAGAAATCTAAGGAGATTCCATGTGCTTTGAAAGCTCATTTTTCCCTTAGTATTTCAAGAGTTTGCGACTCATAAATCGTGGAAAAAAAAAATTAAAATTTTGAAATGTCCTCAATTATAATCAAGGCTTCTTTCAAGAATATGTGCGGATTTATTACTCCCAATAATATTTTGGATATTCATCCTTCTAAGGATTTCTTTATCCAAACATTAGCGGTGAATAATAAATAAATTTTCTCCCCAAAAATAAGATTTTTATAGTTTTTGGAATATTGACCAATACCCTTTGGAGTTTTACAAACATGTTGTAAAATCCAGAAATGCAAGAAAATAATTTGTGTTTAAGAAATCTATGCGAAAACACACTTTCGTAGCTTCCAATATATTTTTTTTTATAAAAAGAACATTCAAAACATGTTAGAGTATTGGCCGTATGCAGCACGCAAGAAAATATTTTTTTTTTGACGAAATCAGGTATTTTAATACTGAATTTGTATCTCCACAGCATAAAAAATACAAACTAATATTAAGTCATTTTAAAAAAATGTACGGGAAAAAATCAACAATATTTTTAAGGAATTTTAGAAATTTTTTGAAAGCAAAAAAAAAAATTTATCTTTGAAAATTTTGGTTGTCTCGATGAAAATCGGATATTTTAAATACTGAATTTATACCTCCACAGTATAAAAAATACAAACCCCCTTAAAATATATATATATATATATATATATATATATATATATATATATATGAAAAGAAAACAACAACATTTTTTAGATTTTTTTTTAAAAATATATATATATACACACATAATATAATATAATAATATAATATAATTATAATATATTAATATATTAAGGGGGCTGGGCCGGCCCAACTAACTGGGCCGGGCTCAGCCCCACAAGTCATTGGGCCGGGATCGGTCCAAAAGTGACTGGGCCGATTTCGGCCTAAGAAAAGTATAAACTTGGTCTGGGCCGGACCCGGCCTAAACCGCCGGGTTGGGCCAGAATCCTTCTGGCCCATATACATGTTTCTGGGCCAGAACCCGTCTGGCCTAGAAGAGAAGACATAACGGGGGGGGGGGGGATTATTTTCCCCCCCGTCCCCTGCATGCAGAACGATTCTGCATGCAGGAGACGAAACTTACAGGTAAAAAAAAATGCAGGGGAGAGAGCGTACCTGGCGCGGCGGAGACGGTGGTTTGCTGGCGGGGCTGCGGTGGTGTGGCTCGTGGACGGCGGCTCCGGGCGGTGTTGCTGCTGTTTCTAACAGTGGCGAAAAATTTCTTCCTCCTCCCCTTTCCCCTGTTTTTTCGTTCTCAGTGGCTTTCTCTGTCTCCATTTGCTTTCTGTTTTTGGTTTCGGTTTCCTTGTTTTCGGTTTGTTTCTGTTCTCCCCTCTCCTTCGTGCGTTATTTCTCTTCTCCCTCTATCTTCGGGTCTTCCTCTCTCCTTCGGTCTCTCTCTATTTATAGGGGAAAAAAAAGGAGCAGGTGTGCCTTTTGCTAGTGCGCCTTCAATCACGCAACGGCTGGTCGGCCAGTGACCCGTTCGGTGGTATTGTGGGGCTTCGGTGGAGGCGAGGAGAGAGAGGCGGGAAGGTTTGAAATGGTTTTCGTCTTCTGCTGATCTGCTGGGGGGGAAGGAGGAAGATGAACAGTGTCGTTCAAAACGACACCGTTCTGGTCTTCCTTTTTTTTTTTATATATATATATATGAAACGACGTCGTTTTGGATAAAACGCGCCGTTTCATTTAAATGAGCCAAACTTCAAATCAGCCCTCCATCATTTCTTGTTCATTTTAATTGTATCCCTGCCAAATTCGGTCCCCGCCCCCATAGTTGGCCGCGTTTTTCACTTTGGTCCTTGGCCTCTGATTTATGCAATTAAGCCCTCAATTGATCAATAAACTTCCAATTTCTTCAATTAGGCCCCTGAACCGAATAATTGCAGCCCCTCCATTTACGCGCCTCTTCCAATTTGGTCCCTGGTTTTGGATTTTCTTAATTAAGTCCTTAATTGGCCATTAAACTTCAATATTTATGCAATTAAGCCCCTGATTTGACCCAATAAATTCCTAAAAAATATATTTTGGCACCAGAACTTAAATTTCTTCTAATTAAAGCCCAAATTGACTTAAAAATCAATTTTTCTTGCACTCAAATCCTCTATAAATTCAATTAAAAATCCAATTAAGTCCATAAACCTCCAAATTTGTCCACCAGGGCTCTTATCATTCAAGAATATATTGTCAAAAATCCATCTTTGTATTTTTATCCTCCTTGACCGATTTTTCTGACCACTTTCTGAGCGCTTCTGCCTCCTGTTATTTTTCTAACCTCCTTTGGCTATTTATTTTATTTTTATTTTTTTGGAGACCCAAAAATGGGTTACAACAAGTAAAAACTATTTAATAGATACAGAAAAAGCCTTCCAGCTAGAAAAGAGAATCGAACTTCAACATATTATTTTTCTTAGAATAAAAAGGCAAAAACAAAAGTTGGAAAAAATTGGTTTAGAAAAGAAGAAATTTAAGGATGAGAAAAAAAAAGAAGCCCATGGAAAATGCATCACAACTGTCGCACCCCAAAAAAATCAGCGCGCGGCATCGGCTGGCGATTTAAATCTCGTTTATTGCGTTTGCTTGAATTTGGTTCGTTGGAGTCGCCACCTAGTAATTGATTTCGGGCTACTAGGAAACCGGATGTACTGGTTGTTGTTACCCAATTTTTGACCCATCTTTTTAATAAACTTTTCAAAAAATCCAAAAATAGTGAAAAACAACAAAAATCCAAAAAAAATATGTTTTTATTATATTTGCAATGTTTTTAGCATTTTCAACGTCTTTTAAAAAAAAAATTTAATTTTCAATTGTTTTTTTGAACGCGTTCGACTTTTCACGCATCATTTTAAAATCGTAATTTTTCTCATAGAATTGACGTTGATTTTGCTCGTTTTTAAAAATACAAGAAAAAAACAAGAAAAAATCAAAATTTACAAAAAAAGAAAGTTGAGGGACCAATTTGGAGGTTTGAACAAACTTTTACCTATAAATATAGGTTGAAAACTCAAAAAAAAAGGGGGGGGGGTCATTTGGTAATTTTGGGGAGAGGGAACACAAAACAGAAACCCTAATTTTTTTCTCCCCTCACCAAAACCAAGCCGCCGGCCACCCCTCACCTTCTGATTTTTTCTTCTCCCTCTCTCGAAAGGCAGTCGCCACCCCCTCCTGGAATTTTTTTGATCCCTTCTTCCTCTTCCCTCGGACAACCTGCCAAGACCCATAGAAACCGAAACTTGCTCCCTTTCACTGAAAAAAAAAAAAAAAAAGAAAGGAGGCCAGCCCCCCCACCTTCATTTTTTTCTTCTCCAACCGACAGCCCCTCCCCCCCGAAGGCTCTGATTTTGTTTTCCTTCTTCTGGCCGGAGCCCAAACAGGCCCCCTCCTTATTTTTTTCTTCTTCTTCACTCTGAACCAAACGGAGCCGCCCCTCACCCATCTCCTGCAGCCTCTCCATCCCCACAGATCCGGCCATCTCACTTTCTTCTCCTTCACCCGGAGCCAAAACCAGCCGCCCACGCCGAAGACCCAGCAGCCAGCCCGATCGTGGGCATCTTCCCCTCTCAGCTGCTCCCTTCTCCAGCCGCCAGCTCACCAAGACCAAAGGAGGGCAGATCTGCTCCCCGGGCAGCAGCGCCATCTTCCCCCAACATCCAGCCCTCCCCATCACCAGATCGTCTCCTCCTCCACGACGATCAGCCACCGGAGAAGAAGAAGAAACAAGAACAGATCGGCGGAGGGAAGCAGACCCGAAACGAAGAGGAAGAGAAATAAATTGAAAACAAAGAACAAAAATTAAAATCTACTGTTGCGTTTTCTGGACTTTGCAGGTGGCTTTACTTCACACCGCCGGCGAGGAAAGGACGAGGGGAAGAAGGCGATCCGGACCCCCCTGCTGTTGGATTTTTTTTTCTGGTGGCGGCGGCGCGTGGAACCACGCGCCGCCACTGTTCCTGCTCCCAGAAATCAAGCTGAACACTGTTCCGGCGGCAGAAGGCTATCCCTGTAATTTCAGTCGGTTTTGGGGTTAATTTTTGTAATTGTAATTGTTTAATGTAATATTTGTGTAATTTTGAGTTTGATTTTTTTATAGTTTGTATTTTATGTAAATGTGGATGTAAAAAAAAAAAGAAAAGAAAAGAGGAAGTGATAAGTAATAATAATAATAAAAAAAAGAAATGTTTGTGTGTGTTTGTATTTTTTTTATGTATGTTATTGAATAAAAAAAAATAGAAAAAGGAATTTAAATGTTTTTTTTTTGTTTTGGGCGGGCTGGAACATCAGCCCAGCCCCTTTTCACTCCGGGCTGGAACATCAGCCCAGCCCATGCGGCTGGGCTGAGTCCATATTGTTTCCTCTTTTGGGCCGGAACACCAGCCCAGCCCAGCCCATGCGGCTGGGCTGAGTCCAGCCCTGTTACCAGAGGGCTGGAACACCAGTCCAGCCCACGCGGCTGGGCTGAGTCCGGCCCTGTTACCAGAGGGCTGGAACACCAGTCCAGCCCACGCGGCTGGGCTGAGTCCGGCCCTGTTACCAGAGGGCTTGAACACCAGTCCAGCCCACGCGGCTGGGCTGAGTCCAGCCTTGTGTTTGGACCAATACAGGCTCAGCCCAAGCTATTTATTATATGTATATATATTTATTTATTTATTTATTTTGTGTTTTTTTTTTATGTACATATAATTTTTTTTTTATATGCACAAATATCTAAAGGACAGATAAAAATCATGTTGAATTTTCCATGGAAATGTAGAACATGTATCTACATATAGTCTGGAAAAGTAATAACTGATTTATCAAAGCCTTAGAATTGAGCTAAAATTTTGTTTTTAAAATCATATCAAGTCCACGAAGCTTGACAGTGAATGTGGTGTTTTTTTTTTTTTTGTTTATGAATGTTTTTTTTTATGATAAAATTGCAGGAATAAAGAAGAATTTAATATTTTGATTTAATCACGGATAAAGAATCATGAACTTACATGTAAGTTGTATTTTCTAAAATTCGATGAAAGAATAGAATTTTTAAAACTTCTTTAACACATCAAGTCCACAAAGCAGCTTACCTCAGGTAGGGTGCGTTAGGGGTGCTAATACCTTCCCTAACCACAACCAGTTCCTTACCCACGATCTCTGACAAGACCAATACATCAGGTTTCCTAGTAGCCCGCAATGAATTACTAGGTGGCGACTCTAAAGAACCAAATCAGCAAAACATAACGAATAATCGCCAGCCGATGCCGCGTGCCGGATTTTGTTTTTGGGGTGCGACACTGGTCTTGTCAGAGATTCGCGGGTAAGGGACTGGTTGTGGTTAGGGAAGGTATTAGCACCCCTAACGCACCCTACCTGAGGTAAGCTGCTTCGTGGCTTTGACGTGTTAAAGAAGTTTTAATAATTGTCTTTTCTTCGGAAATTAGAAATATCACTTACGTATAAGTTAATAATTCTTAATCGTGATCCGATCAAAATATTAAATTCTTCTTTAATATATTTGCAATTTTATCATTAAAAAATATGTACAAATAAATAAAACAAAAATACAAGCACACACATTCACTATTTTCATTTCTTTTCTTTTTCTTTTCTTTTTTCTTTTCTTTTACATCCACAATGCAAATACAAATACAAATACAAATACAAATTCAAATTCAAAATAAATAAATAAAAATACACCAACACACACATCCCCTTTTTTTTATTTATTATTTTCTTTTCTTTTCCTTTTTTTTTTCTTTTACATTCACATATTACAAATTTAAAATAAATAAACAAAAATTACATTAAAACTTTAAAATTTACAAAATGGTCCCTCAAAACTCCCGAAATTGCAGGGAAGGACTTCTGCACCCGCATGAACAGTTCCGGCGCGTCTCCCCACGCGCCACCGTCACTGGCGGCGCGTGGGTTCACGCGCCGCCGCGAACAAAGACAGGAAACGGGTAGATCTGGTTCCGCTTCCTTTCCCTTTTCCCTCTCTGCTGGTGGTGACAACCACCGTCACCTGCAAACAAAGAAAAGAACACAAGCAGTCGATTTTATATTTTTGTTTTTTGTTTGCAGATCTGCTTCTGGGTCTTCTTCATCATTCCGGGTCTGATTCCTTCTCTGTTGCAGGCGGCCATGAAGAGGAACGACTGAGAAGGGGGCGTCGCCGCTGTTGTAACCCATTTTTGGGTCCCCCTGAAAAATAAAATAAATAGCCAAAAGAGGTTAGAAAAAATAACAGAAGGCAGAAGCGCTCAGGAAACAGTCAGAAAATTGGTCAAGAAATTCAAAAATACAAGGATTAAATTTTTGACAGTATATTCTTGAAGGATGAAAGCCCTATTGAGAAGGAAAATTTGAATTTTGAGGAGAAAAGCCCAAATTTGGATGTTTATGGACTTAATTGGATTTTTAGGGACTTAATTGGATTTTTATTTGAATTTATGAAGGATTTGATTGCAAGAAAAATTAATTTTTAAGTCAATTTGGGCTTTAATTTGAAGAAATTTAAGTTCTGGAGCCAAAATATATTTTTTAGGAATTTATTGGGTCAAATCAGGGGCTCAATTGCATAAATATTGAAGTTTAAGGGCCAATTAGGGATTTAATTAAGAAAATCCGAAACCAGGGACCAAATTGGAAGAGGCACGTAAATGGAGGGGCTGCAATTTTTCGGTTCAGGGGCTTAATTGAAGAAATTGAAAGTTTATTGATCAATTAGGGGCTCAATTGCATAAATCAGAGGCCAGGGACCAAAGTGAAAAAGGCGGCCAACAAGAGGGGCGGGGACCGAATTTGGGGGACTGATTTGAAGTTTAGCCATTTAAATGAAACGGCGCGTTTTACCCAAAACGACGCCGTTTCATATATATATATATATATAAAAAAAAGAAAGAGGAAGATCAGAACGGTGTCGTTTTGAACGACACTGTTCATCTTCCTCCTTCCCCCCGTTTAACAGAACAGATGAAGAGAAAAATTCGAAAATCTTCCCGCGCCTCTCTCTCTCCTCGCCCCCACCACCTTTAGATATTGGCCGACCAGCCGTTACACCCCATGGTCCCCCACGGTTCTGCCCCTATAAATAGGGAAGAAAACCGAAAAGAAAAAAGGGGAAGAGACCCCGAGAGGAATAGAGAGAGAGAGACCCGAAGGGAGGAGAGAGAGAGAAAACCGCCTGACCCGCCGTCCGTAAGCCAAGCTGCCACCGTCTCCGCAGCAGCACCGCCAGCAAGCCGTCGTCTCCGCCGTGCCAGGTACGCTTCCCTCCCCCCTGCACATTTTTTTTTCTTTTTGTTTCTTAAATTTCGTCTCCTGCATGCAGAGGCGTTCTGCATGCAGGGGACGGGGGGGGGGGAAATAATCCCCCCCCCCGCGTTTTTTATTTCCTCTGGGCCAGACGTTGTCTGGCCCAGAACTATGTGGACCGGGCCAGAGAGATCTGGCCCCGTCCGGCGGTCTGGGCCGGGTCCGGCCCAGACCGAGGTTAATTATTTTTTGGGCCGAGGTCGGCCCAGTACCTTTTGGGCCGAGGTCAGCCCAGTACCTTTTGGGCCGAGGTCGGCCCAGTACCTGTTGGGCCGAGTTCGGCCAGTACCTGTTGGGCCGAGATCGGCCCAACGACTGTTGGGCTGGGGCCGGCCCAGTTTAGTTTGGGCCGGCCCAGCCCTTTTAATATATAAATATATTATAATTAAATTATATTATTATTATTATTATTATATATGTGTATATATGTTATATATATAAAAAATGTATTTTATATATATAAAAAAAATATTTCAAAAAAAAAAATCAAAAAAATATTGTTGATTTTTCTGCATATTTTTGTAAAAAATGTTTTAATTCTGGTTTGTATTTTTATACTGTAAAGATACAAAACCAGTATTAAAATACCCGGTTTTCGTCAAAACATCAAAGATTTTCAGAATAAAAAATGTTTTTGCTTTCAAAAAAATTTCTAAAAAGTCCCTAAAAATATTGTTGATTTTTCTGCATATTTTTATCAAAAGCGGATTAATATTGGGTTGTATTTTTATACCGTAAGGATACAAGCTCAGTATTAAAATACCCGATTTTCGTCAAAGCATAAAAAAATAATATTTTCTAAAAATTGTTTTTGTTTTAAAATACGGCCTAGTCTCTCCAATATATATACATAAATATTATAACATCATATTTTCACACAACAAAGAAAATTTTCAAAACAATATATGTATTAACATGCATTTTGGCTTTAATAACCAGTTTATTCAAGCCATGAGAACTAGGCCAATATTTCAAAAATTCTAAAAAAATCTTTTTGTTTTATTTTAATATTTGGGATTACGAATTTATACGTAAAACGTATTCCTAAATATTATTAATAAAATTTTGGTATGGACGTTAGAACGGTTAGGATTTTTACCCGATAAGATAAAGACCTCCTTACTGAGGGGAATTTTTCTTGAACCATAGACAGACCAACAACTAGGAAAACACAATAACACTTTAGTTTTTTTATTTTTATTTTTATCAGACAATAAAACAATGCAGCTTACCTTAGGTAAGGCGTATTTGGGGTGCTAATACCTTCCCTTTACGCAACCAGTCTCCGTACCCGATCTCTGAGACCAGTTAGGGTTCCTAGTGACCAAAATACTAGGTGGCGACTCCAAAGAACCAAATCAAATAAAAATAAAAAAATTTCGCCAGTCGAACCCGCAATATGAAAAATTTTGAATTTTTTGGGGTGCGACAGAATGGCGACTCCACTGGGGACCTTGTAGACTAAGCTTTGTTTTTGTCTGATTTGTTTGTGTTTTCGTGTGTTTATTGTTAATATGCCTTTCCTTTTATTTACATATTGGTTTTTTTTATTTTACGCGTATTATTTATGCATTGTATAAAATTGTCTCATGCATCACTTGCTTTTATTTTTTAGAAGAACACACAAGCCTTAAGTTAAGTGGGGAATTAGCGATTTACCCTAAGACTATCGGTCAGGGTTTAAATGCGTGAAACACCCAACTCATATCCGAGTGCCTGCTTGGTAATGGCGGACATACGTGTCTTAGCTATTCCTTGCAACGCCCCCATACTGTCTTTACGAAGAACGTCACTGGGCAGATATGAGAACCTTCAAGACTAGATAGAAAAAACTACCCACTCTCACTTAATAAATAGAGCTTGTCCTTAGGTTATGTATCTTATTTGCATCAAGATCAATAAGGATAAACTCATCGCGCATCACTTATGCATCACATCTTCATCACGCATTTTGTTATCATATACATTCCAGATCGTGAAACATAGGTCCCACATCCAGAGTCCACCAAACCCGGTCCAGATCAAGAATGGAAAACGAAGAAAGAGCTCACTTAGAGTCGCACTACCAGATCAAGTTGGAATCTGTGAAAAATGAAGTTTCTCGACTGACCAATCTGCTTGAGCAACTTTTAAGAGCGAAGAACGGGGAGGGAACATCTACCCAACCACCTATAGGAGCGCCGTCAGTTCATGTCCCGGGGATATCTCAGAACTTGGGGGCAGATTCAGCGACGGGGCAGCACTTTGCGCCTGCCATTCCCATTCAGCCCCCTCAAGCTCACATCACAGCAGATGGGCCTTCCGATAATAGGTCCACTGGTTTTATGAACGATGACAAGATATCAGCTTTGGAAGAAAGGTTAAGAGCAGTCGAGGGAAATGACTGGTTTGACCCTATACGAGCGTCTGAAATATGTTTGGTACCAAACATCACGGTACCAAAAAAATTTAGGATACCGGAGTTTATAAAGTATACTGGGTTGGAATGCCCAAACACTCACCTTCGATCTTATTGCAATAAGATGGCTGAGGTGATTCATGACGATAAGTTACTGATCTACTTTTTCCAAGATAGTCTATCGGGGTCGGCGCTAAGTTGGTACATGAGGCTGGATAATGCCAAGATCAAGAAATGGAAGGATTTAGTTGAGGCTTTCCTTAAGCAATACAAGTTCAATTTGGAAATTGCTCCAGATCGAATGAGCCTTATGTCAATGGAAAAGAGAAGCCAAGAATCAGTAAGGGCTTATGCGCAAAGGTGGAGGGACGAGGCCATGCATGTGCAACCCCCTTTGATAGAAACGGAGATGGTGAATTTGTTCGCCAATACATTCAAGGCACCCTACTATGAGCATTTAATGGGTAGCTCATCTCAACATTTCTATGATGTTGTACGCATAGCGGAAAGAATCGAGCAAGGGATTAAAGCTGGACGCATAATTGAGCCATTGGAGACAAAGGGTTTTTTCGGAAGAAAAATGAAAGGTCCCGTTAACAACTTCGAAGGTGGGTCCAATGACAAGATAACAGATTCATATAACCCACAAATACCTACCTCTCATGTGGCCCATGTAAACTTTAACAAACCTTTTTCCCCTAATCGAGCAAATGGCCAGTCAAACACCCAAAACACCCACCAAAGACCAAACACAAGATACATTTCAGAACAACTACCGCCATTACCCATGCCTCTGAAGGATATATATGCCAAATTACTAAGCATTGGACAAATAGCTCCTATCCCTACATTACCACTACAACCACCATTCCCCATCTGGTATAAGCCCGAGTTGACTTGCGAGTACCATGCTGGTATTCCCGGGCATTGTCTTGAAACGTGTTATGGTTTCAAGAACAAGTTGTTGAAGCTCATCAAGATAGGATGGGTGTCATTTAAAGACACACCTGATATCAGTTCAAATCCATCGCCATATGACAAAAGTGATAGGGGATAAAGGGTTGGAAAACCTTGGTCAAGAACCGTCAATAATGAAGAAGGCTAGATCGAAGGAGAAGACAAGGAAACACAAGTAGGGAAGGAAGATGAAGCATTGCCTCGGTTGACTTTCCACACACTAGAAGAAGTTTCAGAACGGGTTGACCCAAGAACTTCTCGTAGTTTTCAAAATGTAAAACAACTTTATTTGCCTTAGCATGTTTTTGTCATTTGCTTTTGTCTTTGCTTTTATTTTCTCTAGTGGGCAATCAGAGCTCATGATATCAGCCAGATTTGGTGTTTATCTTTGAGCTTACCTTTTCTTTAAATAAATGATGAGTTTATGCATTTTTTTTAACAAGTTAGAGTGGTTACAAATAAAGTATCAATAAAATGGTTTAATATGAAATTTAAGAAAAGCTAACCATAAAGTACAACCCTATCTCTGATAGCATGGATAAATGTTTAAGTGGTCACTTTGTAATTGTCTTTTAAAGAATAGAGTTTATCAACCATAACAATGGCATTTTGAAATAAAAAAAATCATTATCTATTCACTCACTAAAAAAGTTTATCACCGGCTGAATGAATAGCTTCTCCATATAAAAACCCAGACTAATATCGCACCCCTATACTAGGGGGCAAGACGGGATGTTTTATGAAAAGTTTTACGATTTGAAAACCAAGCTAAAGCATTTGACAAAAGCATGACAAAGAGGCAAATACAAGTCATACATTTTGAGAAAAGGACTACTTGAAGAAAGTCAAAGACCTTTTCTCCAAGAATATGATAGGCAACACGAGAGATGAATCCAGCATACGACTTCAAAAGCAAGTTCATGTTAAGAGGGAGTCCCATGAACTAGAAGAAGAGGATGGGGCCTATGTTTCAAAACCAGGTACGAATGCATGCATTGCATCTAATCATAAATCATTGCATATATGTTTTTTTTGGATCGTTACAGGAGGAGATCTTAGCGCATTCCAACAAGATTATGGACGAAGAAAATCATTGAGTTGATTCTAGAACAACAAGAAGAGAAGATAATGGTTTTCAAACCCTGCCAGCAGGAAGAACGACATCGATAGCATTCGGTAAAAAGGAATCGCCAGATGTGATTCCAAGTTGTTGAGATCGCCAGAAGGGATCTCGTATTTCGATGGAGGTCGCCAGAAGGGACCTCAAACTTCAGCTTTTGTATAAAAGGAATCACCAGATGGGATTCCAAATTGTTTGAGATCGCCAGAAGGGGTCTCGTTTTCGATATTCATCAATGGAGGTCGCCAGAAGGGACCTCAAATTTCAGCTTTGGTATAAAAAGGAATCGCCAGATGGGGTTCCAAGTTGTTTGGCTAAAGGAGATCGCCAGAAGGGATCTCATATTTCGATGAAGGTCGCCAGAAGGGACCTCAAATTTTAGCTTTTGTATAAAAGGAATCGCCAGATGGGATTCCAAGTTATTTGAGATCGCCAGAAGGGATCTCGTACCTCGACATTCATCAAGGAAGGTCGCCAGAAGGGACCTCATATTGAAACCATTTCTTAGAAAAGCATGGAGTTTACTAAGAATTCTTCCCCCTGGGTAGGTCACCCATACAATGAGACCATTATGTTTCTGGGTAGGTCACCCATACAATGAGACCATCATTTTTCTCGGGTAGGTCACCCATACAATGAGACCATCATTTTTCTCGGGTAGGTCACCCATACAATGAGACCATCATCTTTCTGGGTAGGTCACCCATACAATGAGACCATCATCTTTCTTGGGTAGGTCACCCATACAATGAGACCATCATCTTTCTTGGGTAGGTCACCCATACAATGAGACCATCATCTTTCTGGGTAGGTCACCCATACAATGAGACCATCATCTTTCTCGGGTAGGTCACCCATACAATGAGACCATATTTTTTCTGGGTAGGTCACCCATAAGAATGAGACCATTCTCCATCTTTTTGTTTACCTGGGTAGGTCACCCATAAGAATGAGGCCATTCCTTCCCCTGGGTAGGTCACCCAAAAAATGAGACCACTCTTCCTTTTTTCTGGGTAGGTCACCCATACAATGAGACCATTATTTGTCTGGGTAGGTCACCCATACAATGAGACCATTATTTGTCTGGGTAGGTCACCCATACAATGAGACCATTCTCCATTTTTTTACCTGGGTAGGTCACCCATAATAATAAGGCCATTCTTCCCCCTGGGTAGGTCACCCAAAGAATGAGACCACTCTTTCCCTTTTCCATTCGGGCAGGTCACCCATCATAATGAGACCATGCACACGTTTTTGTATCGGTTATGGGTAAAGGAATCGCCAGATGGGATTCCAGGTTAAAGGAGATCACCATATGGGATCTCGGATGGATTTCCATGTTGATCAAACTAAAATAAGAATTTAGAGGATCACTGGATAAGGATCTCGAGATGACTAAGTTTAGATCATGGTTTTTGGGGCTAAGGAGGATTGTTATAAAGGACAAAGTTTCAGATCAATCAAGCTTCGACCAGATCAGTTTCGGGAGTTCCGTTTTGGGTTTATCTTTATAACACTTACTGCGCAAAACCCATGCTTCATAAGTATTATAAAGAGGGGGCATCTGTTGTAACCCATTTTTGGGTCCCCCTGAAAAATAAAATAAATAGCCAAAAGAGGTTAGAAAAAATAACAGAAGGCAGAAGCGCTCAGGAAACAGTCAGAAAATTGGTCAAGAAATTCAAAAATACAAGGATTAAATTTTTGACAGTATATTCTTGAAGGATGAAAGCCCTATTGAGAAGGAAAATTTGAATTTTGAGGAGAAAAGCCCAAATTTGGATGTTTATGGACTTAATTGGATTTTTATGGACTTAATTGGATTTTTAGGGACTTAATTGGATTTTTATTTGAATTTATGAAGGATTTGATTGCAAGAAAAATTAATTTTTAAGTCAATTTGGGCTTTAATTTGAAGAAATTTAAGTTCTGGGGCCAAAATATATTTTTTAGGAATTTATTGGGTCAAATCAGGGGCTCAATTGCATAAATATTGAAGTTTAAGGGCCAATTAGGGATTTAATTAAGAAAATCCGAAACCAGGGACCAAATTGGAAGAGGCGCGTAAATGGAGGGGCTGCAATTTTTCGGTTCAGGGGCTTAATTGAAGAAATTGAAAGTTTATTGATCAATTAGGGGCTCAATTGCATAAATCAGAGGCCAGGGACCAAAGTGAAAAAGGCGGCCAACAAGAGGGGCGGGGACCGAATTTGGGGGACTGATTTGAAGTTTAGCCATTTAAATGAAACGGCGCGTTTTACCCAAAACGACGCCGTTTCATATATATATATATATATAAAAAAAAAGAAAGAGGAAGATCAGAACGGTGTCGTTTTGAACGACACTGTTCATCTTCCTCCTTCCCCCCGTTTAACAGAACAGATGAAGAGAAAAATTCGAAAATCTTCCCGCGCCTCTCTCTCTCCTCGCCCCCACCACCTTTAGATATTGGCCGACCAGCCGTTACACCCCATGGTCCCCCACGGTTCTGCCCCTATAAATAGGGAAGAAAACCGAAAAGAAAAAAGGGGAAGAGACCCCGAGAGGAATAGAGAGAGAGAGACCTGAAGGGAGGAGAGAGAGAGAAAACCGCCTGACCCGCCGTCCGTAAGCCAAGCTGCCACCGTCTCCGCAGCAGCACCGCCAGCAAGCCGTCGTCTCTGCCGTGCCAGGTACGCTTCCCTCCCCCCTGCACATTTTTTTTTCTTTTTGTTTCTTAAATTTCGTCTCCTGCATGCAGAGGCGTTCTGCATGCAGGGGACGGGGGGGGGGGGAAATAATCCCCCCCCCTGCGTTTTTTATTTCCTCTGGGCCAGACGTTGTCTGGCCCAGAACTATGTGGACCGGGCCAGAGAGCCCCGTCCGGCGGTCTGGGCCGGGTCCGGCCCAGACCGAGGTTAATTATTTTTTGGGCCGAGGTCGGCCCAGTACCTTTTGGGCCGAGGTCGGCCCAGTACCTTTTGGGCCGAGGTCGGCCCAGTACCTGTTGGGCCGAGTTCGGCCAGTACCTGTTGGGCCGAGATCGGCCCAACGACTGTTGGGCTGGGGCCGGCCCAGTTTAGTTTGGGCCGGCCCAGCCCTTTTAATATATAAATATATTATAATTAAATTATATTATTATTATTATTATTATTATATATGTGTATATATGTTATATATATAAAAAATGTATTTTATATATATAAAAAAATATTTCAAAAAAAAAAATCAAAAAAATATTGTTGATTTTTCTGCATATTTTTGTAAAAAATGTTTTAATTCTGGTTTGTATTTTTATACTGTAAAGATACAAAACCAGTATTAAAATACCCGGTTTTCGTCAAAACATCAAAGATTTTCAGAATAAAAAATGTTTTTGCTTTCAAAAAAATTTCTAAAAAGTCCCTAAAAATGTTGTTGATTTTTCTGCATATTTTTATCAAAAGCGGATTAATATTGGGTTGTATTTTTATACCGTAAGGATACAAGCTCAGTATTAAAATACCCGATTTTCGTCAAAGCATAAAAAAATAATATTTTCTAAAAATTGTTTTTGTTTTAAAATACGGCCTAGTCTCTCCAATATATATACATAAATATTATAACATCATATTTTCACACAACAAAGAAAATTTTCAAAACAATATATGTATTAACATGCATTTTGGCTTTAATAACCAGTTTATTCAAGCCATGAGAACTAGGCCAATATTTCAAAAATTCTAAAAAAATCTTTTTGTTTTCTTTTAATATTTGGGATTATGAATTTATACGTAAAACGTATTCCTAAATATTATTAATAAAATTTTGGTATGGACGTTAGAACGGTTAGGATTTTTACCCGATAAGATAAAGACCTCCTTACTGAGGGGAATTTTTCTTGAACCATAGACAGACCAACAACTAGGAAAACACAATAACACTTTAGTTTTTTTATTTTTATTTTTATCAGACAATAAAACAATGCAGCTTACCTTAGGTAAGGCGTATTTGGGGTGCTAATACCTTCCCTTTACGCAACCAGTCTCCGTACCCGATCTCTGAGACCAGTTAGGGTTCCTAGTGACCAAAATACTAGGTGGCGACTCCAAAGAACCAAATCAAATAAAAATAAAAAAATTTCGCCAGTCGAACCCGCAATATGAAAAATTTTGAATTTTTTGGGGTGCGACAGCCGCTGGGGCTGTTCGGATGTGGGCTGCTGGTTTGGTCTCCACTTCTGTTGGTTGCAGCGGTGGATGGCCCTGCTGCTGTGGTCTGCGTCCGGTGGAGCCGCTGTGAAGATGGAGGGGAGCTTGTCTCGCGGTGTGGCTGAGCTGGCGACGAGGAGGACTGCTGGAGGCGACCGGAGGAGAAGAAACCCACGGGTCCAAGCTGGGGAAGCAGCGATCGTCTTCAACAGGAAGCGCCGGAGCTGCGGGTTGATTTGGGTGGAGGCGCTGCTATTGAGAGGAGAAGAAGACGCTGCTGAGGAAAGGGGTTTCGGCTGGATCTGCTGCCGGTTCGCTGCAATGGGGAAAACCGGGAGGGGCTTGAGCTGAAGATGGGGATGGTCTGAAAAATGGGGGCTGAAGGACGGCGCTGTGTAAGGGAGAAAGGAAGAAAAATCAAACCCGGGGGTTTGGGGGGGAGCTGTTTGGCCGGTGTTCAAAAATGCAAAAAGGTGAGGGCGGCTGTGTTTTGGCTTCAGGAGAAGAAGGCTCGGGCAACAAAATTCAAAGGGAGGGGGGAGGCAGGCTTGGTAGAGATAGGTTTAGGGTTAGGTTGTTTTTTTTTGTATTTTTTTGATATTTCAAAATTGCCCCCTTCCTCCTTAAAAATCAGTTTAGCATGGTATTTATAGGCAAAAATATTGCTAGGTTTTTCGACTTGGTCCCTCAACTTCTTTCTTTTTGTAAATTTTGATTTTTCTTATTTTTTTGTATTTTTTGAAAATGAGCAATATCAACGTCGACTCAAATGCGGAAAATCAATGATTTTAAAAATGACGCGCGAAAAGTCGAACGCGTTTGAAAATATTTTAACAATTTAAATTCCTTTTTTAGACGACGTTGAAAATGCTAAAATGACGAAAATATATTAAAAAAACATATTTTTTTGGATTTTCTTTGTTTTTCTCAATTTTTTGGATTTTTGAAAATATATCAAAACATGGGTCAAAAATTGGGTAGCAACAGATGCCCCCTCTTTACAATGCTTACGAAGCGAAAAATCCTCAAAATTTTGCATAGTAAGCTTTGTAAAGAAAACAAAAGGAAAATGATTTCATTATCTTGGGCAACCTGCCTACACATACTCACTCTAGTCTATTTTCACGGGCGACCGACCCACACTCTCCCAATAGTCTATTTTCACGGGCGACCTGCCCACACATTGGGTTTACCTGAGATCCCATCTGGCGACCTCATTCAACTGGAACGAAAATTTTGTGTAACTCGGTTAACCTGAAATCCCATCTGGCGATTCCCTTTAACCAAAGCTACATGAGATCCCATCTGGCGACCTCATTCAATTGGAACGAAATATGCGTAACTCGGTTAACCTGAAATCCCATCTGGCGATTCCCTTTAACCAAAGCTACCCGAGATCCCATCTGGCGACCTCGTTTAACCAAAACAAAAGAATGTGTGAAAAATGGTCTCATTGTATGGGTGACAAACCCAAGAAAAAATGATGGTCTCATTGTATGGGTGACGAACCCCAGAAAAATGATGGTCTCATTGTATGGGTGACGAACCCCAGAAAAATGTTGGTCTCATTGTATGGGTGACGAACCCCAGAAATATGATGGTCTCATTGTATGGGTGACGAACCCCAGAAAAATGATGGTCTCATTGTATGGGTGACGAGCCCAGAAAAATGATGGTCTCATTGTATGGGTGACGAACCCAGATGGAAAAAATGTGAAGTGCGGTCTCATTGTAATGGTGACCTACCCACGTGGAAAAAATATGCAGTGCGGTCTCATTGTAATGGGTGACCTACCCAGATGGAAAAAATATGATGAAGTGGTCTCGTTGTGATGGGCGACCTACCCAAATAGAAAGAATGTGAAGTGTGGTCTCATTGTAATGGGTGACCTACCCAGATGAAAAAAAATGTGGAAAACTGCGGTCTCATTGTCATGGGTGACCTACCCGGATGAAAAAATATGAAGAACGGTCTTATTATGATGGGCGACCTACCCAGATGGAAAAAAATGATGAAGTGCGGTCTCATTGTCATGGGTGACCTACCCGGATGGAAAAAATGTGAAAAACGGTCTTATTATGATGGGCGACCTACCCAGATGGAAAAAATGTGATATGACAAGTGTGAAAAATAGGACTTACCTGGCGAAGTTCTGAAAGGATGACAGAAGAAAGGGCTGGAAAAGTTGGTGCTTCCTGATAATTCCCGATCATGGGGTTTGAAAACTCGGTGTTTCCTGACTGCAAGGGTTGAAAACTCGAGGCTTCCCGGTTGCAAGGTTGATCTATTCATTTCTTTGGGATTTTCCTAATGGTAGGGTTCATCCCATCGTCCTTTTATTCCATGAGCAAAACCGATTCTTTATTATCATCACCACAATGCTTCTTTCTCTTTCCACCATCTTGCTGGACCTCATTAAGGATTCTCCTGTAACAATTCAAAAATATGTGCAAATGGTTTTTTTTTTTTTTTTTTTTTTTTTTTTGAGGTTAGATGATATGCATGCATCCTTACCTGATTTGAAATAATAGGTCCCCCCTCTTTGATGCTCCATCGTCATAGGGTGCCCTTGTTTGTATCCCAAAGCTTTCTTTGTTCTTCCGATGTATTGGCTCATTCATGTGTTAGCCATCCACTCAGCTGTAAATGCAGTGCCCATCCCGGGCTGTCTTCGACAATTACTGCTTGCATCGTTCATGAAGCTTAACCCTGCCCCCAAGTGTAGTACTGCTTGATTCATCATGAGAGATTTTCTCTCCTGGCTTCTTCTGAGAAATTATCCTCTGATTGATTATGTGCATCATGCCAACACCCATCAAGATTGTTAATCAGTCATGAACTTGCCTTCGGTTGAAACACCATTTAAGTATGTATGGTCACCAGCCTTCATGGAACTGCCAAGTCATCCAGACATGTATCTCATGCTTTGCAGTAAACCACTCATCATTGTAAGCGCTATGTATTTCTCTATGGATTCCTCTTAGCTTGTCAAATCAGATCGTGAAAATACCTGCTTTGGCATCATCAATGATGTTCATGTTATCACCCATATTCATGACGTGAAGTGCGCATTTGAGCTTCAGAATAGATGTCCCACAATCAGTCTTCGAGGTGGGTGCCTTTCCGACATTCATTCAGTGCAGTTGTGTGATAACATCTGTCTATAACCATATTTGAAAGAATGACAATATGAGATTGTCCTTTAAGTGCAGCATTGTTCCACAGTCACTCTTGGTGGTATGCATCTTTTCTCCATTCAATTACATTCATCTGTGTATTCCTCATCGATCGCGAGCCATGTTTCAAAAAATGATGATAGGAAAGTGCCCTTCAGGTACGTTTTTGTTTCTCCATTGCCGACAGGATTCACTAAAGCATGGGCCATTTTGGAATGACATTGCCCCCAGTATGATCCGAGTGTGCTCGTTCATTGATTATCTGTCTTTGAACATCATTGTCTTCAGTTCACTGATTCATCATTTAAACATTGCCTCATAGCTGATCTGAGCACTGCTTGTTTTTCCTTTTCAAGGTCTACTGTATTGCCCCCAGGTGGTCAACGTTTCAAGGAGTGTCGAGAAATGTTGATGTCATTTTTGTCAAGAATTTTGCGAACTCAATTGATGTTCTTTCTTGTTCTGGAATCAAATCTCAACATTTCAACGATATTTCTATTCAAGTATAATTGTTGAAATGAAATCAGAGGGATATCAGTTTTTGAAAAGTATTTTCGAAATTCAAGTTTCTTTGATCAAAGACCCAACATACGTCATTCAATGTAGTCCTTCGATTGTCTTGTATTTTGAAAACAGAAATCGACCCGTTGTAAGATTAAAATGGTCTTTTCCATGGTTCTTTGTGTCCACTTTGAACTCTGATTTTGGGTATATCTTTTGATGGTCTGCGATGAGGTGACCTTTTTATGAATTTCAAAAACAAGATGCTCAGGCTTTATCAAGAAAGGTTGTTTCTTCTCTTAGCATTTATTTTATCAGCATGCATAATAACCAGTAGCTTAATTCATGAAGTCACGACCCTTATGGAAAAAACTCTTCAAGTTTTGAGATCGCCATTTATCGGTTCAGATTGCTTGCTTGATTAAAAAGGGCTTTTTAAAAAACACGTAATGTAGGCTATGGTTCATGGCTATGAAAGAAAGGAATTTCAAAGGCTCAAAAGGTGTATAAGGGTTTCAAAGACCTAGGATCAACATCAATTATTCATCAACTGGTTTTCTATTATTGTCTTTGTAAAGGAAACAGCATATAACCTTGTTAACCTCAAAGTTCAGACTTTTCTTAACATAAGTCATAATGCAAATCCAACTTTCTTTGAGGAATAACCAACCTTAATCATCTGATAACATCGTAGGCTTTATAATGGATACCAAAAGTCAACGCTTATAGCTTAGTCTTTTTTTTTTTCTGGTATTGACCTTTGTTGTACCTTTCCTTGATTGAAATTTCTTTGCTCTTTCTAGACTTGATAGGCATTTTCCTTCCTTTATCTTTAACTTGTATTTAAGTGAAGGCAATTCCAACTTCCTCTTTTTTTTTTTCTTTTTTTTTCATAGCCTTCCTCAAAATTTTCTTATATGCCCCTAGTCTATGTGTTTTCTTTTAGCTATCTCTCAATCATTGGACCTTTGTTCTAAGCCTTCCCCTTTATCCATTAATTATATCAATGTCTCCAAAATATCTCTCATTTGCCCCCAGTGTGGGGTGTGATCCTAGTCAGGGTTTCTTTTTTGAAAGAAAATATTTTACCAGGCTCAAAATGGGACTGCAAGGGATATAATCTTTAGAAAGTGAAGGGATATCAAAGATGGCCTTTTCTCATTTCAAGCAAGGTCGGTTAAAACCGATAAATTTTGACCTCATCCAGTGTAATGATTGGGACTTGTAAGAATCATGATTCACGAGTCCATAACTACCGAATCCACTACATGTCATTATGCATACTGTTAAAACTTAGCTATATGATGTGTGGTTCAGTTTCAGGAGGTATGAGTTCAAAATTGTTTAGTCACCTCATGTTATTTTCAAGTATCGAGTCATTTCTGTAATCAAAACACTTTTAATCTTCCGACTTGATTAACCTTTATTGCATGTTGGAGTTTGATCAAAATATTTTGTCAAAATAAAATGTTAAACATCCATTGATTTCAAAACAACAAAGAGACAAAAGCAAGGCATGTTTCGTTGAAGGATGCGATGTGATCCCAAAACAAAATGCAGAATTCCAAAACAATATAATTGACTGTTCATCACCATTCTTGAACAAGCTTTTCTGGCAATATTTGCGTTTTGCCAAACACTTTCGATCAACATGTCGTTCTGAAGCTGTTCGAGGGGCAATATAGCTAACAACACCCTCCTTCACCGACTCCACTTGTCTCTTGCTCACCAACTTTCAGACTCAATTCTTGCAATTCTTGAAACTGTTCACTTGAAATGGTTGAGGACCCCATCAATGACATCACATCTCTTATTTGGATTATACCACCTAGAAATTGGTGGTTGCATGGGATTTGTCGGAGTCAAGCAAAATTCTGGAATCTGGCAGATGCTGGTCGACAAACTTAAATGGCAGAGGAATGTCCCATCTTGGCAAAGACATTTGAGTAATTGATGCTACCGTGAGACCTGGCTATACCACATAATTAAGGGTTCACACCGTCAAAGTCATCTCCTGATTCACCTCTCATCATTGTTCTAGAATCCATGGCAGATCCTTCAATCTTTCTTCTCTTCATAGCTTGTTCAATTCTTCGGCAAATCCTCACAACATTATTTCAATCTTCCAATGTTGCTATGGTTGGTTGAGGATTGTTAGAAAACTTTCTAACAGCTTGGTAATCTTGGCAGCGCCCAAAAACTTGTAGTATCGCCACTACCGACGTGTGGAATCACACATTGTCTCTATTGGAAGAGCACCTGATGAATCTAAAACTCCTTTGTTCCCTCTTCAATTTCTCACTGACAGTGCAGCAAACAAACACCTATAGAGGAAGTCCTGCTCTGTTGAAGTTTCAGTCTTCTTCATGTTTTTCAGTCTAGGCATGTCTTTTCTCTCTACTCTTGTATTTTAATACTGACACCGTTGGAGGAAAATCATAGCTGATCTGAAACTACTGTATTCCTTCTTGGATTTCCCATTTGCTGATCTACAAACAGATTCCTGCCGAAAGAGCTCTGCTACGTTGAAGTTTGAAGTCTGCTCGTATTTTTCAGACCAGGTCTGGATCTTCAACGTACTAAGATGTCTCCGTGCTGAAACTGATGAGAGAAATATTTGTAGCATATGCAACTTATAAATTCCCTCTTGCATTCCCAATTTGCAGAGCCATAAATGGATTTTTATAGAGGGAGCTCTGCCACATTGAAGTTCAGTGTTTAATCATGGTTTTTCAGACCATCTTGTGCTGCTGAACTGGAATTGAGCTCATAATTGGGGTAACTTCAAAGCAGACTAATGCACCATGAACATGAGGCTAGTGGTCGTTTGATTCTATTAGATGATGTGGATGCGATGAACACTTAACATGCAACTGGACCAGAATCAGAATTGTCATTAGTTGATGATTGAAGGCATTGTTGATATTGTTCATGACGGAAAAGGAGAGATGCAACTTCAATTAGATGTGAACAACCAGTGTTCCCACATAAGACTGTGCAGATATTCTCTTTCCATTTGATGCTCAACACTTGTTCGAGCAGATCTGAGTCCCGCTACTTCACCCTTGATGCTCTCAACCTTAATCTGATACTGAACCTATATCTGACTCCTTTGTTCACTTCCATTATCTTTCTTCAATCTCGTGCAGCACAACTTGTATAGGGGACCTACGTTTTGACCCGGTTCATGCATGATAAATGTATGAACATGTAATCTATATGATGAACGCACCCTTCGAGAGGTGAGAATATGGTCGTAACTCTTGTATGATGGACAAGAATCGTGATTTTTGCCCAAACTCTACAATGAAAATTTTCGGAGCAACGGCCAACGTGTCACCCACAAGTCTTGAGTTCAAGATGCTTCAAGAAGGGTTTGCCCTTATGCAAAAAAAATGATAGCACATACAACCTAAGGACAGGTTCTATTCATTATGTGAACATGGGTAGGTTTTCTATCTGGTCTCAAAAGGATCTCATATCTGCCCAGTGACGTTCTTCGTAAAGACAGTGTGGGGGCGTTGCAAGGAATGGTTAAGGCACGTATACCCACCATTACCAAGCAGGCACTCAGATATGAGTTGGGTGTTTCACGCATCTGAACCCTGACCAATAGTCTTAGGACAGATCGCTAGTTCCCCACCTAACCTAGAAGCTTGTGTGTGCTTTCAAAAATAAATACAGGTGATGCATGAAGCAATTCTATAAAATGCATGTGAAAAAATATTAACAAAAAGATAAAAATGCAAAAAACTTAAACACATCAAATACACAAAGCTTAGTCCAATAATGTCAGAAACAGTACCTTCCCCAGTGGAGTCGCCATTCTGTCGCACCCAAAAAAAAAAAATCAGCGCGCGGCATCGGCTGGCGATTTTTCGTCTCGTTGCGTAATGTTTGAATTTGGTTCGTTGGAGTCGCCACCTAGTAATTGATTTCGGGCTACTAGGAAACCGGATGTACTGGTCTTGTCAGAGATTCGCGGGTAAGGGACTGGTTGTGGTTAGGGAAGGTATTAGCACCCCTAACGCACCCTACCTGAGGTAAGCTGCTTCGTGGCTTTGACGTGTTAAAGAAGTTTTAATAATTGTCTTTTCTTCGGAAATTAGAAATATCACTTACGTATAAGTTAATAATTCTTAACCGTGATCCGATCAAAATATTAAATTCTTCTTTAATATATTTGCAATTTTATCATTAAAAAATATGTACAAATAAATAAAACAAAAATACAAGCACACACATTCACTATTTTCATTTCTTTTCTTTTTTCTTTTCTTTTACATCCACAATGCAAATACAAATACAAATACAAATTCAAATTCAAAATAAATAAATAAAAATACACCAACACACACATCCCCTTTTTTTTATTATTATTTTCTTTTCTTTTCCTTTTTTTTTTCTTTTACATTCACATATTACAAATTTAAAATAAATAAACAAAAATTACATTAGAACTTTAAAATTTACAAAATGGTCCCTCAAAACTCCCGAAATTGCAGGGAAGGACTTCTGCACCCGCATGAACAGTTCCGGCGCGTCTCCCCACGCGCCACCGTCACTGGCGGCGCGTGGGTTCACGCGCCGCCGCGAACAAAGACAGGAAACGGGTAGATCTGGTTCCGCTTCCTTTCCCTTTTCCCTCTCTGCTGGTGGTGACAACCACCGTCACCTGCAAACAAAGAAAAGAACACAAGCAGTCGATTTTATATTTTTGTTTTTTGTTTGCAGATCTGCTTCTGGGTCTTCTTCATCATTCCGGGTCTGATTCCTTCTCTGTTTCAGGCGGCCATGAAGAGGAACGACTGAGAAGGGGGCGTCGCCGCTGGGGCTGTTCGGATGTGGGCTGCTGGTTTGGTCTCCACTTCTGTTGGTTGCAGCGGCGGATGGCCCTGCTGCTGTTGTCTGCGTCCGGTGGAGCCGCTGTGAAGATGGAGGGGAGCTTGTCTCGCGGTGTGGCTGAGCTGGCGACGAGGAGGACTGCTGGAGGCGACCAGAGGAGAAGAAACCCACGGGTCCAAGCTGGGGAAGCAGCGATCGTCTTCAACAGGAAGGGCCGGAGCTGCGGGTTGATTTGGGTGGAGGCGCTGCTATTGAGAGGAGAAGAAGACGCTGCTGAGGAAGGGGGTTTCGGCTGGATCTGCTGCCGGTTCGCTGCAATGGGGAAAACCGGGAGGGGCTTGAGCTGAAGATGGGGATGGTCTGAAAAATGGGGGCTGAAGGACGGCGCTGTGTAAGGGAGAAAGGAAGAAAAATCAAACCGGGGGGTTTGGGGGGGAGCTGTTTGGCCGGTGTTCAAAAATGCAAAAAGGTGAGGGCGGCTGTGTTTTGGCTTCAGGAGAAGAAGGCTCGGGCAACAAAATTCAAAGGGAGGGGGGCGGCAGGCTTGGTAGAGATAGGTTTAGGGTTAGGTTGTTTTTTTTTGTATTTTTTTGATATTTCAAAATTGCCCCCTTCCTCCTTAAAAATCAGTTTAGCATGGTATTTATAGGCAAAAATATTGCTAGGTTTTTCGACTTGGTCCCTCAACTTCTTTCTTTTTGTAAATTTTGATTTTTCTTATTTTTTTGTATTTTTTGAAAACGAGCAATATCAACGTCGACTCAAATGCGGAAAATCAATGATTTTAAAAATGACGCGCGAAAAGTCGAACGCGTTTGAAAATATTTTAACAATTTAAATTCCTTTTTTAGACGACGTTGAAAATGCTAAAATGACGAAAATATATTAAAAAAACATATTTTTTTGGATTTTCTTTGTTTTTCTCAATTTTTTAGATTTTTGAAAATATATCAAAACATGGGTCAAAAATTGGGTAGCAACAACAACAATTAAATCATCAAAGGCCACTTGTTCGCATTGTGTTTGATAAAACTCTACATGGAAGAGTAATTATGTGGTATTTGGAATTGATCAATCTAAAACTCATTTTTCTCTATTTGCATGTTGTGACTTGTGAATTTTACAGATGTCATAAGAGAAATAAAGTGATAAAAGCTATGAATGATGAAATTAATGTTATTGAAAAAACAACATATAAGAGTTGGCGGAGCTTCCAAAAAACAAAAGACATTGTTGTAAAATGGATGTCAGGATATGATTAAAGGAAAAATCTTCATTGTTAAATTGAGTGAAAGCAATTGGTTCATGATTTAAAACTGTAACAGAGACCTGACCAGTTGGATTATTAATTAATTTCTGATAGAAAGTTCATTCCAAGTACTTTTCTACTAGATATTCCACATCATAAAAAAAGTTATGGCCCTCAGGAAATTGACGACTTTTCTTCTCCTGTTTTATTCATAGAATCGTCTTCTGAACGTTGTCTTTCTATAATTTTTTATTTTTTTTATAAGAGTTCAAGGAAATTCAAGGGGTCCAAAGAGAACAGTTCCAATCATCTTCGTAATGGCAAGACAAAAGTCATCATCACTCAACTGAGAAACATTTTGGTAGTCCCGTGGGATTTATTATAGCTGGTCAAGCTTGGAGGGTGGAAGGAAACATCCTAACTCAATTTTACAAATAATTGAGTTACAAAAATATGAGTGCGTGGCTCCAAAGGCCACCGGTAAATAGAATTTCTTGTTGAATATTTTGTGGAAAATGATTTGGACACAGTTTACTGGCACTCTTCTCTGTCACAATCAGTGATTTTTTCTTGAAATATAGTTAATCCTAGCTAGTTGAATCAAATGGAAAAACAATGGAAAAACATAAGCTATAGGGATATAAGTGGAATGTTGATGAATTTATTGGAGTGGAAAGTTGGAAACGAAGTTTACCCTTTTGCAATTAATTCCGAAAAAAATAGTTTCGGACAAATTTTAATTAATAGAACCAAAATTCATGTGGTAATTTTTATTTCTCAGCAGACTGAAAACCTAAACGATGTTTTTTTTTGCTCCTAATACAGTTATAGGTCTGGTTGGAGTACAGTTCCAGCTCATTGGTGCTCGGTGGACATACAATTGCTTTCAGTTGAAGAAGAAGTTTTTCAAACGGAATGGTGTACTATTAACTTTTATTTTTATTTTTCAAACTTCAATAGTAAATTTATTTTTATTTTCATTTTAATTTTATGTACTTTTAAATTTATTTTTTAAATATTTAAGATAGTAAATTTGAATTGAAATTTTACTATTAACTTTAAAAATTTATATATATGAATTAATAATTAATCTTAAAAAAATTTACATATTTATTGAATAGCTAATAGTCTAGGGCAAGAAAAATCCTTGACTACGAGGGACACCACTACCATGGATGCAGAGGCAAAAATAACAAGATTTGGAAATATGACGAGAAAACCATGAAATGTAAATATTTCCTACTTGCGCACTCTGTGACTTTAGCATTCGCCGTAAGGGCTACGTGGTGCCTTGGATGCGTAGGTGAAAGAGTTTAAGAAAAGACTACGATGTTGATAGAAACATGTATAAATCATCTTCGCCGTAAGGGCTACGTGGTACACATGATTCTCTTAGTTAATTCCTGGGTACAATACCTAAATAAAAGTGTAAGCAATTGGTTCATGATTTAAAACTGTAACAGAGACCTGACCAGTTGGATTATTGATTAATTTCTGATAGAAAGTTCATTCCATGTACTTATCTACTAGATATTCCACATTATAAAAAAAGTTATGGCCCTCAAGAAATTGGCGACTTTTCTTCTCCTGTTTTATTCATAGAATCGTCTTCTGAACGTATTCTTTCTATAATTTTTTTATTAAGAGTTCAAGGAATTCAAGTGGTTCAAAGAGAACAGTTCCAATCATCTTCGTAATGGTTAGGCAAAAGTCATCATCACTCAATTGAGAAACATTTTGGTAGTCTTGTGGAATTTATTATAGCTGGTCAAGCTTGGAGGGTGGAAGGAAACATCCTAACTCTTAATTTTACAAATAATTGAGTTACAAAAATATGAGTGCATGGCTCCAAAGGCCACCGGTAAATAGAATTTCTTGTTGGATATTTTGTGGAAAATGATTTGGACATAGTTTACAAAAATATGAGTGCATGGCTCCAAAGGCCACCGGTAAATAGAATTTCTTGTTGGATATTTTGTGGAAAATGATTTGGACATAGTTTACTGGTACTCTTCTCTGTCACAATCAATGATTTTTTTCTTGAAATATAGTTAATCCTAGCTAGTTGAATCAAACAAAGATCATACCGCTCTCTAGATCTTTTTCTCTACTTCCATTGTTGAGCTTTTGTGGAAACACAGCCACAAAGCTTAACAACACCGCTCATGATCAACCAGGACAGCAACTACGAACATAAAGTAGTAAAGAATAAAGGGAGAGCAAAGTCAGAGGAGGGTGCAGAGCAAAGTATAACATGGAGCAGCAGAATCAACAAAGACACGGCAAGAATATAATTGGATTTTAGGGTTTAATCATTGGATTTTGGAGTTTAATTGGAATAAAAATAAATCAATTAAAATTAAAAATAATTGGATTCAAATTAAGTTAACTTGAACTAAATTGAATCAAACTAATTCAATTAGACTGGTATGATTGAAATAAATTGAAATAAAAATCCAGACAAACATTATTTATTCTCATTAGAGTCCTTGGATTTTGAATTGTTTCAATTTGCTTTAAATCACCTTTTTCTTTCTAATTGTATCCCCAATTAAATTAATTTAGACCTGCAAATCCACTCCTAAAATTAAGCAATTTTAATCAATTTAACTCTCAATTTTGATATTCTTCTTCTTCAATTAATCCCTTCATCGATTTATAATTTGGCTATTTGTTTCAAAATCATCCTTGAACATATAATTTCTTTAACTTTTAGCCAAATTAAATCAAATTAAGCCATTTTTTTCTTTAATTCAAACCTTGTTGTTGGGTCATATATATCACTAGTAAAACCTTGAAAACACTAAACGTGCCATTATAATTAATCAGCCTCACCATGAACACGCTAATTACCAAAATATCCATACAGTAAATTAGGTAGTAAATTCAATTAAGTGGTCGGGCCGGTCCCTCAAGTTTTCGAACTTGGTTAAATCAACACATGTACCTTGTGATTCCTTGTCCACTTAGCTTTGTACACGTGGAATTCAAGGTTAACAATGGAAAAACATAAGCTATAGGGATATAAGTGGAATGTTGATGAATTTATTGGAGTGGAAACGAAGTTTACCCTTTTGCAATTAATTCCGAAAAAAATAGTTTCGGACAAATTTTAATTAATAGAACCAAAATTCATGTGGTAATTTTTATTTCCCAGCAGACTGAAAACCTAAACGATGTTTTTTTTGCTCCTAATACAGTTATAGGTCTGGTTGGAGTACTGTTCCTGCTCATTGGTGCTCGGTGGATATACAATTGCTTTCAGTTGAAGAAGAAGTTTTTCAAACGGAATGGTGTGCTATTAACTTTTATTTTTATTTTTCATAAATTTATTTTTATTTTCACTTTAATTTTATGTATTTTTAAATTTATTTTTAATATTTTAGATAATATATTTAAATTAAAATTTTACTATTAACTTTAAAAATTTATATATATGAATTAATAATTAATCTTAAAAAAATTTACATATTTATTTAATAGCTAATAGTCTAGGGCAAGAAAAATCCTTGACTACGAGGGATACCACTACCATGGATGCAGAGGCAAAAATAACAAGATTTGGAAATATGACGAGAAAACCATGAAATGTAAATATTTCCTACTTGCGCACTCTGTGACTTTAGCATTCGCCGTAAGGGCTACGTGGTGCCTTGGATGCGTAGGTGAAAGAGTTTAAGAAAAGACTACGATGTTGATCATCTTGACGTAAGGGCTACGTGGTACACATGATTCTCTTAGTTAATTCCTCAGGACTCACCATCTCATTTGCGTGCTACTTCAATCTATGAACTTTCTTATGTCCACAAAGGGTGGACCAGCCTTAAATAGTCTATGTACGTTATTAAATATTATTAAAGTTTTCTAGTTTTTTTAAATAAAGAGGTGTCATGACTTTTAGCAAGAAGACTTGATTAAAAAAATATATTTTCTTAACAAACTTAAAAGTTTGTTAAAAAAACTTTATTATCATTCACTTTCCTCAACTGTCAGTCATTTTATGTTAAAAATAAGATTTATAACTAAAAGTAAAAAGTTAAAGTAACAAATAATTGATTATGGAAGAGCAGGAGTACTTCATTCGATCGTATAACGATCTAGAGAAACAAATCTAATTAACCTTCCAAATATCCGTTCACATTTTTTTAATCAAGCAAGAAAGATTAAAATAATATAATTAATGGACATATTGGAATAAAAGTCATTATTGACTGATTATAACAAGAAATTACATTTAGTCAATGACGCGTAAGCTTAGAAGAAGCATGCAAAATTCTCCGGTGGCTGTATAAAGACATGATCAAACCTAGTATTGTGGAACACCAAACTCAAAGAATAGAAGAAACAAAAATAGCAGTATGCAGGTTGTGAAACTTGTCTCCCATGTTTCTTTCTTGCTATTAATGCTGATGTTTCAGCCAGCAACAGCGCAAGCACCGGCTGGTCTGGCAAAACCTAATTGTTCGGACCGCTGTGGAAATATTACCATTCCATACCCGTTTGGGATTGGAAAGGATTGCTACTTGGAGGAATCATACGACGTTGAATGCAATGAAACTTCCAAACCTCCGAGAGCTTTTTTACGCAGCATCAAAATGGAGTTGGTGAATATTACATTAGGAAGAGGTGCAGTTGTCAAGGGTCCAGTGATATCCGTTGATTCTCTGGGCCGGCAAGAAGTTCTACCTTTGAATTTGGAAGGAACTCCTTTCCTCCTTTCCTATTACAATTATTTCATTGCAGTGGGCTGCAATACTCGTGCCAGTTTGTGGACAAAAAATGGCACGACCGAACATGTTGGATGCGACTCAATTTGCTCCAACGGTACTTCCATTAGTAATATTCGGCTTAATGGTACATGCTCTGGTAAGGACTGTTGTCAAGATATGAGCTTGCCTATCTCACTTCAGGTTTTCAATTCAAGTTTCGAGTTAATAGATGGTAAACAAGGAAGTGACGGGCGTAAACTGGCCTTCCTAGCAGACATGAATTGGTTTTATGAAAAAATAATAAGGAGTCCCCAAGAAATCAACAAATTGCCAAGAACTGTTCCTATGTCGCTTGCTTGGATACTAAATAACAATACTTGGACATGCAACAATGATACCATGGATTATTGCGACCTATTTTTGCAAATAAATAGTACGGCTGCTGCTATGCCATACGGTTGTTCTTGCTCAAAAGGTTATGAGGGCAACCCTTACATTCAATGCAGAGGTAATTTTTCCCACACAAAAATATATTATCCCTTTTTCAGTTATTATAGTTGCTGTTAATTATCCTTGTTATGATTTAGTTTTCTTTTGATTGTATACATAGAAGGTGTACCAAACCATACTTATTAAATATTACTCGGAGCAGGCTAGAATTGATATAATTTAATAATTCTTTTTTATACATGTATTTAATATATTACATTTAGGATATTCTTTTTTCTATATGCATATCTATGAATTGATTCATTTCGGTTGGTTTCTTTACATATTAGACATCGATGAATGTAAAGACCGAAACAATACTTGCCATGGATTGACAAGATGTGTGAATACAAAAGGATCGTACAAATGCAAACTTCATCCTTTACGGTTGATTCTTCTAGGCATGTATCTTTTCTCTCTTATTGTTTTTATATTATTTTATACTTTACGCTTTTAAAATAAACAAAACTCTAAGTAGACAAATTCATACATTAAAAAAATATAAAGGGCCGGAAATTACAATTTAATTTTTATATTTTTTAATGCAGTTGTTAGTTAATTAATGCTTGCGGAGAATATCATAAATAATTCAATGAGTATTGACTATTTACAGATACAAATATTTTTTAATATGTTACTAGTGCAATTTCAAAATCTAGTCTTCCATTTGATTTTTCACTCTCTTCCTCTCTCTTTGTGCTCTCTCTTCTTGGCTTAATTGTACAACAACGGAGAAAATCTGGACAAACTCCCACATCTATTTGATATCATAAAGTTATAGCTCTAAAATAAATTACGTTTTGTGTAAATGTGGGCATTTCAACCCTCACACTATCAGTTTGGGCATCCTCAAATTCAATTAATTTGGGCATTTCAACCGTCACACAATCAGTTCTTGGTCCCATGTGATTCCTTTGTCCACTTAGCGTTGTACATGTGGAACTTTAGGTTAACAACAGAAAAACTTAAGCTATACGGAGATAAGTGGAATATTGATGAATTTATATGAGTAAATCAACTTTATTTTCCAGCAAGACTGAAAACCTATAATATTACAAGCTATTCACAAATCTTGCTATAATGTAACAATCATGCAGTTATCGGTCTGGCCCTTGGAGTACTGTTCTTGCTTATTGGTGCTTGGTGGATGTCCAAACTCATCAAACGAAGGAAGTGCATTCAGTTGAAGAAGAAGTTTTTCAAACGGAATGGTGGTCTCTTACTGCAGCAACAATTATCCTCCAGTGATGGTAGTGTTCAAAAGACAAAAGTATTCAGTTCAAATGAGTTGGAAAAGGCGACCGATTTTTTTAATGAGAACAGAATACTTGGTCATGGCGGCCAGGGAACCGTTTACAAGGGAATGTTAGCTGATGGGAGTATTGTTGCAGTTAAGAAGTCTACCATAGTGGATGAAGATAAACTAGAAGAATTCATCAACGAGGTTGTCATTCTTTCACAAATCAGTCACAGAAATGTGGTTAGGCTACTTGGATGTTGCCTGGAGACTGATGTTCCTCTGCTAGTCTATGAATTCATTCCCAATGGAACTCTTTTCCAATATCTCCATGAGCAAAACGAGGACTTTACGTTATCATGGGAGTTGCGGTTACGAATTGCCTCGGAAGCTGCAGGTGCGATATCCTATCTTCACTCGACAGCATCTATCCCGATTTATCACCGAGACATTAAGTCAACAAACATACTCTTAGATGAGAAATATAGAGCAAAAGTTTCAGATTTCGGAACTTCAAGATCAGTTTCCATTGATCAAACTCATCTGACCACCAAGGTGCAAGGAACGTTTGGTTACTTAGATCCAGAGTATTTTCAAACCAGTCAATTAACAGAAAAGAGTGATGTTTATAGTTTTGGAGTAGTTCTCGTCGAGCTATTAAGTGGGAAAAAAACAATCTTCTTAAGCCATTCACTGGAAACCATGAGCTTAGCCAAACATTTCATTGATTTCATGGAAGATGGTAGACTCTTTGATATCATTGATTCTCAGGTTAAGGGGGATTGCATTGAAGAGGAAGCCATAGTTATAGCGAATCTTGCAAAGAGATGTTTGCATTTGAATGGAAAAAACCGGCCAACAATGAGAGAAGTTGCAATGGAATTGGAGGGGATTCTATTATCACGTAACGGTATCAATATTCAACAAATTGTTGAAGTGGATAATTCATCGAGGTCGATTTCCTGCAGCAGTTTCGACAGTGGTATAGATCTACCATTAGATTGCAAACCGTCGATTTCTTCTGAGACATGGTGAGCGATTAAGAAAGTATATCACAAATCATATGTTTCTTTTTTGTTTTAAGACTTTTCTGATTGTATTAGAACTTATATTTGTATTATGGTCCTTGTGTTTTAGCACATGTTCTTAGTCTTTCATGTTAAGAACTTAATAAATTAAAAATCCTTCGCGTTGATTATAAGAGAGTTTCTTTGATACATTGGTAACTTGAGCCATGTCTCTATCTGGAGGAATCAAAGCCATCATCAGTTAGCAAAGACTTCATTTGAGAAGTATTTAGCCTCTCGAATCCTCTGGTGTGAACATGATGATGAGACTCTGCAGATGAATTGGACTTAAATTCTGATAGCAGGGGATGCTGATTGTTTTTAGATTTGATTTGTTTAGTATTTACTAAAGTAATACTAAAGCCTAGGAATGATTAAGCCATCAATAACAGACCAAAGGTTAAGCAACCAAAATAATTAATCATTATGATCAGATAGTAAAAGCAGTGAATGATAGATAATAAAATGATTAAGTAGCGAAGAAAGAGCAAGAAAATTAAAAGCCAAATAATTAAATAGCAAAGTAAGAGGCAAAATAATTTATTGTATATATTTATCTCTAAAAAAAAAAACCATGATGACAAAGGAAAAGAAATTTCAACTGTTTTAGACATTAAGCCGCGGCATCATTGTTACATCAAGTTTGATATGACTCTATAAACCTCAACTATTAACATCATGTTTTTTTTTTTTAAGAATATAAATTATTTTTTAAAGTATTATTTTTTGAAAATATATTACAATAATTTTTTTATTATTCTTGACATTAGCATATCAAAACAATAAAAAATATTAAATTAAAATTTTAAAAAATCAATTTTATTTTAAATATTCATACTCCAAGTTGTGACTTTCAAATGTTGTTGATTATTTTTTTCATGACTTATTTAAGAAATGAATTGTGTGCCGCTGCAAGTCCACTCACAAATGATATTTATTTTATTTTATTATTTTTAATTAAAATTTAAATAAATAAAAACTATTTTTAAAATAAACTTAAACAAATACATTATGTATTGATAAAGTTATAATAAAAAAAAATTAGAGAAGAGTGAAATGTATTTTTTATTACATGCCATAAACTTTTATTAAATCTACAGCACCAATAGTTTTTCTTATAAAAATTGTCAAACCTAGACATCATAGTGACTTTAAAAAATTTCGATTTAAAGAATGCATTTTTGACATTCTATTCTGTGTAGAGGAAATAGTCTTGTTTAAGAAGTCGTCACCTAGTATTATGGTCACTAGGAATTTTTTCTGGTCAGTAGAGATTTTATGGTATGAGACTAGTTACGCTAAAAATAAGATATTATCACCTCTTAAACATCCTGCCTGAGACAGGTTATATTGTTGGTTTTTGTCAGAAAGTGCTAACATTTTATTGGTTTATGCTATAATAGTTTGCGTGTAATATTCCTGACTCTGTTGTTAATGAATATTCAACTACGAATACTTCCACCTCTGATGTTTGTAAATATTACGTAGCTATCAAAACAAAATAAATTTAAATCAGTATTTTTATTTGATATTAGTGAATAAACAAATAAAATAAATTTATTTTTACACATACATAATTCTTATTTTTTTTATTTTTTTCTGGATAGGCTCAACTCTATTTATATGAGTTGGGCTAGACCCAAATAACCCGACCCTGTTCATGGCCAAGCCAGTTGCCGGTTGGGCATTCTTGCAGTAATGCTGCGTGAATTATTCACGCATGCTTGCAAAGTAACAAGGTAATTAATTATATTACCTTTGCACAGCTACAAATGAAAACTTAGGTCGCAAAACGGGGAAAAGGAAGAACTTACCTGGACGCAGGAACGAAGGCGTGGTGGCAGGCTGTTCTCTTCTCCTCTTCTGTTCCTTCTTGTCTGGTCGCCCTCTCACTATTTTGAGCTTGCTTTTGTTCTCTAGATCTCCCTGGACTCTCTGCTTTTCTCTCAGTACTTTCTCTTCTCTGTCTATTTTCGTTTTTGTCTCTTGTTTTTGGTGTTTCTATTGTTCATCCTTTGTTTCTTGTTTTTTGTCTGTTTACGTTCTTTCCTTCTCTGTTTTAGTCTGTCTTTCTCCCTGCGTTTACTCACCTGTTCAGCTTCGCGCCCGTCTGTTCAGGGGGGTGGTGCAACCGGAGACGAGGCTAGCTGGTGGCTGTGCGTTGGCTGGCCAATGCTTCTCTCTGTTTCTGTCTCGTTTACTTTTTCAGTCTTCCATTGGTTTTTCTGTGTTCTTCCCTGGGTTACTCTTCCGGTTTTTATTTTCTCTGGGTTCTGTCTCTGGTTTTCTTATGATTTTTCTCCAGTTCCCGTCGTCTTTTTTTTTTCCTGCGTCCCCTCCTCCTGTGAGGCTTTTCTCTGGATTTTATAAAGCCAGAGAAGATCGTGTGTTCATGTCTTCAGAAATGAGGCACGTTCCGTGAGGGATCGTGGTCCATGATCTGCTGGCAGTGTTTCCTGTTGATCTGGTCTTCAGGATGAGGAGATGATGAATAGTGGTTCAAAACGGCGCCGTTTATATCTGGTTTTGGCTATTTTCAATTTGGCCCCTAAACTTCTGACAGTTATCAATTGGGTCCCTGATTCCATAATTAAATAATTTCAATTCCAATTACATCCCCAAACTTTCAATTTATATTTTCTTGACCAAAATTTCAATTTATTCCTCATTTTTTTCATATTTTTTGTTGTTTTTTTAATAAAATAAGATAAAATAAAATAGTCAAAAACTGGAATATGACAAAAAAATAATATGTATTGGAGTGGAGAAAAAATTTATTTTTTACTGCGCACTATAAATCTAAGTGGTTAAATATTTCAGCAAACCATGAAATAACGATAATTATTAATAATAACTTATAAAAAAATAGATTCTATCTATTTCATTTATCTTTTCCATATTTTTATGCAATTGATAGATTTTTCAAATTACTAATATTAAAAGAAAGCATTGAATAGGCTTGGTTTGATGCATGTAAACCACTTAATTAAATAACATATATATATATATATATATATATATATATTACATGATATAACTTTACCAATATAGAACTTGTACAGTTAAATAAGGAATTTGATGTATATATAAATAAATACTAACAACTCTTGAAGATAAAAAAAAATCTTTGTATTGGTACTGCTGTTTGGCCTTTGGAGGCTATATAAACTTATAAAGAAGAAGCAGAACAAGGAACTCAAAAAGAAATTCTTCAAACGTAAGGGTGGGCTATTGTTACAGCCAGGGGCGGAACTAGGATTATTTGTTGGGGGGGCCAAAAAATATAATATATATTTTTAATTTATTATATATAAAAAGTAAAAATAAAATAAAAACTACTTGATTTAGTTTTATTTAAAGAACGTATTACAAAATATATAATAATCTTTGTACCTATAAAATACAAACATACAAAATATATAAGAAGCATTAACTAAAACGAAACATTATTTATGTTTAATAAACTTTGAAATAAAATAATAAATAATAATTCTTACATATTTATTTTAATTGTGCTCGTCGTTCTTTCATCGAATAGAAATCATCGATTATCATATCAATTGGGAATCTTTCAGCAATTTTTTTTTCTATATAGACAATCAAATAATTTGCAAGAAAATCATCCTCCATCCGATTGCGAAGTCTTGTTTTAACAATCTTCATCGCTAAGAAAGCTCTTTCAGTAGTTGCTGTCGAAACAGGAAGAGTTAAGATAAGCCGAATCAACCTGTCAATGAGTGGATAAATTGTTGATTTTTCTGTTTCAACCAATCCTTGACATAAATCTGCAATCGATGACATATTCTTTAACTTTGGATGATTGGGTACATCAACCTCATAATGTTGCAACTGAAATCTCAAATGAATTTTTTCTTGGTCAGAAAAATCTTCAGGATAGAACTTGTCAACAAGCAAACATATATCTTCAACATTGAATAATTTATAGCTATTTCTAGGATCTAAAGTTGTGCTCAATTTAAGAAGCTCGATCGCCTGCTCATTGAATCTGTTATTTAGCTCTTGTAATTGTTGATCAATAATAGCTGTAAATATATCAACTCGGTAATGATGCTCAACTGTTACTGATTTTGTTTTACGACGAGATCGTCCCACACTAGAAAAACAAGTATCCATATCAGGAACTTCAATGTCTTGATGCTTACAAAATGATGTCACTTCTTCTAAAAGAGTTTCCCAACCATCGTCTCTTAACTTCTGAATTAAAGTCTTTGTGCTAGTCACCAAATGCATAGCATTTAAAATGTCTTGAGATTTTTGTTGCAATGCTTGACAAAGCATATCAGTAATTCCCATAACATTCTTCATTATATGTAAGAAGAATACAAAATCAAATGACATTAGCAACTTAAATGAAAAGGCCGCATCACCTCGTTGAGAATAAGTAGATCCATCTAAAGCAATGTTCTCAAGAACCAAGCAAGTTGCCCCATACATTTTTATCAAACTGCAAATTGATTTGAAATGCGAACTCCATCTGCTATCTCCAGGTCGTTGCAAACCAATCTCATGACGAATTGAAGACTGAACATTTCTAGCAAAGACATGCAAAATTTCTTTTTGAATTTGATGTGAGGTGTATTTAGCATTTTGTGGAGCATTACCCAAAACAAGAGCACCTACTTGTTCATTATATGATGCTAAAAGTTCCATCATTTCAAGAAAATTACCTCGGTTTTTTTATTCTGGACGTTCATCATGCCCTCTAAAAGCACATGCTTGAAATGTGAGCCAACGAACAATATCTATTGAAGCTTTAATACGCAATCGATTATTCTGAACTTCTTGAGTAGTTTGCCTCTTAACTACCTTCTCAATATGACATGACTGATTTTTCAAATTTTCCAAGCACCTGGTAGCAAATCTATGAGCTGAATTTGGACCTTTTCCCATATGAGTCAAAAAAGCACATCGTTCCCCATCATTAACTTTCTTCCAACAATTAAATCCTTTAACAGTAAATGTGTCTGATCCTGGCTTTCCAGATGATTTACTTGAAAATAAATAGCAAGGGAAACAAAATGCAATATTTTTCTCTGAATATTCAAGCCACGGATAACTTTTGAACCAATGAGACTGAAATCGACGAGGATGTTTATTACCAGTTAGCGGATATTCAGACATCAAAGGTTGATATGGCCCCAAATTAATGTATGCCCTTCGAATTTCATCTTGTTGATTAACCGGGTATTCCCAAATTTGAGGACGATTGCTTGGATCTCTAATTAAATGATCAATATCAATTCTAGTAAGAGGCTGCTCATCAATCAGCGCAGGTTCTTTGTAAACTGAAGTACATAGAGGCTGCTCAACTATAACTTCAACATTACTTGGAATTGGTTCACTAGGTTGTGAGCTATCAATATTTTTCCTTTTTTTTTCAAAAAAAGAATCAATTCTTCTTATTTTGTTCATGGTTCAACCTAAAATCAAAACATATATAGTGAGAAAAAAATGATAATTTTGGTGGCTCTGCTAAAAACAAAACATAAAAAAAAAAATCCATGCATAATCAAAACAAACCAATAAAATATATCTAATTAATTAGAAAAAAAATCACTATAACAAGAATTCAAAAAACAATTGTTAGAACTTTTGATTTATCGATATCCAATTACATACCTTGTTTTGTTTACTGAGAGATAAATCAAATAATACTCTGCTTCAATTTTTTCGCACAAAAATTCTATTTAAGATTTTTATTCTTGTTTTTGTTTTGGTGGCTGCGTTGGAATTGCAACAATTTATATTAGGGTTGTATTTTGTAGTCTATAATGAGAGAAAAGACAAAAAAAACATTGATCCCTTTATATATTTTTTCTTTCCCCGGTTGGCATTACTTTCCATATAGGTTTTTTTTTGTTCACAATCCATTAATTAATTACACGGCTGTGGGACCATTTTTTTCACCTTTTGTTTGATAACTCTTCACTGCTTCACATAGGCGCAGAGACTGCATTTTTGTGCATTTAAAATGATTTATCTCTATAAAAAAAAAAAAAAAAAAGTCTAGTCTTGCAGGGGCCCGGGCCCCTGCTTGCCTCCCCTTCACTCCGCCCCTGATCGTGGTCCATGATCTGCTGGCAGTGTTTCCTGTTGATCTGGTCTTCAAGATGAGGAGATGATGAATAGTGGTTTAAAACGGCGCCGTTTATATCTGGTTTTGGCTATTTTCAACTTGGCCCCTAAACTTCTGACAGTTATCAATTGGGTCCCTGATTCCATTAATTAAATAATTCCAATTCCAATTCCAATTAAGTCCCCAAACTTCCAATTTATATTGTCTTGACCCAAATTTTAATTTATTCCTCATTGTTTTTTTCAGATTTTTTGTTGTTTTTTTAATAAAATAAAATAAAATAAAATAGTCAAAAACTGGTTGGATTATGACAAAAATATAATATGTATTGGAGTGGAGAAAAAAATTATTTTTTACTGCGTATTATAAGTCTAAGTGGTTAAATATTTCAAACCATGAAATAACGATATTTATTATCAATAATAACTTATAAAAAAATAGATTATATCTATTTCATCTATCTTTTTCATATTTTTAAGCAATTGATAAATTTTTCAAATTATTAATATTAAAAGAAAGCATTGAATGGGCGTGGTATGATGCATGTCAACCACTTAAACTATATATATATATATATTATCTTACATGATATAACTTTACCAATATAGAACTTGTACAGTTAAATAAGGAATTTGCTGTTTGGCATTTGGATGCTATATAAACTTAAAAAGAAGAGGCAGAACAAGGAACTCAAAAAGAAATTCTTCAAACGTAACGGTGGGCTATTGTTACAGCAACAATTATCCACTAGTGATGGTAGCGTTCAGAAAACAAATATATACAATTCCAAGGAGCTGGAAGTAGCCACCGACGGTTTTAATGTGAACAGAATACTTGGAGAAGGTGGCAAGGCACTGTTTACAAGGGAATGTTAACAGATGGAAGAATTATTGCTGTTAAAAAGTCCAAATTCGTTGATGAAGAAAATCTAGAAGAATTTATTAACGAGGTCGTCATTCTCTCACAAATCAATTAACCACAGAAATGTGGTTAAATTGCTAGGTTGTTGCTTGGAGACTGAAGTTCCTATACTAGTATACGAATTCATTTCCAATGGAAATCTTTACAAGTATATCCATGTTCAAAACGATGAATTCTTGTTATCTTGGGAGATGCGATTACGGATTGCCATTGAGGTTGCGAGAGCCCTTTCTTATCTACACTCGGCAGCATCGAGTCCTGTTTATCACCGTGATATCAAGTCTACAAACATACTCCTAGATGAGAAATATAGAGCCACAATATCAGATTTTGGATCTTCAAGATCCATTGCCATCGATCAAACTCACTTGACCACTCATGTGCAGGGTACTTTTGGCTACTTGGATCCAGAGTACTTCCAGTCTAGTCAATTTACAGAAAAAAGTGATGTTTATAGCTTTGGAGTGGTTCTGGTTGAGCTTTTAAGCGGACAAAAACCGATATTTTCCGCTAGCCCGACAGAAAGTAGAAGTTTAGCCACGCATTTTATCATGTTGATGGAAGATAACAGGTTGTTTGATATTCTTGATGCTAGAGTCAAAGAGCATTGCCATAATGAAGAAGTTGTTGCTGTCGGCAATCTTGCAAGAAAATGCTTGAATTTGAATGGGAAAAATCGGCCAACAATGAAAGAAGTAACCACAGAGTTAGAGAGGGTAATTCAAAAGGGATCAAATGTTCAACAAGACAGTCAAGAGAATGAGAATATCATGGCTGATCTCAGTATGCAATACATGGGATGCATTTCCGACATCAATAATGACTTGTGATTTTAATAATTCTTCATCATCAGACGTTGATCTTTTGATTATCAAACAATCAATAAGTTTTTCTTTATTAATTACCAAATAGAATGTTGGCTTGTGTGTTATGATTTTCTTTTGTTTAGAAGTTGTTGAATCAACTTAGAATCATGTATTATATCGTGGTGTTGTATTAATAAGACGATAGGGATCCTCCACTGCTCCTATTAATTTCTTGATCGCAATTGCTAAAGAGGCAGCCTCCAATTACTCAATATTTTCCACCAGTACAAATCCAAATTTATGTAGGCCCAAGCATTCTTGCACAAAGCAAACATATAAATCCCTTTCTGAATGGAAGAAAATATTGTAAACTAAACAGTTAAACCATCAACTTATGTTCACAACTGAGTTACATTAACAGAGCATCCTTTGCCACAGATAGGGTAGCTACTCGTTTGTTTTAGTTTTTGTGGTTGGATACAATTTATTTATGCATAAAATTCAATTATAAAAAGCTAATTTTTCTTGTTTTATATAGTTTTTTTAATGGATCCCATATCCAAATCTCAACCTCCATCTCTAATACAAACACAGATGATCAGAGAGATCAATGCCTATGGGAAGATAAAGTAGACGACCTCAGCATCCAGAGAAACAGAAGCATATCGACAGAGTTGCTTTTGTAAACTCAAGAAGCCCATGAAAAATGCATCACAACTATTAAATCATCAAAGCCCACTTGTAATACCAATAAATAATAATTAACAATCGCAAAGTGTTAGATAAAACTCTACCTGGAAAAGTAATTATGAGGTAATTGGAATTGATCAATCTAACACTCATTTTTCTCTATTTGCATGTTGTTACTTGTGAATTTTGAAGATATCATAAAAGAAATAAAGTGACAAAAGGTTATGAATAATAAAATTGATGTTATTGAAAAAACAACACGTAAGAGTTGACGGAGCTTCTAAAAAAACAAAAGACATTGGTGTAAAATGGATGTCAGGATATGATTAAAGGAAAATTCTTCATTGTTAAATTGAGTGGGAGATAATTGATAAAATCCTAGATAATGTAGAAATAGATAAAAAAAAGAAAAAGAAAAAGATTTGTACAAGTAACTGCTAGAAATGGTAAAAACAAGCTCGTAATTACCTGTGCCTTTTGTGAATAGCTGTGAAGATAACACTTCAAAACCATAGATGAAAATTTTTCAAGAGTATTAGGCGTGAATTGATCACACTTCTTAGAAACTTTTCTTTTCTTTCTTGGAGAAAAAGCTCGTCGACATGCATGAAAGTGAACAATCAACATGGAGGACTACAGGGGGATTGGTGGGCTGTGTTAATTAAGAGCGAAAAAAAAAATACTCTTCCAAATCAAATTGCAAGGAATTTTCTGGGTACAATACCTAAATAAAAGTGAAAGCAATTGGTTCATGATTTAAAACTGTATCAGAGACCTGACCAGTTTGATTATTGATTAATTTCTGATAGAAAGTTCATTCCATGTACTTATCTACTAGATATTCCACATTATAAAAAGAAGTTATGGCCCTCAAGAAATTAGTGACTTTTCTTCTCCTGTTTTATTCATAGAATCGTCTTCTGAACGTATTCTTTCTATAATTTTTTTTTTTTATATAAGAGTTCAAGGAATTCAAGTGGTTCAAAGAGAACAGTTCCAATCATCTTCGTAATGGTTAGGCAAAAGTCATCATCACTCAATTGAGAAACATTTTGGTAGCCCTGTGGAATTTATTATCGCTGGTCAAGCTTGGAGGGTGGAAGGAAACATCCTAACTCTTAATTTTAGAAATAATTGAGTTACAAAAATATGAGTGCCTGGCTCCAAAGGCCACCGGTAAATAGAATTTCTTGTTGGATATTTTGTGGAAAATGATTTGGACACAGTTTACTGGTACTCTTCTCTGTCACAATCAATGATTTTTTTCTTGAAATATAGTTAATCCTAGCTAGTTGAATCAAATAAAGATCATACTTCCATTGTTGAGCTTTTGTGGAAACACAGCCACAAAGCTTAACAACACCGATCATGATCAACCAGGACAGCAACTACGAACATAAAGTAGTAAAGAATACAGGGAGAGCAAAAACAGAGGAGGGTGCAGAGCAAAGTACAACATGGAGCAGCAGAATCAACATAGACACGGCAAGAGCACAATTGGATTTTGGAGTTTAATCCTTGGATTTTAGGGTTTAACTGGACTAAAAATAAATCAATTAAAAATAATTGGATTCAAATTGAGTTAACTTGGGACTAAATTGAATCAAAGTAATTCAATTAGACTAGTACGATTGAAATAAATTGAAATAAAAATCCTGACAAACATTATTTATTCTCATTAGAGTCCTAGGATTTTGAATTGTTTCAATTTGCTTTAAATCACCTTTTTCTTTCTAATTGTATCGCCAATTAAATTAATTTAGACCTGCAAATCTATCATTGGCTCCTAAAATTAAGCAATTTTAATCAATTTAACTCTCAATTTTGATATTCTTCTTCTTCAATTAATCCCTTCATCGATTTATAATTTGGCTATTTGTTTCAAAATCATCCCTGAACATATGATTTCTTCAACTTTTAGCCAAATTAAATCAAATTAAGCCATTTTCTTCTTTAATTCAAACCTCGTTTTTGCCTATGATACTTGATTATTGGTCCAAATTCAAATCTAGCTATTTAAAAAAAAACAAATTCTGTATCTTTGCATTTTGCATTTTTTATGATTTTTAAGATGTTTTGACACACAAAATTAAATAACAAGGAAGAAAATAATAAAATGATTAAAATAGCTAAAATATTGGTACTGTTGTTTGGCGTTTGGAGGCTACATAAACTATAAAATTACAAAAATTATTTGTTTATATATAATTTGTTTATAAAATTACAAAATGTTGGAAAATTATTTGTTTTGTTACAAAAATTACAATAATCACTTTATAGAATGATTATAAAATCTATATCCCACCCATTACGTTTTAATTTGTATCCAAATTGTTGTTAATATTTTAAGATTTTCCTAAGTGAATATTTTAAAAAAATTATAATTTCTGGATATCGTGTGATTGAATTTTGCTCGGAATCTTCACAGAAACTTCTGCAATATACTTTTTTATTGTTATAATGAAATTCTCCGATGTCCTACTTGAGCACTTTTGACTTTAGCGTACGAATCATCTTCTCCGTAAGGGCTACGCAGTAAAAGAGTTTAAGAAAGGACTACGATGTTGATAGTTGGCTGTACACATGATTCTCTTAGTTAATTCCTCAGGACTTACTATCTCATTTGCGTGCTACTTTAATCTATGAACTTTCTTATTTCCACAAAGGGTGGACCAGCCTTAAATAGTCTAGGCACGTTATTAAATATTATTAAAGTTTTCTAGTTTTTTTAAATAAAGAGTTGTCATGACTTTAAGCAGGAAGACTTCATTAAAAAAAAATATTTTTAACAAACTTAAAAGTTTGTTAAAAAACTTTATTATCATTCACTTTCCTCAACTGGCAGTCATTTTATGTTAAAAATAAGATTGATAACTAAAAATAAAAAGAGAAAGTAACTGAAAAAGTATCTTAAATTGCTAGACATAATAATTGATTATGTAAGAGCAGGAGCACTTCATTCGATCGTATAACGATGTAGAGAAACAAATCTAATTAACCTTCCAAATATCCATTAACATTTTTTTAATCAAGCAAGAAAGATTAAAATAATATAATTAATGGACATATTGGAATAAAACTCATTATTGACTGACTATGACAAGAAATTACATTTAGTCAATGACGCGTAAGCTTAGAAGAAGCATGCAAAATTCTCCGGTGGCTGTATAAAGACATGATCAAACCTAGTATTGTGGAACACCAAACTCAAAGAATAGAAGAAACAAAAATAGCAGTATGCAGGTTGTGAAACTTGTCTCCCATGTTTCTTTCTTGCTATTAATGCTGATGTTTCAGCCAGCAACAGCGCAAGCACCGGCTGGTCTGGCAAAACCTAATTGTTCGGACCGCTGTGGAAATATTAGCATTCCATACCCGTTCGGGATTGGAAAGGATTGCTACATGGCGGAATCTTTTGACGTTGAATGCAATGAAACTTCCAAACCTCCTAGAGCTTTTTTACGCAGCATCAAAATGGAGTTGGTGAATATTACATTAGGAAGAGGTGCAGTTGTCAAGGGTCCAGTGATATCCGTTGATTCTCTGGGCCGGCAAGAAGTTCTACCTTTGAATTTGGAAGGAACTCCTTTCTTCGTTTCCTATTACAATTATTTGATTGCAGTGGGCTGCAATACTCGTGCCACTTTGTGGACAAAAACTGGCACGACCGAACATGTTGGATGCGACTCAATTTGCTCCAACGGTACTTCCATTAGTAATATTCGGCTTGGAAAGGGTGCATGCTTTGGTAAGGACTGTTGTCAAGATAAGAGCTTGCCTATCTCACTTCAGGTTTTCAATTCAACTTTCGAGTTAATAGAGGGTAAAAAAGAAAGTGACGGGCGTAAACTGGCCTTCCTTGCAGACGCGAATTGGTTTGATGACAAAATAAGGAGTCCCCAAGATATCGACAGATTGGCAAGTACTGTTCCTATGTCGCTTGCTTGGATACTAAATAGCAATAGTTGGACATACAACAAAGATACCTTGGATTATTGCGATTTTTGGCAACTAAATAGTACGACAAATATGACATCCGGACGTTGTTCTTGCTCAGAAGGTTATGAGGGCAACCCTTACCTTCAATGCAGAGGTAATTTTTCCCACACAAAAATATATTATCCCCTTTTCAGTTATTATAGTTGCTGTTAATTATCCTTGTTATGATTTATTTTTCTTTTGATTCTATACATAGAAGTTGTACCAAACCATACTTATTAAATATTACTCGGAGCAGGCTAGAATTGATATAGTTTAATAATTAAAAATAAATAAATTAAAATCATGTTGTTGTGAATAATTTTTTTAAAATCAACAAGTTTTTATCGAATTATGGATAAATTTAGATTTTTTCAAAACTTAAAAATAATTGTTCTCACTAAAAAAAATATATGATACAATTAAATTATAACATTGGGATTGATTAATTTTAAGGAAAGTAGTTTTATAGGAAAGTAGTTTTATAGGAAATAATTGTTCTCACTGAAAAATAATTGTTCTCACTACAAATTACACATGCATGTACTTAATATATTACATTTAAGATATTCTTTGTTATATATGCATATCTATGAATTGATTCATTTCTGTTGGTTTCTTTATATATTAGACATTGATAAATGTAAAGACCGAAACAATACTTGCCATGGATTGACAAGATGTGTGAAAACAAAAGGGTCATACAAATGCAAACTTCCTTTACGATTGACTCTTCTAGGCATGTATCTCTTCTCTCTTATTGTTTTTATATTATTTTATACTTTACGCTTTTAAAATAAACAAAACTCTAAGCAAACAAATTCATACATTAAAAAATATAAAGGGCCGGAAATTGTTATGATTATGACATATAATATCAATTTATTTAATTAACAAGCTCCACCTTGAACATGTGGAACTTTAGGTTAACAACAGAAAAACTTAAGCTATACGGATATAAGTGGAATATTGATGAATTTATAGGAGTAAAAATAAAGTTTACCCTTTTGTAATTAATTTGAGGATGGTAAAACATCTTTATTTTCCAGCAAGACTGAAAACCTATAATATTACAAGCTATTCACAAATCTTGCTATAATGCAACAATCATACAGTTATCGGTCTGGCCCTTGGAGTACTGTTCTTGCTTATTGGTGCTTGGTGGATGTACAAACTCATCAAACGAAGGAAGTGCATTCAGTTGAAGAAGAAGTTTTTCAAACGGAATGGTGGTCTCTTACTGCAGCAACAATTATCCTCCAGTGATGGTAGTGTTCGTAAGACCAAAGTATTCAGTTCAAATGAGTTGGAAAAGGCGACCGATTTTTTTAATGAGAACAGAATACTTGGTCGTGGCGGCCAGGGAACTGTTTACGAGGGAATGTTAGCTGATGGGAGTATTGTTGCAGTTAAGAAATCTACAATAGTGGATGAAGAAAAACTAGAAGAATTCATCAACGAGGTTGTCATTCTTTCACAAATCAGTCACAGAAATGTGGTTAAATGTGGTTAGGCTACTTGGATGTTGCTTGGAGACTGATGTTCCTCTCCTAGTCTATGAATTCATTTCCAATGGAACTCTTTTCCATTATCTCCATGAGCAAAACGACGACTTTACGTTATCATGGGAGTTGCGGTTACGAATTGCCTCGGAAGCTGCGGGTGCGATATCTTATCTTCACTCGACAGCATCCATCCCGATTTATCACCGAGACATTAAGTCCACAAACATACTCTTAGATGAGAAATATAGAGCAAAAGTTTCAGATTTTGGAACTTCAAGATCAGTTTCCATCGATCAAACTCATCTGACCACCAAGGTGCACGGTACTTTTGGTTACTTAGATCCAGAGTATTTTCGAACCAGTCAATTAACAGAAAAGAGTGATGTTTATAGTTTTGGAGTAGTTCTCGTCGAGCTCTTAAGTGGGAAAAAATCAATTTTCTTAACCCATTCACTGGAAACCATGAGCTTGGTCAACCATTTCATTGATTTGATGGAAGATGGTAGACTCTTTGATATCATTGATGCTCAGGTTAAGGGCGCTTGCATTGAAGAGGAAGCCATAGTTATAGCGAATCTTGCAAAGAGATGTCTGCATTTGAATGGAAGAAACCGGCCAACAATGAGAGAAGTTGCAATGGAATTGGAGGGGATTCTATTATCACGTAACGGTATCAATATTCAACAAATTGTTGAAGTGGATAATTCATCGAGGTCGATTTCCTGCAGCAGTTTCGAGATTGGTATAGGTCTACCATTAGATTGCAAACCGTCGATTTCTTCTGAAACATGGTGAGCGATTAAGAAACTATATCACAAATCATATGTTTCTTTTTTGTTTTTAAGAGTGTTAGGAGTGTTTCTGATTGAATAAAAACTTATATTTGTATTGTGGTCCTTGTGTTTTAGCACATGTTCTTAGTCTTTCATGTTAAGAACTTGATAAATTAAAAATCACCAAATTAAGTATTGTTTTCTGAAAATATATTATAATAATTTTTATCTTTTTATTTTTAACAGTAGGGCATCAAAACAATAAAAAATATTAATTTAAAACTAAATAAATTCACTTTTGTTTTAAATATTCATACTCCAAGTTGTGACTTTCAAATGCTATCGATTATTCTTTTCATAACCTATTTAGAAAATAAACATATACGCTGCTGCAAGTCCACTCACAAATTATATTTATTTTATTTTATTATTTTTAATTAAAATTTAAATAAATCAAAACTATTTTTAAAATAAACTTAGTAAAGTTATATTAAAAAAAATAGAGTGAAATGTATTTTTTATTACATGCCATAAACTTAAAAATTATTAAATTTAAATCACCAATTGTTTTTCTTATAAAAATTATCACACCTGGACATCGTAGCGACCTTAAAAAATTTTTGATTTAAAGAAGAGATTTCTGGTATTGTATTCTTTGTCGTGGAAATTCTTTGTCTTCTTTAAGGAGTCACGACCTAATATTATAATTACTAGGAACTTTGACTGGTCAGCAGAGATTCTATGGTACAGAACTGGTTATACTAAAAGAAAGAAATTATCACCTCTTAAACATCTTACTTGAGGCAAATTATATTGTTGATTTTGTCATAAATTGCTAACATTTTGTTGGTTTATGCTATGATGGTTTGTGTGTAATATTCCTGACTCTGACACCAATGAATATTGAACTACGAATACTTCTAACTCTGGTGTTAGTAAATATTACATAGTTATAAAAATAAAATAAATTTAAATTAATATTTTTATTCTTGACTTTGGTGTTAGTGAATAAACAAATAAAATAAACTTATATATATATATATATATATATATATATATATATATATATATTTTATTATTTTTATTGGGACTACGCCTAGCTTAGCTCATAAAAGTCGGATGAGACTCAAACAACCCGGCCCGATCACTAGCTTGACTCAAGGTAGTGACTGGTTGGGCACTGTTGCAGGCATGCGTGAATTATTCACGTATGCTTGCAACAGTAATTGGTAATTATATTATCTTTGCACAGCTACAAATGAAACTTAGTTTGCAAAACTGGGAGAAGGAAGAACTTACCTGGACGCAGGAACGAAGGCGATGACGAAGGCGTGGTGGCAGCCTGTTCTCTTCTGTTCCTTCTTGTCTGGTCGCCCTCTCACTATTTTGAGCTTGCTTTTGTTCTCTGGATCTCCCTTGACTCTCTGCTTTTCTCCCAGTACTTTCTCTTCTCTGTCTATTTTCGTTTTTGTCTCTTGTTATTGGTGTTTCTATTGTTCATCCTTTGTTTCTTGTTTTTCGTCTGTTTACGTTCTTTCCTTCTCTGTTTTAGTCTGTCTGTCTCCCTGCGTTTACTCACCTGTTCTCCTTCGCGCCCGTCTGTTCAGGGGGGTGGTGCAACCGGAGACGAGGCTAGCTGGTGCCTGTGCGTTGGCTGGCCAATGCTTCTCTCTGTTTCTTTCTCGTTTACTTTTTCAGTCTTCCCTTGGTTTTTCTTTGTTCTTCCCTGGGTTACTCTTCCGGTTTTTATTTTCTCTGGTTTGTGTTTTCGGCCTCCTATCTCTCGGTCTCTCTCTCTCCCCTGCCTGCCCCTGTTCGTTCGTCTCCTCTCTGCTTCTGGGTTTTTTTTTTTTTATATAGAGATGAAGGAACAAAGATGATGATGATGCCGGTTCTCTCTGCTCTCCCCCCTTTCTCTTTTTAGTCTGTCTCCCCCCGTTCGTGCCCCCCTGGGTTCTGTCTCTGGTTTTCTTATGATTTTTCTCCAGTTCCCGTCGTCTTTTTTTTTTTCTGCGTCCCCTCCTCCTGTGTTCATGCCTTCAGAAATGAGGGATCGTGGTCCATGATCTGGTGGCAGTGTTTCCTGTTGATCCGGTCTTCAGGATGAGGAGATGATTAATAGTGGTTCAAAACGGCGCCGTTTATATCTGGTTTTGGCTATTTTCAACTTGGCCCCTAAACTTCGGACTGTTATCAATCGGGTCCCTGATTCCATTAATTAAATAATTTCAAGTCCAATTAAGTCTCCAAACTTCCAATTTATGTTATCTTTGCCCAAATTTCAATTTATTCCTCAATTTTTTTTTGTTTTTTTTTAATAAAATAAGATAAAATAAAATAGTCAAAAATTGGGTTATGACAAAAAAATATAATATGTATTGGAGTGGAGAAAAAGTTTATTTTTTATTGCACATTATAAGTCTAAATGGTTAAATATTTCAGCAAACCTTGAAATAATGATATTTATTATCAATAATAACTTATATAAAAAAATAGATCTATCTTTTCCATATTTATTCCATATTTATATGCAATTGATAGATTTTTCAAATTATTAATATTAAAAGAAAGCATTGAATGGGCGTGGTTTGGTTCATGTCAACCACTTAAACAATATTTTTTTTTTATCCTACATGATATAACTTTACCAATATAGAACTTCTACAGTTAAAATAAGGAATTTAATGTATATATAAATAAATACTAACCACTCTTGATGATAAAAAAAAAAAAAGTTCAAACGCATCCTTTAATTTGGAAGGCTAATGCTTAGCTCTTCCTGAAGCTCTCTCCTAAACGCATCCTTATTTTTGCTTTCTTATTTTATTAAATGTTGATGAATGCAAGACCCCAGAGAAAAATTCGTGCCAAGGGATGCTCAAATGCGTGAATACACGTGGAGGGTACAGATGCACGATAAATAAAATTTATATAATTATCATAGGTACACAGGTTCCTGATTTATTCATTTCGACCTGTTTAATGCCTGTCACTAATGTTCATTTTCAGCCTTATACTTTTTATGAAATGTTATAGTGGTCCTCATACGATGAGCATTCACTAATATATGGCTTGATATAAACAGAGAAATGCTTAAATGATTAATTCTACATAATTAATCTAGCATGCTGCTATTCAGCAGTCATATATGTGAGCACAGATGTCAACATATTAATTAAGATTTATGGTTTGCTGTAAATAATGCAGTTGTAGGATCAGTCGTCATCTTTATATTGGTACTATATAAACTTAAAAAGAAGAGGCAGAACAAGGAACTCAAAAAGAAATTCTTCAAACGTAACGGTGGGATTTTGTTACAGCAACAATTAGTGATGGTAGCGTTCAGAAAACAAAAATATACAAGACCACTCATATGACCACTCATATGCATGACACTTTTGGATACTTGGACCCACAACACTGTCAATTTACTAAGAAAAAATTATGTTTTGTTTTTTGTTTTTTTTCAAACCTAATCGGTACTGGCCTGGATTGACCTGCCGGTCTCGGTTTTAAAACAATGATAAAAAAGGTATTCTTGGTCACTTGCTAGACACTGCGTTATGGCGAGGTCGGTCAGGTCGTTTTTAGTTATTTGCTAACCCAATGGAGAATAATCATCAAAGCATATAATGGGCCAGACAATGTATTACATAAGAATACTTTTATATATCTTTCAGAAATCTGTTTCTTTCCAAGATTGGAGAAAATTAAAAGCATATATTGTTTTCAAATCGTTTTCATACATCAAGAAAATTAAAGGGCTTAAGATTTTTTTTCAAATCGGATTTAAATACAATGTATATCTTTCAGCAACCTATACAAAATGAAAAGCATATATAGTTTTCAAGAGCCCAAAGGGCTTAAGACTTTAATTTTATATCTTTCAGCAACCTCAAAAATTAGCTAGTACTCATCTATTGATCTCAACCTAATTACTTAATTTATTATGCTACTTTCTTTCATTTTTTGAATTCAAATCTTAGTTGAATAATAAAAAAATATTTTTAGTTGAGGTTGGTTTTAAAAAATAGATGTTTGGTTAAAACTGTGGTTGAAATTGAGGTTGAAAAAAAATTAGTTTAATGTGTTTGGTTAAGAATTCTTTTGAAATTGAGGTTATAAAATAATTTTAAAAAATATATATTAATATTGATGGTTTTAAATTTAAATATTGTAAAATTAATTACTCCTATTACATCATGAAAAAAATAATACTTTATATAAAATATTTTTTTATTATTCCATTAAACTATTTATAATTCCATTACGTACAAAATTCATCCGATAAGAACTACAATTTTCATAATTTTTTGAGCGTGTAATAAAATTAGATAAAATATTATCAGATATAAAATTAATATTACTGTGCGAGTGAATTTAATTCACTCTATACTAGTTTTTCGAGAAAAAAATATTGTTCACATCGAGAATGAATTTAATTCTCTAAACTAGTTTTTTTTAAAAAAAAAAATTAATACAATTAACACACTTAAAAAAAATAACCTGCGGACAGTGCAAGTGAATTGCATTGCTCGTTATTTTTTATCCGTTACAGTGCATGAAAAGTAGGTTTTTGTAACTTTTCCTTTACAGCGTTTTAAATGCAAAAATCACGTGGCCCATGCACAGTAAATCGATTTTTTTTTTATCTCAACCTAATTACTTTATTATGCTACTTTCTTTCATTTTTTGAATTCAAATCTTAGAATTAATATTTTAAGAATGAATTATTAAGTTCTTTAAAACATATCTAATTAAGGATATATTCTTGACATCATCTAAAAAAAATTAATTTAATTGACGTACAAGCTCGTTGAAAAAGATCTTTATTATCAAATAATATGCAAATCAGACGCGGTGCTCCACCTGCCGAAGACTTGATTTTAAACAAATTAGCGGGACGTCTCCATTCTCCAAGAGAAGAGAAGAATGAAGCTACGTGTCTTGATGCCATGTATACTGCTGGCTTCGTCAATCCACGAGGATGCTGATTGATTTTAGAATTGTCACCTTTCACATCATGAGTTTGTTCATTGATTTTAGAATGGATTTGGCGTATAACTTTTCTTCTGGTGATCTCTCTGTTTTTTTATTTTATTTTTTTATTTCATTTGTGTTTTATTTTTGACAAGAGATGTGATTTCATGAATTCTTTCAGGATTATCTTAGCATAGAAAATCAAGTATATTATAAGGTTTCTTAGTTGACTAGTAAAATCTTGTAGACTTAGGTTTGCTTGCCCTTTCCTTGATTCCCTGATCACTCTCACAAAGTCGTAATAACTAGTACCGGGAAAGAGACTATTCCTTCATCATTTATATTTTATTTTTTTATCATTTGCACTGAGCTATCACTGATACGTTCTTTGTTTTTTTTTTTTTTAAATGTCTAACCTGTGCAATTGCATCTACATTTCTTTCACACTAGATTGACTTGGTATTATAGCTAGAAAATGTTAAGAAATATCTTTGAACCACATTTTAACTCTGTTCAAGGGCTGATATATACCAACTTGATTGGGTTTAGTTAGCTCAAAACCCCAAAAGAAGAATGAAAATGAAGTCCATATTGTTAGGTGTGTTGCCATTTAATGTGCAGCAACCTAACATTGACTTTGACCATCCACCATTGTTGAAGAAGAGAAGAAGTTGGCAGCCACCTTTGTTGAAGAAGTTTGGCAAGTTTGGCAACCACCATTGTTGACAAAAGAGCATGAGAAGCTACCATGGATGCCTATAAATAGAGGTATACATTAGAGAGCAAAATGAGAGTGAAAATAGAGTCAAAGATGTGAGAAATATAGGAGAGAGTGGGCTGCCATTGCAGCACCAAGAAGAGAGAAATAGAGTGAGGTTGAGAGTTGCTAAAGAGGGAATAATTCTTCCTCCTCTATTGTTGTAAATCTTGTTCTCTTCCTATATAATCAAATGGCTTCTCCCGTGGATGTAGGCGGTTTGCCGAACCACGTTAAATATTGTGTCAGTGTGCTTAGCCTCCAATGGGCAAATATCAGAACATCACCGGTCGAAATTCCCTACAATTGGTATCAGAGCATATGGTTTAAGTGGTGTTTGATTTTTTGCTCAAAAATGAAAGTTGTCAAAATTATGTTTTGACCATCCCACTGTGTAGAGGAGGAAGAGACGAAGCCACTGGTGAAAACCGCGTCAAAATCGGACGTCGAAAATGGCCGCACTCTCCATCACTCTCCGGCAAGGTGCATGCCCACGCGTCTTCTTCACCCGGATGAGTTGACCCGACCCATGTAAACAGTAGGCATGAACAGTGACGCTATCATGAACAGTGCCATGCAAAAGGATGACAACAACATGATGCAAGGATGACATCAGCATACACAGTCAGCCAGTCATTGACTAGTCAGCAGACATGTCAGCATAGTGGGACCCACTGCCCATGTCATCAGCCGCGAGCCAAGCCAAATTGAGCCGAGCCGCGAGCCGAGGGATAGGATTCTGTGCAGCAGAGTCTACATGCAACCGGATCTGAGATTGAATCTGAGCCGTTGATCAGGCCAGAATTGTTTTGATCAAATCGTAGCCGTTTGATGTGCGATTTGGACGATTCAAGACATGTTTCCAGCTAATTTGTTCATTTCGGATGCAATGGTACGGTCCGATTGTTGAGATTCGAGACCGAAAATGGCAGTGGTGAATTATTTAAGAGAGATTGCCCGATCAAGAGGCATCTGAAAGTCATCATAGTGGTCGATGGAGATGAAGAAGAAGAAGGTGCACATGTTTGCCCAATTACATGTGTTGGACTGTTAAGTGGGGAAATTTAATGCCTTGAAGGAAGGTAAAATTGGGACACTCAGGACACCCGAGATGTGGACGATTTGAGGTGTAGAGTGAAAATTGATGAAGACCAATCTTAACGAATCTAAGCACTGGTAGTCTCGCCAGATGTTGAGAAATCAGGTATAAAACTGGGATACCCTAGATCACTTGTAAAGGAAAGCCGCAACAAAGCTAGCAAATGGTTGTATATACAAAAAGGCAGTACGGTGGATAGATACGTTCTAAGAAGTTCTGTCTAGGAGATTGGGTTTTAAGCGAGACCAGTGTGACCCCTCCAAATCTTTCCTGGGAACTTGCTTAGTTGAAGGATCATCCACACAGTACTATTTTTGTATATGTAATAGTTTGTAATGAAACTGTTGAAGACTAGCAAGATGACAGCTTAAAGGAACAGTTGAGTTCCATATGTTCAAGAATCTGATGGAGTGGTGATTTCTCCAAAGAAATTAGATTTGGTGACTGTGATTTCTTGAAGGGAGAATTGATGAAGACCCTGATAATGGAAGAGAAATACAGCAAGGGGATAAAGATTGGCACCCTATTTTGACTTAGACAGGTGTTGTGACGGGATGAGCTGCTGTCAAACATAAGCAAGGAATAGGGAGAAATCTGGAGAACAATAATTGCACGAGGGCACACGAAGATTGTGCAGGAGTACCCGAGGGATCCAACGAGGTACTGTAATGAGACAACAGGTGCAATGAGAAGAAGAGTTCCCAGATGAAGCTCAGAGCAGAGACTGTGTGAAAAAGTTGTACAACAAGAAGTCTCTTGTGCTCTTGATAAAAGCAACAAGTGAGGACCTTTCCAATGCATGCAAGAATGGAAAGATGAGTTGTTGCAGAAGCACCGAATTAAGGGGGTGCGACCGCCTATGATGAAAGGCGAAGACACCAAAGAGAGTTGGTGTGGGTGGAGCTATCAAGCAGAAAGGGATAGAAGCTCCAAACATAGAAAATGAGATGAAAAACTGCGAAGAGTGCACCGCAACTTTCTCTTTCTATGTGATCAGTGGTAGTGATCTCTCCCAAGTCCACATGGTGGTAGAGAGTCTTGGAGCCACTGGAGACATCCGCTATGAAGGAGGATGTGGTCGTCTTATGATGACGAGTATAGACACCTCAGATGGAAGGTGTGTGGGCCAAGATTAGAGCCATGGTTCAGACCGTCTCATGACGACAAGCAGAGACACCTCAGATATAAGGTGTGAGGACCATGATATGAGTCCAAGATCAGGTCGTCTCATGATGACAGACGGAGACACCTCAGATGAAAGGTGTGAGGACCATGATATGGGTCCATGTTCAGACCGTCTCATGACGACAGGCGAAGACACCTCAGATGAAAGGTGTGAGGACCTTGATATGAGTCCATATTCAGGCCGTCTCATGAAGACAGGCGGAGACACTTCAGACAGAAGGTGTGTGGGCCACGATATGAGCCCAGTTCAGAACGCCCCAGAGCCAATGTGATGGCTAGATATGAGTGGACAGGTGGATAGCCAATGAAGTGGCTATGATGAGTATGAAGACAAATGCAGGATTGACTTTCATGGATATTGCCCCCATGCTAAAGATCAATGAGCTAGAAGACATTTGCCTTGGACAATAAGTGGATAACTTGTGGAGCATTAAGACGCGGCTGCTATGAAGGAGCAGAGGGCATGCGCAGGTTCCGGGAACGAGTTGACTCTTGTCAAGGTGGTGAGCTCGGTGATGGCATTGTAATACTCAGAGTATGAAGACATACATGGATCAACCTTTAATGGGCTGCCCCCATGGTTAAAGGTGGAGAGCTACCTGGACTCTTACGACTAAGAGTGAGAGATTCATGGAGAAGTAAGGCGTGGTTCCTAGGGTGGAATAGAGGGCAGACGCAACTCCTGGATGAGTAGACTCTTGGAAGAGTGGTGAGCTCGTGATCACATTAAAATACTCAATGACTATCGCACTTGGAAATATCAGTTTGAGGGGGTGTTATAAGCCTTGATGTAAGGCTTGATAAATCATTCCGGGCCAAGCATGGTTGATATGCTCGAAGGGGAATGTTTCCAGAGACAAGCGTTAACACTCTTCAAATGTGATGTGTGAGACCATCTGGTTGAAGTGATCCTTTGGTGACTCTGGTGATTGAAAGGTTTGGCGAGTACCTGTAAACTTGGCCGGAAACGCTCTCGGAATGGTAAGCTTGGAAGAGCTGCGGGATGCAAGATTGTGCTGAAGAAGCAAGAGGACAATTGCCCATATAAATGTCAAAGGGGGTGATTGTTAGGTGTGTTGCCATTTAATGTGCAGCAACCTAACATTGACTTTGACCATCCACCATTGTTGAAGAAGAGAAAAAAATGGCAGCCACCTTTGTTGAAGAAGTTTGGCAAGTTTGGCAACCACCATTGTTGACAAAAGAGCATGAGAAGCTACCATGGATGCCTATAAATAGAGGCATACATTAGAGAGCAAAATGAGAGTGAAAATAGAGCCAAAGATGTGAGAAATATAGGAGAGAGTGGGCTGCCATTGCAGCACCAAGAAGAGAGAAATAGAGTGAGGTTGAGAGTTGCTAAAGAGGGAATAATTCTTCCTCCTCTATTGTTGTAAATCTTGTTCTCTCCCTATATAATCAAATGGCTTCTCCCGTGGATGTAGGCGGTTTGCCGAACCACGTTAAATATTGTGTCAGTGTGCTTAGCCTCCAATGGGCAAATATCAGAACATCACCGGTCGAAATTCCCTACACATATTTCGAATCAGCCTCTTACTATTGCCAATATTATTTCAGTCAGCAACAGCTGCAGCACCCATGACAAAGCCTGGATGTCAAAACCGTTGTGGAAACATCATCATTCCTTACCCCTTTGGAACTGCACAAGATTGCTATGCAAATGAAATGTTCAAGATTGTATGCAGGGAAACTGCCAATGAGTCAGCTCCAAGAGCTTTTATTAGTATGATCAATATGGAGGTTCTGAATATTACAGATGGTGCAGCAATTGTCAACGGTCCAATAATGTCCTCCAATTGTTCTGACAGGCAATCCAATCTACCTGCTCTGAATTTGACGGGAAGTCCCTTCTTTTTCTCCTTTGGTAATGTGTTCACTGCAGTGGGTTGCAACGTCCGCGCGTTGTTGACAGGGATAGGCCCCCAAGTTGTCGGGTGCGACTCGACTTGCAGTGCTGACTATAATCAGAAAACTCTTCTTTACGGGCAAGAAATTAACAGTCTATGTGCTGATGGAAACTGCTGTGTGGCAAGTGCACCTTACCGGATGCAGGTTTTTCAGCCAAGTTTGGATGCAAAAAATGGGAGTGAAGACAGCAGTGGGTGCAAGTTAGCTTTCCTAACAGACCAAAACAAATTTTCGTTTCTCAATATGACCAATCCGCAAGCGCTACAGGGTTGGAGATCTGTTCCCGTGGTGCTTGCCTGGATGATGGATTACAGCATTTGGAGATATGATAACAGTACCATGGATTGCAAGTACTTCCTTTATGAGTCAACTGTGAGTAACGTTTCAGGATATGAGTGTTCTTGCAGTAACGGCTATGAAGGCAACCCTTACCTTGGGTGCGCAGGTAACTTTGCTAAAAAGATGACTAATCACACCAGTCATTCCATCCTTTTTGCTTTTTTTATTAATCGTTTCACCGCATATAAAAATTTCTTGTTTCCTTTTCTTTGTCTTGATTCAAAATTGCTTTTGGCATTAGGAAATCTTGTTTCAAGGTCATCAACAGGCCTTCCCCGATATCGTTTTCAAATGTTTGAATCAACTTGAGCGGCCGTACCAAAAGTGAATTTGATTCCTAAAAGAAGTTCAATTTTTGTTTACCTTTTTTTTAATGGCAAGGGTTGATTTTGAGTACTCTAGTGGCTTCATATAACACATTCTTAATGCTGGTGTACATATATTTTCCTTTAAAAAAAAAAAAACAATTGTCGCTACTCATTAAATCTATGGCTTCATTTCTTGATTTTGGCATTTCTTCCTTAGATATTAATGAATGCAAAGACCCAAATCGACATTCGTGCCTGGGGATAACAAAATGTGTGAATACACTGGGATCATACAAATGCGAGGTCAATAAGTATTGGATCGTCCCAATACGTAAGTTTCTCTCTACCCTGTTCTTTTTTTGATTTTGCTTTGAAATTTGTATTTACTTTGCCCCTTTGAACTGCGAAATTGACAGCCAAAATTTGATACTGTGAAAGAGTTCTAATTTTGTACATGGTTCGTTATGTCACTATTGACCTGATCTATGGATTTCTGGTGGCAGATTGGATATTGATCTTACATTTTCCTTGTTGTTAATAATGCAGTTGTTGTTGCTATCGCTGGAATATTGTCATTGCTTGCTGGCATTAATCTTACATTTTCCTTCTTGTTAATAATGCAGTTGTTGTTGCTATCGCTGGAATATTGCCATTGCTTGCTGGCATTCATCTTACATTTTCCTTGTAATAATGCAGTTGTTGCTGCTATCGCTGGAATATTGTCATTGCTTGCTGGCATATCGTGGTTATACAAACTAGCAAGGAAAAGAAAACACAAAGAACTTAAAAGGAAATTCTTCAAACGAAATGGTGGTTTATTGTTACAGCAGCAGTTATCCTCAAATCATGTTAGTGTTCAGAAAACAAAGATATTTACTTCAAAAGAGTTGGAGAGAGCCACTGATCGTTTTAATGAAAATAGAATACTTGGTCAGGGTGGACAAGGCACGGTTTACAAGGGGATGTTAGAAGATGGAAGAATCGTTGCTGTTAAGAGGTCCACAATAGTGGGTGAAGAAAAGCTCGAGGAGTTTATTAATGAGGTTGTCATTCTTTCACAAATTAATCATAGGAATGTGGTTAAGTTATTCGGATGTTGCTTGGAGACTGAAGTTCCTCTCCTAGTCTATGAATTCATTTCCAATGGAAATCTTTTCCAGTATCTGCATAATTTTTACCAGAATGAGGACTTCATATTATCATGGGAAATGCGATTACAGATTGCCATTGAAGTTGCTGGAGCACTTTCCTATTTACATTCGGCAGCATCCATTCCAATTTTTCACCGTGACATTAAGTCCGCAAATATACTCTTGGATGATAAATGCAGAGCAAAGGTTTCAGATTTTGGATCTTCAAGGTCAGTGGCTATTGATCAAACTCATTTGACCACTAATGTGCAAGGCACGTTTGGTTATTTAGACCCGGAATACTTCCAATCTAGTCAATTAACGGACAAGAGTGATGTTTATAGCTTTGGTGTAGTCCTCGTCGAGCTCTTAAGTGGGAAAAAACCAATTATATCATCAACTTCACAAGAAAGGACGAGTTTGGCCACACATTTTATTGCTCTGATGGAAGAGAACAGGCTCTTCGATATTCTTGATGTCCAAGTTAAGGAGGGTTGTCTTGAGGAGGAAATAATGGCTGTAGCAAATCGTGCAAAGAGATGCTTGAATATGAGCCGAAAACATCGACCACCAATGAAAGAGGTCTCAGCCGAGTTGGAGAGGATAGGGTTGCTGCAGAGAAAGTCAAATGTTCAACAAAAGGAAGAAGAGACTAGTCAGAACGCCATGGTAGAACGTCTATGCAACTGGGATGCAGTTCCAATCTCAGCTACCTGTGATTTTGACAATGCTAGATCAGTTCAATCAACAGATGCCGAACCATTGATTACTTACAATACCTTATGAACAACAAGTATGTCAAGGCTTGCGATTGCCAGGCAAGATGATCACGGCCGATTTATTCTGGCTTGCTGGTGTGGCTTTTGTTTCTGTTCAGGAATGTTTTTCGTTTCCAGGAAACTATTGTTAGTCTAATGTTTCTTTCATAGAGGCCGTTTGTTTGTGGTTGTGTGCTCTGTATTTTGCTTGCTATCAGTAAGTCCTCACTGTTACATAAAAGTTTCTCGTCAAGATATGATGTTCTACAATATTTAAACTTTGCAAGTATGCTAACATCTCCATGGTCGTTCCAAGCTAACATTTCAATTTCTTCGATGGAGTGGCTGTATTCAGGAGCTTTGGTTTTGCTCTTAAGTGGGAAAAAACCAATTATATCATCAATTTCTTGTTTAACATAACTTTAATTCTCCTAGATTTTTTTTTAAAACAAAAGATTTTAAGGCTATGGGTTTTTTTTAGACAAATAAAAAAGGATTTTTAGGCTTCTAGTTTTATTTAAATTTAAAACAAAAAATCTTGGATGGAGAATATAAATTATAAATTTTAATTTAAAGTTATTTATTTGTATAATAATTGTTTTTACAGGAAATTGATAATTTATAATATACTTTCCCCGATATAAACAATCCACAAGTGCTTCAGGGTCGGGAAACATGTTGTTTTCACAGTGACATCACCATTACTTGAATCACTACTTAATTCGCTTTAAATGGAATAACACTCAAGGAGTCTTCATGAACCATGGAAGCTTGCGGCAAAGACTCTTAAACGGTGGTTGACTTCTTCAAGACTAATTTGATAAACACACATAACTCGTATAAATCCTCCCGGGAAGAAGCATAAAAACTATAACAGATCATGTTGGGTAGCCATGGAGAAGAAGAGCTTGACCAAATGATCAGGGACTACCTTGTTTTTATTTGCAAAATCATTACATTTCTGTGTTCCTGCTGGTGTTAAAACTCTCGATGTCTGGTTTTAGTTATTATACATACACTGTCTGTAGATATTAAATTTTGAAAAAAAAAAGATTTAATAACATAACTTTAATTCTCCATGTAGAAATTTTTGTTTTAAAACAAATCATTTTAAGGCTATGGGGTGTTTTTTTTTTTTTGGGACAAAGAAAAAAGGATTTCTAAACTACTAGTTTTTTTTTTGAATGTAAATATTTCCTCCTTGCACCCTCTGACTTTAGCATATGAATCATCTTGCCGCGATGGCTGCGTGGGAAAGCCGTACAGTGGATGCGTAGGTGAAAGTGCTCAAGAAAAGACTACGATGTTGTTATTGCACGGGGGGCTGTACACTTGATTCTTGCTTGGAGGAATTATTGTTCAGAAAACCTCAAAAATGCCTGTATCTTTTAAAGAATTGACCTGGTCATAAATTTTGCTTTCGCAAAGCATGTTCCTTTTCACACGAGGTCCTGGTCAAGCTACGAGGGGGGAAGAAACATCCATAAATCTTAATTTTACAAATACTTGAATTACAAAAATACGAGGGCATGGCTACAAAAGGCCACCTCATTTAGAATTTCTCGTTGAATTTTCGTACAATAATTTGGACACTCAGTTTGTTGTGCAGCTCGAGCGATCTTTTCTGAATGGTGTTTTGAAATGGTTTTTGATTTAATAGAAAGTCATCATCTATTATAATTATTAGAAATTTTAATTTGTCTTTCACATATTCTAAATATGGGATTGGTTGCGGAAAAAAAAATATTAACACATATAGCACACTTTAATTTAAATAAGATACATTATTATTTTTTATTATGGTGTGATGATATTTTTATTTTTATCAATCCACTGTGATGGGTTTATTACGATGAAATTAGTGAAATAACTTAATTATCTTTAAGATCAATAACTCTTAACCTAACTAATTAATTTACAACTCTTTCTATAGATAATACATTTTAAAAATAAAATTTAATAACATAAATTTAATTCTCCATCTAGAATTCTTGTTTAAATTTTTTAAAAAATAAATTTTAAGGCTATAGGATTTTTCTTTTTTTTCAAATGAAGAAAAAAGGGTTTTTATGCTATAGTTTTATTTAAATTTAAAACAAAAAATTTTGGATGTAGAACTTAAATTACAAATTTTAATTTAAAGTTATTTATTTTATTTTTAAGATTTGAAACTAATTCTATAAAAAAATAAAAGTAATCAACTAGGTTGAAGATTATTGAAGTTAATGATATTTAAGTCACTTTATCAGTTTTAAATGAAAAATAAATAAAAAATTAAAAAACAGAACAAAACAAATACTGAAAAAAGGAAAAAAACACTTAATTCTAAATTTACCTAAATATAAGGAGGTCAGATTAAAATAAAAAAGCAAAGAACTTCAAAGCGTTATCATTTGAAGCGTATGTTAAAGAATAATATAAATCATATTTTAAAATATCATAAAATAGTTTAAGTTATTAGGTTGAGATTGTTTTTTAATAAATACTAAATTGTTCTTTGGTCTGGCCAACTGCGAGACCTTATATTCTTGAGGTTGACTATATGTCAGATCTAATGGGATACGGGTTTGGTGGCCATCTTGGGCTCGAGTAAATATCGGGCTCGAGTAAATATCAAACTCAAATAGTTAAAGGTTTAGAGATATTCAAGTGTTCATGAAAAGATTACGATGTTGTTTTTGCACGGGGTGAAATTGTTCTAGAAAAGTACACTTGATTTTTGCTTAGAGGAATTATTGTTCATAAACCTCCAAAATGTCTATATCTTTTAAAGAATTGACCTGGTCATAAATTTTGCTTTCGCAAAGCATGTTCCTTTTCAAACGAGGTACGGAACATATTTTCGTTATGACTGAAACATTTGTTTTAATTTAGAACTGGTCAAGCTACGAGGTGGGAAGAAACATCCATAAATCTTAATTCTACGAGGTGGGGGCTTGAAGACTCCACAACCCTTTCTAGAATGGTTTTTGATCGGATAAGAAATCATTATTTATTATCTTTAATAATATTTTAAATATTAATATTTTTATAGATGTTTATTCTTTATATTAAAAGTGAATAATATATTTTCTTATCAAAAATAATTTTTTATATTTTTGAAATATAAACCAATTTTTTTTGAAATTTTATAAACTTGTTGTAAAATCCATGCAATTTTTTAAAAAAACATGCCAAAAATTTTTAGATTTTTTTAAAAATGCTCAAATAATTTTAAGGCCCCCCAACCCCCCCCCCCCCCCCACACACACACACACACACACACACACACACACACAAGCAAAAACTCATTTTTTCTTTGTGATAAAATTGTTAAAATAGGTCTAAGAGGGTGTTTTCCAAACACACTTTTAGACAAAAAAAAAAAAAAACCCCTTTAACAAAAAGACCACAAGCTAAACAAAGCCTTATCATTTTTGTTGCTACCTAATTTTTGACCCATGTTTTTGATATATTTTCAAAAAAATCTAAAAATAGAGAAAAACAAAGAAAATCCAAAAAAATATGTTTTTTAAATATATTTTCATCATTTTAGCATTTTCAACGTCGTCTAAAAAAAATTAATTTTTTAAGGGTCTTTCAAACGCGTTCGACTTTTCACGCGTCATTTTTAAAATCATTGATTTTCCTCATTGAGTCAACGTTGATATTGCTCGTTTTCAAAAAAATACAAAAAAAATAAGAAAAATCAAAATTTGCAAAAAGAAAGAAGTTGAGGGACCAAGTTGCAAAACCTAGCAATATTTTACCTATAAATACTAGTCTTCTCAACATTTAGGGAGGGGGGGCCAATTTTGATACATGGAGAGCAATTTTGAAATATCAGAAAAATACAAAAAAACAACCTAACCCTAAACCTATCTCTACCAAGACAAGCCCCCCCTGGTTTTAATTTTTTTTTTCTACAGCCGCCGGCCATCTCCCAGCCATTCACTCCCACTCCCTCTCCATCGTCTCTCTCCCCCACACACTGCCTCCCTTTCCTTTCATCTTCCCTAAAACAGCCGCCCCCTCTCTCAGATGTGACTCACTCCGCTTATAACAACCCCCCCTTTCCCCAGTTTTTTTTTCCCGATCTCATCTCCTTCTTCCACAGCCGTCCCCACCGGCACCACAGCAGCCATCCGCTTCCTTCTCTCGGCCGCTCCTTTCCCAGCCACCAGAGAAGCCGCCGTTGACGAGCCACGCACCAGTCTCCTCTCAACCACCGAGAGCACCACGTTCCACCGCTCACGAAAACCACTCGACCACAGTAGCAAGAGACGACCCGAGCGGAGACCTAGCTCTCTCCTCACTCTGCCTCAGCAGCGCCGCCCCTCTCCAGTCGATCTCTTCACTGCCAATCGACCGCTCGCTCAGACCGAATTGGAGCCTCCAGCAGCAGTCCTTCCTCCAGCGGCGTCCACAGAACCAGCCTCACCTCCGACCGAGAATCAACGGCCGGACCTGCAACTAGAGAGAAGCCGATCCGAAACGGAGAAAAAGAGAAAGAGGCGCAGATCTGAAAACGAAGGAAACAAAATAAAACCGACTACTTGTGGTTTTCTGTTTGTTGCAGGTCACGATGAAAGCCACCACGTGCTGGGAAGAGAAGAGAAGGAGAAAGCAGGGCAGATCCGCCCGTTTCCGGCATGCTCCGCGGCGCGTGAACCCATGCGCGGCGACGGCGGCGCGTGGAAAGACGTGCCGCCACGAGTTCAGACAGTTCCGTAAGTGTCCTTCAATGCAATTTCTAGAATTTTAGGGATTGTTTTGTAAATTTTAAATTATGTAATGTAATTTTTATTTAGTTTTGAATTTGTATTATATAAATGTGGATGTAAAAGAAAAAGAAAAGAAAAGAGAAAGTGATAAATAAAAAAAAAGGAAATGTTTGTGTGTGCTTGTAATTTTTTTTATGTATGTTGTTGAATAAAAAAAAATGAATTCAATTTATATGCATAAATATCTAAAGGACAGATAAAAATCATGTTGTATTTTCCATAAAAATATAGAACATGTATCTACATATATTCTGGGAACTAATAACTGATTTATCAAAGCCTTAGAATTTGGCTAAAATTTTATTTTTAAAATCACATCAAGTCCACGAAGCTTGAAAGTAAATATGTGGTGTGTATTTTGTTTATGAATGATTTTTTTTATATGATAAAATTGCAAGAATAAAGAAGAATTTAATATTCTGATTTGCTCACGGATAAAGAATTATGAACTTACATGTAAGTTGTATTTTCTAAAATTCGATGAAAGAATAGAATTTTTAAAACTTCTTTAACACATCAAGTCCACAAAGCAGCTTACCTCAGGTAGGGTGCGCTAGGGGTGCTAATACCTTCCCTAGCCACAATCAGTCCCTTACCCTCAAATCTCTGACAACGACCAGTAAATCCAGTTTCCTAGTAGCCCGCAATCAATTACTAGGTGGTGACTCCAACGAACCAATTCAAGCAACGAACAACAAGAGAAAAATCACCAGCCCGATACCGCGCGTGGATTTTTCGACGTGCGACAACTTTGACTCGATCAAGTTGACCCAAAATAGTTGTTTCGACCATAAACCGAATAAAAAACTCTAGTTTGATCCAAAAATACAACCAAATCCAAAACAAATCAAATTTAGAAAAAACAGAAAAGCACAAAAAGAAAAACACTCTCTATCAAAACCAGAAAAAAACAAACTACATGAAGAACACCGAAAACATTCAAACTAATTTCAATAACATAATTCTAATCTAGATCAAATTTTATGAAATAAAAAGCACATAAAGGATTGAAATCAATTATTGAATGATAATTAAGCATAACATATCAACGATTATCAATTAATAATCACGATTTAATTAGAATGAGTTTCAGTTCAAAAATAAAACATTAAATTTTTTTAAAAAAAATAAAATTTATTGATGCAAATAAATTCTATATTATGAACTAATCAAGTCTAACGAAGTGTTTAATGCAAAGAAATTGATCGAAACTAGTCCAAACCAGTTTTGATAGCCAATAAGGTCTTCATCTGTTTAAAATATGCTGTCAAATTTTTTAATCTCAAGTAGCCTTTGACAATTTAATTTTCTGGGCGTTATGATAAATTCTTCTAACTAATATATTTTTTATTTTCTTCAACATTTTTTCAATTTATTTTGTATTTGCCCTTTTATTCTTATTTTTTATTTTTTATCAGGCTTCAAAATAGGTAATAACAGATATTACTATAGTCTTCTTTGTCATAATTAGTGATTTTTTTCTTGAAAATATAGTTAATCCTAGCTAGTGAAATCGAATAAAGATCATACCGCTCTCTCTCATTCTCTACTTCCAATATTGAGCCCGAACTCTTAGCATCTAAATATATCTGCAATAGAAGAGGAAAGCATGATTCCTGATACTGTGTGTCTAATTTTTTCCCCGCTATTCTGTTGCTTGAAATAGCAACTGTATTAGCAGTTATTGCAAGGCCTGCTAATTGTACAGAAATTTATGGAAACATTAGCATTGCTTTTTCATTTGAAAAAGTAAGCGATCGCCACATGTTTGAAATAGCATGGAATTTCCTCATATTTAAAACTAGCTGAATTGAAAACTGTGTTTAAAATCATGCAGGTCATCTGGTCAACACGCGCGCCGTATATATCGTGTTTAATACCTATGATACACGCTCTTTAGGTTTAGAAAGAAAAAAATGTACTGGCTTCGAAGTTTTAAACTTATTAGAATGCAACTTAACGTGGCTTGGAAGAATCTGAGATTTTTCTTATCAATACAAAAGTCTGCTAATTCAGACTAGTGATTCATTGTTCGCTAGTCGTTAGTTACTAGTAGACCAAGAAAATGCAAAGAAATGTCTTAAATATTTCCCTTCCTCTTTAAAGCTGGATGTATGAACTTGAAATCAAATTATATCTAGAAAACAAAAACCACTAGAATGGATAGAATGGTTTGGAGATTGGTGGTTAAAATGACTTTGCTGATGTTAATGTTTCAGTTAGCAAAAGCAGCAGCACCCGTAGCGAAGTTTGGCTGTCCAGATCGATGCGGAGCCATTAGCATTCCTTACCCCTTTGGAACTAGAAAAGAATGCTACATGGATGAACGGTTCGCGATTGAGTGCAATGATTCTGCCAACCCTCCTAGAGCTTTTATAAGTCGAATTAAAATGGAGGTGCTGAATATTTCAGTTACGACAGCCACCGCTACTGTCAAAAGTCCAGTAATATCCTTCAATTGTATTGGCCGGGTAGATGGTGTGCCTCTGAATCTCACTGGAACTCCCTTTGTTTTCTCCTCTAAAAGGAACTTGTTCGTTGCAGTGGGTTGTGATACTCGAGCTTTTATGACCGGAACTGAGCCGGATCTCGTCGTCTGGGAGTCTACATGGGGTAACCTGCAAAGTAACGTTAGATTGCAAGAAAATAAAATGTGTTCAGGTCAAAATTGTAGTCTGGCTAGAATCCCTTCACTGCTTCAGGTTTTTAATCCGCGCTTAGTTTCTACGAACTCTAATCAAGTTGGAGAAGGATGCAAGCTAGCCTTCCTGGTGAATCCGACATGGTTTGAATCGAATATAAGTGATCCCTTCGCAATGGACTTGGGTTGGATGATGATGAACTTGAATGATAATGATATTTCCACGCATTGCGAAGAAGGTTACAATCAATCCGAATGTGCGTGCGAGGATGGATTTGAGGGCAACCCTTACCTTGAACTTGGTTGTGCGGGTAAAAATTCCTCTCTGAAAAAGAAAAATTGCTACTTTTATTATCCTAGCTTTTTTTTTTCCTGGGTTTATTTTATTATTTTTATTCGAGCGATTATTTTAATTTAATTTCTTGTATGTTTTGCAATCAAAGTTAAACGATGTTAAGTGTCGGATAATGATGGTAAATGCACAATTAGCTTAGAATTAGGAAGTAATTTAGTGCTTCAATTTTGAAAAAAGAAAAATAGATTTACTCTAGTTTGAATTAATTACTTTTAAGCTCTATAACAAATCTCATATAAATATTTGTTGATTTTCGCCTTCTTATTTTATTAGATGTTGATGAATGTAAGACCCCAGAGAAAAATACGTGCCAAGGGATGCTCAAATGCGTGAATACACGAGGAGGGTACAGATGCGCCATAAATAAAATTTATATAATTATCATAGGTACGCAGGTTCCTGATTTATTCCTTTCAACCTATTTAATTTTAATGCCTATCACATCCCTGCCCCAAATAAATACCTGAAACTAATGTTCAGTTTCATCCCTATAATTTTTATGAAATGTTATTCTGGCTCTCACATGTTGATTATTCATTTTCCTTACCTAGTAAAGATGGTCAAATGATTAATTCTACATAATAAATCTGCATTTTTGTCTCTGCTGTAAATAATCTCTCTTATTGTTTACATATTATTATTTTAAATTTTATATTCTCATCAAATTCTAAAAATAAATACAATTTAATGTAGTGTTATAGTTATAATATACGAATTGCTTAATTATATGTCAATATATTTAAATTTTAATCAATTAAATTTTGATATATTAAAAAAAATAAGAACACATATTGACACATATGCAGATACAAATAAAAAGATAAAAAATATATATATATTGATGGTTATCCAAGAAAAAATAGAAAGATAAATTAAAAAAATATTTGATACCATGTTGAAAATATAAGAAATGTTTTTCAACTAAATCAGTATTTCTTGACATGGGTTTATTATAAAAGTTTTTCTTAAACCAGTAGAAAATTCATATCATAAGTTAAAATCATTTTATGATGCATCTTGAATATTTTTCAATAAGATGTAAAAATAAAAGATCAAAAAACATATATCCCAACTCATATCAAGGTCTTTCGAGTTGTTAAAAAGTTTATGATGGTATATGAGTTCACTTGTTTATTATTTGATTACTTCATATTATTTTTTTATAAGTTATTTTTCTTAATAAAATTAAAAAACAAAAGATTAATAGTATGATTCTTTTTTAGAAGATTTGAGAATAATTAAAAACTTACACTCGATATGCATTAAAAAATAAAATATATTATATAGTTTTTTTTCCTTTAAAATTGATACCAAGTTAAGAAGAAAAAACCAAAAAAACAAACTCTGTAAAACGATGGCCCATCATAATTAACTAGCCTCACCATGAACACGCTAATTACCAAAATAACCATACATTAAATTAGCTAGTAAATTCAATTAAATGGTCGGGCCCGGTCCCTCAAGTTTTCGAACTTGGTTAAATCAACACATGTACCTTAGTTTTGGACATTTCAACCCCCACACTATCAAGTTAAGGTTCCTTGTGATTCCTTGTCCACTTAGCTTTGTACACGTGGAATTCAAGGTTAACAATGGAAAAACATAAGCTATATGGACATTACCCTTTTGAAATTAATTCCGAAAAAAATAGTCTCGGACAAATTTTAATTAATAGAACCAAAATTCATGTGGTAATTTTTATTTTCCAGCAGACTGAAAACCCAAGTGATGTTTTTTTTGCTCCTAATACAATTATAGGTCTGGTTGGAGTACTCTTCCTGCTCATTGGTGCTCGGTGGATATACAATTGCATTCGGTTGAAGAAGAAGTTTTTCAAACGGAATGGTGGTCTCTTATTGCAGCAGCAATTATCCTCAAGTGATGGTAGTGTTCAAAAGACAAAAATATTCAGTTCAAACGAGTTGGAAAAGGCGACCGATTATTTTAATGAGAGCAGAATACTTGGTCATGGCGGCCAAGGCACCGTTTACAAGGGAATGTTAGCTGATGGGACTATCGTTGCAGTTAAGAAGTCTAAGATAGTGGATGAAGAAAAACTAGAAGAATTCATCAACGAGGTTGTCATTCTTTCACAAATCAGTCACAGAAATGTGGTTAGGCTACTTGGATGTTGCCTGGAGACAGATGTTCCTCTGCTAGTCTATGAATTCATTCCCAATGGAACTCTTTCCCAGTATCTCCATGAGCAAAATGAGGACTTTATGTTATCATGGGAATCGCGGTTACGAATCGCCTCGGAAGCTGCAGGTGCGATATCCTATCTTCACTCGACAGCATCTATCCCGATTTATCACCGAGACATTAAGTCCACAAACATACTCTTAGATGAGAAATATAGAGCAAAAGTTTCAGATTTCGGAACTTCAAGATCAGTTTCCATCGATCAGACTCATCTGACCACCAAGGTGCAAGGTACTTTTGGTTACTTAGATCCAGAGTATTTTCGAACCAGTCAATTAACAGAAAAGAGTGATGTTTATAGTTTTGGAGTAGTTCTCGTTGAGCTCTTAAGTGGGAGAAAACCTATTTTCTTAACCCATTCACTGGAAACCATGAGCTTAGCCGAACATTTCATTGATTTGATGGAAGATGGTAGACTCTTTGATATCATTGATGCTCAGGTTAGGGGGGATTGCACTGAAGAGGAAGCCATAGTTATAGCGAATCTTGCAAAGAGATGTTTGAATTTGAGTGGAAGAAACCGACCAACAATGAGAGAAGTTGCAATGGAATTGGAGGGGATTCTATTATCACGTAACGGTATCAATATTCAACAAATTGGTGAAGTGGATAATTCATCGAGGTCGATTTCCTGCAGCAGTTTTGAGATTGGTATAGATCTACCATTAGATTGCAAACCTTTGACTGTTGGGTATACGATCAAAGTCCCACATTGGCTAGAAATGAGGAGGATCAAGGGTATATAAGGATGAATAAATATCTCCATTGATATGAGGCCTTTTGGGGTATAGCCCAAGAGCAAATCCATGAGGGCTTAGGCCCAAAGTGGACAATATCATACCAATATGGAGATAGGTGGTGTCCATGGTCCCTACAAGTGGTATCAGAGCCTTGCCCCGGAGTTAGCCATGATGGATGAATCCTCGGAATGCCGAACAAAAGGTAGTGGACCCCCAAGCAAATCACGATGTAATCTGTGAATCAGCTCTATTGGATAGGTGGTGTGCTCCAGATGCTTCACGGACGTGTCCTGGCTCCAACACGGTGAAGAGGAGTTGACCTAGAAAGAGCAAACTCTCAAGTCAGGTAGTGCTCTCCGGATGCTTCATGGACGTGTCTTGACCCCAACACGGTGAAGTGGAGAATGAAGAATCATGGTTGAGAGAGAGTGGACGGATGAATGATCGTTTGAGGGGAGGCTCGGTTGGTCCTTTGTTCGAGGGGAGGATTGTTGAGTATACGATCAAAGTCCCACATTGGTTAGAAATGGGGAGGATCAAGGGTATATAAGGATGGATAAATATCTCCATTGGTATATGAGGCTTTTTTGAGGTATAGCCCAAGAGCAAATCCATGAGGGCTTAGGCCCAAAGTGGACAATATCATATCAATGTGCAGATAGGTGGTGTCCATGGTCCCTAAATCGACTTCTTCTGAAACATGGTGAGGGATTAAGAAAATATATCACAAATCATATGTTTCTTTCTTGTTTTTAAGACTGTTAGGAGCGTTTCTGATTGAATAAAAACTTATATTTGTATTGTGGTCTGTGTTTTAGCACATGTTCTTAGTCTTTCATGTTAAGAACTTAATAAATTAAAAATCCTTCGCGTTGATTATAAGAGAGTTTCTTTGATCAATTGGTAGCTGGAGCCATGTCTCTATCTTTAGGTATCAAAGCCATCATCAGTTAGCAAAGATTTCATTTGAGAAGTATTTAGTCTCTGGAATCCTCTGGTGTGAACATGCTGATGAGACTATGCAGATGAATTAGGCTGAAATTCTGATAGCTGGAGATGCTGATTGTTTATAGATTTGATTTAGTATTTGTCTGTGGTTAAGGCAATATCGATTGAGCTTTTGTGGAAACACAGCCACAAAGCTTAACTTCATACTAGAGCCCAAGACGATTAAGCCATCTAATAACAGACCAAAATAACTCGTCACTCATTTTAAACCAGAGACGATACTGATCATGATCAACCAGGGCAGCGACTACGAACATAAAGTTGTAAGGAATACAGGGAGAGCAAAAACAGAGTAGGGAGCAGAGCGAGAGCAGCATGAGCATGGACTAACCACCATCACCAGCAGCAGCAACAGAGATTAAGCAACCAAAATAATTAACCATTTAACCATTATGACCAGATAGTAAAAGCAGAATCAGCAGCAGAGAGACCATCAAATTAGCAGACGACGAGAGCAGCTAGCAGTAACATCAATAGTAGTTGATAGCAGAAAAAACCACGAGCTTAGAGCAGTGATAGAAGCACAAGATCAAATTACACAGTGATTTCAATAGAAAATGTTTAACTCTCCATTACTAATAAAAGTGTATGCGTGTTTAGTGAATGATAGATAATTAAATGATTAAGTAGCAAAGTAAGAGCAAGAAAAGCCAAATAATTAAATAGCAAAGTAAGAGGCAGAATAATTTATTGTATACATTTATCTCTGAAAAAAAAAACTGATGATAATTAAGGGGGGAAAAATTAATTGTCTTAGATATTAAGCCACGACATCATTGTTACTTCAAGTTTGATATGACATTATAAACATCGAATATTAATTTTTTCTTTGGTAATCTAATAAAAAAATATTTTTTATTTAAAAATATATCAAAATAATAATCCTATAAAAGATTTTTTTTTAATAATATAAAAATATGAGAAGGAGGGGCTTGAGACAGCAAACTCTTGTCAAGATTTAGCAGAAAGACAGTACCTGTACCAGGGAATTCAGTGTCCAGTGAAATGAAGGAGAAGCGAGATTGCTTCCTTGTTAGAGAAAACTCAGCTACGAGGTTGTCTGCCCAGACTTCGCGAGCATGTATTGGTTTGCTGCTCTTCATCGCTGACGCTGTTGTTGTTTTGAGATGGGATGATCTAATTAAGTTATGAATGCAGTTTCAATCGCTTCTGTTGTCAATTTCAGAAGGCTTAATCCGAAGATGATTGGGATTTCCTGTCGATGCAAAGATTTCTATCTTAAAGTAAAACCCCGTTTAAACATCTTTTATCTAATTAAGAAATCCTACGTGCGGTCAAAGCTGGCCTAATGATATCCAATTCATTAAAACGAAAAATAAAAATAAAACTGAAATTGCATCTTTTTATTATTATTATTAATATAGGTGTTTGGACTAGCGTGCATCTTGACTAATTTCATAGGCCTTGAAGTTAATAATCATATAAACTTCCAGTAATCCTGAAATTTATAAAATTCAAACTGATAATTTCTAAAGAATAATTCTAGAACCTGACTAGTTGAATTACACCCTTTATAGCTAGAAATTGCATCTATTTATCATACTTTGCAGGGATTTTAGAGAGTAATGTCGTGTTAATTAAAACCTAAGCAAAAATATAAAATAAAAGGGACATGAAAATTTAACAAGGTTCAAAAAAGCGTGCGTATTCTACAAAACTCCATTATCAACCACTAATCAAGCGCACTGCGCACGCATATTATCCAAAACCTAACTGCACTAAACAAATCTCTTATATAAAAATAATACCACTGTAGTAATTCTCTTGAAGGCTAAAAACAGAAGAGTACTGGCTGCCATAGGAAACCATGGCCGTCCCTCTCATGCATAGTACACATACACATATCTATAGTACTACTGGAAAAGTCACTTAGGTTTCGATCTTGAGCACATAAAAAGGGTTTTTAGGTTTCAATCTTTAGTCCGTAAAAAAAATAGTTTTCGATGCCAGGGATAAAGATTGTTTGTGTTAAGGTTTGAATCTTAAACCTTTGAAAAAAATATGATCGTAAAATATACGGCCTCACACATACAAAGTGGATTGAATGATAGTATAAGTCCAAACTTTTCGTTTAGAGAGTAGATACTTAGTGTCGAACCACTATAAAATTTGAGCTTAATCTCTCTCCCCTCATTATTTTTACTTTTGCTTTATTATTGCTTTGAGATTGCCTTGTGTTTATGTGTTGTTTACTTAAATAAGAAAGAGTTTGTGGGTGGTGTTAAATTCTTTGAAATGAACCTAACTCACCCCCTTCAATTTTAGGCAAAGAAAGCTCTCAGTATCCAAGGCAAGTCAATTGTGTGATTATGATGAAAAACACATCATCTTCACAACCTAAGTGTCTGTAGTTTTGTATTTTCCTTTTAGTTTTGGTTTAATGGCAAAGAGAGAGTAATGTTCAGTTCTGGTCACTGAACAATTTAAATCGCGTTTCTCACTTTTCCACTTTATTTTATAGGATCAGGTTTCTCCCTTTATTTTATATTGATTTGGGCATGGGTTCTTAGCCAGTCCGAGCGGTACAACACCAACGATAATAAATCTGACCTCAATACAAACTTTGCTAGATGTGAAACAAATCAAAATATAGCTAATGGAAAAAATTAAAACAAATAATCGAGAAACTTGGATTAAAAGGTTTTACAACCAAATTTGAGGGGAGAAAGATTACATTGAAAACACTTCCTTAAACTGAGGTTTCAACTGAGTAGAAGTTTCAATATTGTATACTTCAGGTGTACGATCGAATCCCAGCCAGCCTTCACAAAGTCCAAAAATCATTCCCTCACAGCCATTCAAGTTTTCAAGATCAAGATTAGCGCAAGAATCCTTAAATCTCACGAATGTTTGATGGGTTAACAGGCTATCAGATCCTGCCTGGTGCCTTTTTCCGGTTGTCCGTTCTACACCCAGTAACTCAGCCACCCTCTCCAATCCACCGCGCAAACCACCGATAGATCCCATCATGAATTTTGTATCATAAACTCGAACCCCAAAGAAGAAACTAACCATCCCCAGAAAAGACGCCATATCACATGGCAACTCTCGTCGAGTTAAGATCTTGATCAAGAACCCAAAATCATAAGCACCGTGAAAAGTAATCCAAGTTATTGAACAGTTATTGAAAACAAGTCCAGAAGTAAAAACCATCCATGCAAAATCTGAGGAATCGATACCCTTTTCTCTGTTCTTCTTGAGATCAATACCTTGGCGTTCAAGTAACCCAATAGATTCGTCGTTGTAAGGATCATGCTCGATGTTGAAATCCCGGAAATTAAACTGCCAAACGTAGTGGAATTCTGTTCCGAAACTTGGAAGATTTCCTTGTGAATCAGACAGAGTCATCCCAAGTTGAATAATTTTCAAGAGATCAACATTGTACTTCATGAGACGGTAATTGTGAGAAGGAGGGGCTTGAGACAGCAAACTCTTGTCAAGATTTGACAGAAAGAGAGTACCAGGGAATTCAGTGTCCAGTGAAACGAAGGAGAAGCGAGAGATTGCTTCCTTGATTAGAGAAAACTCAGCTACAAGGTTCTCTGCCCAGACTTCGCGCACCTGTACCGGTGTGCTGCTCTTCATCTTTAACGCCATTGTTGATTTTGAGATTGAAAAATCAAATTAAGTTATGCTGTTTCAATGGCTTAGGTTGTCAATTTAAAGCCAAAATCAGAAGAGAAAGTCCGAAGTTTATAAGGTAAACCTAGTTTCTAGCTTCTTCTGGTTTCCGTCTCAAAATTGGAAGACTTCTCGGATTTCCTGATGTGAGAAAGATTGTGTCTTAATTTAATACGAGTTCTTTCAGTGACTTAAATTAAGTCTGTTTATAATTACTAGGATCTCTTATAGAATTAAGCATAATTATTAAATCATAGGTCACTAGGTCAGATGCGTAAACTCTAGTTGATATAAATCAATAAAAAATATAAAAAAAATCAAAGCAATATCATTTAAAAAAAAATTCAATCAAACTTTAATTTTTAACAGGTCAACTCTAAATTGACTTTTTTTACATCTATCCTGGAATAGTGATAGGTTGGCCGGATTCTAAACTGGATCATGTTTAATTATATATAGTGGAATTAAGAGTCCTTAACTATGATATTGATATCCGGTCAGGGAAAGATTAACTCCCGAAGATATCCTAAATATTAAAACATAAAAACTAAATAAACAAGGCAAATTACATGCATTGATCGTTCCAAGTCAGGAAATAAATGAAGTCGCTAAATAAAAAAAAAATGCTGTTTTCTGTAGCAAATGAGGATTTTGCTAAATCCAGAGTTCTGGCTGATCATGTATTTGAGAGTGTAATTATGGTTTTTTTAAAGTATTTTTTACTTAAAAATATATTAAAATAATATTTTTTTATTTTAAAAAAAATTATTTTTGATATTAATACATCAAAATATCTAAAACTATCATAAAATATTAATTTGAAATGAATAAAAAATTTAATTTTTATCAAAAATATTTTTAAAATGAAAATACATACATGACCGAATCGAATGCATTTTCATCAAGTAACCTTAGACCCTGCATTTTATGTCCAACTATTTTCAACTATTGTTAACAGGAAAATAAAATGTCTCAAATCTTATGGTATGTTAACACATAACTGCAGCTGGACTCTTATTTTCTAGCTTATATATTAAGTTTTTTGAACGTCAACGTAATTACAGAGCAGATATACTTTAAAGATAGGCAAATTAGGTCTGTTGATCCACTTTATGCCATGTAACCAAGCTAATTTCTCTGAAATAAGAAGCTATTTTTGTGGAAAAAAAAGTTCGGTTGGAAGTTCTGCACATATACTTAAATTAACAGCAATATGGCAGCTAGAGATCAGGAATTTGATTGGGCAAACCAGAACGAGCAGAAAGCCTCTCTCTTTCTATCAGAATTTTACATTACTACATTAAAATAATTTAAAAAAATTTAATATAAAATTAAAAAAAAATCAAAAATGAAAAAGCATGATCTTAATCTTCATATGGAGGAAAAAAAAAAACCTAGATGTATTAACTCTGAAACCAACTAGCTCCATTTCAGTGTTCGGTTCCTATCTGTTCATGATGGGATTTACCATCACTCGTGAAAAACGCTTATCTTTCTTTCACTTGCTAAATGAAAATAGCGATGTGCATCCTGTGAATGGCGAAACGACAATCTATTCGACTAGCAAAGTTAAATGCCAAAAAGTGGTTTGAGAAATCTCATATTTTATAGAGATGAACACGAACGCAAGAAGGCCTTCAGGGAAGCAAAAGCCCCTCGATCAATGGTTGACCGACGCTAAAAGAAGCACTACGTATCTTTTTTCTAATACGAGATTGGGTTTGTCTCAATTTTACTCGGAACTCCATATGAACTACCTGCGTGGGGTAAGTGTCAGCCTCTTTCTTGTTCACAGCATTTCTGAAGCTATTCTTCTAACCGTCAAACATAAATTGCAGAAAGCTACAATTTGTCAAGAAACTATCAAGAAAAAACTTGTTTGCCATCTGTTATCACTGGGAACTAGTCTAGATTTCTTCTGGCTTGTTTACCTTTGGCTTTGTAGCGGGGATTGGCTCCTGCTTCTATTTCATTGAATAATGGATTCATTCATTCATTCATCAAAAAAGGTTAGGGAGCAGATATTCAACTAAACCTAAAAGAATCAGAAAACATAATTTAGCCACATGAAATCACCTGGGAAATTATAAATAACAATGAAGAATTATCATTGGATGTGGTTGAAATTTTTCAAGACAAATCCTGGTACAACATATCGTGTATACAACAATCCCTAGGAGCTTAAGCATATCCCTTCAAATAAGAGACAAAGAAAACACTACCAAGTACTGACTGAGAGTCATCTATGTGCTAGAAAAACTTGAGTTTTCCATGGCCTACAGAATCCTTTGCCAGCTCCATATGACATAATGCCTTTTTGGTTCCGGTAAATCCAGAACATGATTCAGTGGCCCCTAGAGTAACAGCGAAGTAGAGATAGATTGTGCATAAGAAAGCCAAGAGAACCAAGGCTGTTAAGAGGAAACGGTGTCTCTGAAGGAGAGTTGACCAGCTACCCAAATCATCCCGTGGGAATTGCTTCCGGAAGGATGGTGATCTCAGGTGAGGAGAAGTTATCATGCTATCAAGAACCATATCTTATATTCTGAACTTGCTAGAACAACCTGAAACAATCCTGATTTGGTGAAATAGAAACAAAAAATACATTGAAAACAAGAAATATCAAGAAGAAATTATTCTGAATGTTAATTATCATCAGCAACTAATGTTTATTGTGATGTTTGAGTGGCTTTAAATTTGGCACAACCACATCTTGCTTGGAGAACAAGGGGTGCAGACAAACACCTCTATTTTTCCATCTCCCTCACTCTCTCTCACATACACACACAAAAGACCACATAATTCCACATGATTACGAAAACTATAATCTATTTTCATCTACTATTTAACTCTGGCATCACTGTAAGAAACAAAGCATGGAAATTAAGGCCATTCCATCATTCATGCGCATTATGCTGAGAACTCACTTAAACAACGAAGCATCTACGTTACAATGCAGCAAATGAAATCATCTAAGAAGTTTAGAAGATGATTATTTGCAACTATAATCAAGTAATCCATGATACAGGACAAAGTTATCCAGCCCAAACACCATTTGGATTTACCATCCATACAAAGCGATAGAAACTAATTCATTTTGCTGGAAGCCCTGAGCAAGCATCCACAATCCTATATCTAAAGAAGTGAGAAGAACAGTCTACACATGCCACAATTCCGACAAGTTTTATCTTCAACTTCAGTCGATTATCTCAATGATTAATAAATGACACTAAAAGAAAAGATCGTGAAGCTACCAGGGAAAACAGACCTTTCAAGGATACCCTGCCTATGTGCTTCAACAGAAACAAAGAGCCTAAGCAGTGAATTGTTCAGGCAATGTTCCATCAAGAACATTGAATATCAAACTGAACCACAAAGGCTCATTTATAACAATGACTTGTTAAAGATTGATGGTCAGCAGTGCCCATGTACCAATAAACTTGTGTATGATCTAGTAATAACAAGCCCACTGGCATTGGAAATGAATGTGGATTAAAGGTGATTGCTATGCGTGGAGAAACGACTGTTGATTCATGTAGATTGAATGAGCAATCACACACTAATACAAGTTATAAGGCATAACGAAAATAGGAAACTCATTCAATGGCACATAATACATAATGATAGATCCAAATCCAATTTATCATCAGTCCACAGCAAGTAATGACAATCAGCACTTAAGAAACACCATTAAACAGATCAAAATCAGCTTCCATAAAAAGCAGATCTTTTTTCTTATAACCAATCAGTAAAGGAGATGATTAAGAATCAAAGTCCTATTTTTGCACATAGATGAATCATCCGAGCTCTTCTGCCCATCGAAACTGATCCGAATACTTATCACAATGCCAACTAACTATGGTTCAGATTCTCTGCTACAAAAGGCAACATTTATCACATCTCAGCAAAATCCCATTTGGATCTCTTTCTCTTCCTTTCACCCAGATGCAACAAAAGTAAAACAAAATCATTCCAATCAAAAAATCTACAAGAACCCACATCCATCCACATAACAAAAAACCATTTTACAATCAAGCACAAAGCTCCCAAAAATCACATTCCCAAAAAAAATAAAGAAAACCCATCACCAGCACATCCATAAGAATACAAAACAAAATCCAAAATCTGGGAAATTTCAATCAGATCTGAAGAATGAGACTTACAGTGGAAGAAGACCAATCAGGTAATAAAAGCTTTGGCTTTTATCCTTCTTGCTGTGTAAAACTATTTCTCTTCTTGAAGCTTGTATGATTTTATGTTATAGCAATAACAATAATGTCTTGCTTCTTCCCCGTTTCTCTCGGCCAAAAATAAAGAAGAAAGAGATGATGGCGGGGCAGAACGTCCACCCTATTCCCTCCTCTTCCTTTCCGCCCCCACAATTACCAATAATAAGTATAGTTTTCTTTTCTTTTCTTTTCCTTTCCTTTCTTTTATAGATAGATGAAAAGTTGGTGAGAGACGGGCAGACAGCAAGTAGATTGCGCGTTCAAAGACTCTGTAGGAGGATTGACGCTGTTGGTTTTTATATAGGTTATAAGATTAGCCAGCTAAGCTAGCTATCTATGCCTTGTTCGACATCATCAATACAAAAGAAAAGAGTGCTCCTCCTCCAACCTAAGACAGCTACCTACTACTACTACTATTATTATTATTATTAATAAAAAGAACTAAAACATATGGTTATACATATCTTTGTTTGCTGTGTATTATAATAATAAATTTATAGTTTTATCCTTAAAAAAACTCTTAATAAACTGGTTTTTTAGAGGCAAAATAATCTCTCTCTTTTATTCATTTGTTATTTTTTAATTGTTGAAGGGTGTCTTGATTTTTTTTTATTTATTTGCACTAAAATGACTTTATTACCATTAAAAACAAATAATCATTTAACCATGATTTAGGGGTTTTTTTTACATTTCATATTTTTGCTACGGTATAATTACTTTATTACCATTGAATTCAAATTTTAAAAAGCTTTACTTGAGGGGTTAATATATAATTTTAAAATGATTTTTTGTAATAATGCTTGGGTCCAGATGGTAGAGTAGTATTTTAAAAAAAAAATAAAAAACAAAAAGTTATTGACGTATGTTGCTGATGTATATTGCTAACCCTAGCAATCAAAAATATTATTATGCCGAGTCATTCGGTTTGTTTCAACCTTTTTTTTCTCCGTGTGAAGTGCGTGTAGTCATTGGACCTCCGATGCATTGCTAACATTTTTTTTTTCTCTTTTCTCCTAGAAATTCATGTTTGACCTTCTACATTTTTATATCATCTCTTTAAGTTATTTTTCTTTTGATTTTGTCCCTTATTTTTTTTTTATTATTTGTTTTATTTTAATTCATTTCTCAAATTTTGTTTTGTTTTCAATTGCATCCTCTTTAATTTTTTTTGGCAAACAAATTTGATCTTCATTCTTTTTATTTTTTTTATTTAAGATAGTTTTTAATTTTTTTTTTTCAATTCCACCCCTTCGTTTTCTTCTCTTTTCATATTTGATGCTCATTCCTTTTTCTTTTTCTTCTCTAGAATTAGTTGAGAAATAGACTTTGTGAATGGTTTTTTTTTTTTTTTTTGCTTTGTTTTAAGGTTATCACAATCTCAAATAAAGTTTTATTTTTAGGATTAATGCTTGAAATTGTGAGCATGTGATTTTTATCATATAATTAAGTAAGAATTGTTTTATATTTTTCTTTATTAAACCCAAACTAACTTCATAAATCAAGTTGCATGTGACTAGGGTTATCCAATATACCATTGTCTTAATACTTTTTAAAAAATTTCTTGTTTTCCCGGGTTTAATAGAATTGCCAAAAAAACTTCAATGCTCTTAATGTTCTTTATTACATTTTAAAAAATAAATTGATCTAGCCCGCGGCAAAGTGCAAGCCAATGGAGTAGAGTGATTTTACTTCATTTCAATAGTGTTTTTTTTTCTTTGTTTTTTTTGCTGAATCTATATTATTTTTCTCTAGTTTCATACTTCAACATTTAGTTTATTAGAGATTGGGCTTTATATTTTACTTTGGTTTACTTTCTATAAGATTATCTTAATCTCATTACTCGAATCATAGGTATAACAAGTTAACTTTTTTCTTTTTTTTTAGCTTGTTTATTTTTGCATTTCAAAAACTCTTTTGAAAAAAATAAAAATTTTACATTTTTTTAGCTTCAAATCATTATTTTTGGTGTTTTCAAATGATTTTGATGTGCTGATATCTAAAATGATTTTTTAAAAATAAAAAAATATATATTATTTTGATGCATTCCCGAGCCAAAAACACTTTGAAAAACAACTACTACCACACTCTCAACACACCCCTTTAATTAACACTTTTCATTTTCATTCTTCAACATTGAGTTAATTATGAATTAGGCTTCATGATTTATTTTGGTTTGCTATCTACAAGGTTATTCCGGTCTTATAACTCAGGCCACGTGTTTTGCAGGTTAACTCGTGTAGACTAAGGTTGTTTTATTGTGTCCTGTTTTTATATTGATTTTTTTTTTCAATTTCAACCTCCAACAATTGGTTTATTGAAAATTAAGTTTCATAATTTGTTTTAATTTACTTTCTATGTAATTATCACAGTTTATAATCTTGATTACAGGTTATGGAAGTTAAACCAAGTTGACTCGAGTTATTTTTTTGTTTACTTTCTATAAGGTTATCTCGATCTCATAACCCGAGTTACAGTTTAACAGGTTAACTCAGGCAAAAAAAATTATTTTTTAGTTTTTTTTTTCAATTTTATCCTTCAACATTTGTTTGATTTGGAATTAGGTTTCATATATTTTTTTGTTTTTCTTTCTATAAAGTTATATCGATCTTATTACCCGAGTCACGGGTTTTGGGAGTAACCTAGGTTGACTCAGATTATTTTTTTTAATTTCATTATTCAAATTTGAGATTGCTTATCTCAAGTCACAGGTTAACTCAAGTTTTGTTTTTTCATTTTTTCATTTAATTTTTTTTTAAATTTCAACCTTTAAGATTTGATTGATTTGGATTTAAGTTTTTTTTTTATGAGGTTATCTCGGTCTCATTACCTGGGTCATGGGTTTAGTTGGTTGACCTGGGTTTACTTGAGTTTTTGTAATCTTTTTTTAATTGATATGTTTTTTTTAATTTCATCCTTCAACATTTGATTGATTGGGAGTTGAGCTTTATAATTTATTTTTATTTGTTTTCTATGGAGTTATCCCAGACAAATGACCCAGGTTAGAATTTTAATAGATTAACCTGAGTTGACTTGAATTTTTTTGTTTTTTGGTCTCTATTTTTAATTGATTTAAAAAAAAAATTTCATCTTTCAACATTGGTTTATTTGGGAATTGGGTTTCATATTTGGTTTTAATTTACTTTCTATAAAATTATTCTAATCTCATAATCCAAGTCACAGATTTGTCAAGTTATCCTAAGTTATTCAAATATATTTTCATCTCATTATTAAAAAAAAAAACATATTTCTTCAATTTGTTTTTATGAAACTATGTTTTTAACAATTTTTTAGGTTATTTTAGGACTTGTCAAATTTTTCGGATTAAACCCTAAACAATTTAACTTTTTTTCTACTAGAAAACATGTTAGCAACACCTATATTAAAAAAAAAAAAACTAATCTGACCCATAACATAGCATATGCAATGATTTAGTTATTATAATTATTATTAACATATAATAAAAGGACGTAGCTTTTCACTGTAGCAACAAATTATGAAAACCGATCCATTTTTGCACTTTGGTCCTCAAAATTTCAAAGACTTTTTTTTTATTTCATACTTATTTCTTTTCTAATTTCATCATTTAATATTAGTTTTATTGAGTATGAAAATTCATAATTTATTTTGATTTGTTTTTTATGTAGCTATCTTAGTCTCATAACCCAAGTCATGAATTTTATGGGTTAGTTGTTTTGGCTTGGGTCACTTTTTTATTATATTTTTTAATTTCATTCTTCAATATTGGGTTGATTAGAAATTGAGTTTCATAATTTGTTTTGATTTGCTTTTTATAAGATTATCTTAGTTTTATGATCAATGTTTGATAAGAGCTTTTTTCAACTTGTAACAAACCTTTTATTTTTTGTTTTTATTTGCAACGCAAATGATTTAGATTCCTAAAAATGTTTATATATAGAAGTTAATTTATTTTGAATTGACTTTTTTTTATATATATATATTTGAAACTAGAACCATTTCCAGGTGTTTGCAAGATATATAATAATAATAATAATAATAATAATAATAATAAAGTAATTTAATTGATAACTTAGTTTTTGTAAGAGAAGAAAATGGATCTCTAGTTAATATTTCGTAAAATACGAAGAAAATCATAAAGATAAAAGTAGGCAAATTTATTATGAATTTATGATAGTTATAAGTTTAACATATTTAAATGGTAACAATCAATGTTCTTATTCTTTTGTGATCCAAAAACCTTACTCATTTCCAAATTCTATTATATTTCTCAACATCCCAACATCTAAAATAAACAATCAAATGAAATAGATCATTGGACTATAAAAATAAAGAATCTTTATAGCGCATGAAATAAAAATGATATAAAAAAACCGTGCATGCTTCTCTAATTCAGAGTTGTCAAATCTGGAACCGAGAAAGAAAATAAATTAATTATTTTCATTAAAAACTGTTTTTTTATTTTTTATATTAAAATGATACATATTTATTTTGAGAAATTAATATTAATTTAATTAAGTTTAAACCGAATTTAATTGTATCAATTAAATAATAATAAAAAAAACAATTGATCAACGGGGTTACACCGAATAATGTTTTTAATTGAACTTGAAATCCGGCGTAATTAAGCTCATTGATTTTCTAGATAAAACAACCACTGTGCCCTGATCCTTACCCTCCACAAAGACAGGTCCCACCCGCATAATCCAACGGCAAGCATCAACGAACCTTCCAGGAAAAGCAGAAAACCACACCGTAGAGACAAAAGCATCAATCTTTCTTGACTGAGTAAACAAACTCATCCTTTCCCCTCTTGTAATCAGATCCTCTGCCTCCAATTCTCTCAGGTACCCACCATCTAATTTCTCCTTCTCCGATTAGGGTTTTGTTTTTTTCGATCAAGTTTTGATTGTTCTTTATTTATTTTGCTTAGATTGTTGAAAAACAAGATGTGGGCAGCTTCTTGCCTGGCGTCGTGCTGCGCTACTTGTGCGTGTCATGCATGTACGACTGTAGTATCTGGAATTAGCAGACGATCCGCCAGGATCGCCTACTGCGGTCTCTTTGCTTTGTCCTTAATCGTTTCTTGGATTCTGCGTGAAGTTGCGGCCCCTCTTATGGAAAAACTCCCTTGTAAGCAAGCCCTTTTAATTTCACCAAAGAATTTCCACCAATTTTAATGATGATGATTATAATTTTTGTTGGTTTTGGATGTTAGGGATTAATCATTTTCATAAGACGCCGGATAGAGAATGGTTCGAGACGGACGCGGTTTTGCGTGTTAGTTTGGGGAATTTTATGTTTTTTACTATACTGGCGACTATGATGGTTGGTGTGAAAAATCAGAAGGATCCGCGTGATAGTTTGCATCATGGTGGATGGATGGCTAAAGTTGTTTGTTGGTGTATTTTGGTGATCCTTATGTTTTTCCTTCCGAATGAGATCGTCAGCTTTTATGGTAAATTGGTTGTGACTGGCTCATTGGACTCTGGTTGTGTGCTGAATTGTGGTTTTGTTTGGTAGTTTTGTTGTTTTGAAATATGTTAGATTGCTATGAGTTGTTGATCGGTTTGTTGTGCAATTTGGTGAGGATGTGTTGAGAGTTGAGTACGCTTGATATTGAATGCAAATAGGAAAAGGGGTTCTCTTTATGTAGTGATAGAAAGTACGATATATGGGCAGGTCAATGACCTACTGCTTTGAACACAATAGTATTAGCCTGTTTGAGTAGGAATGATTGAAATGAACTTACTTCAGGAGTTAAATATACTATACACTGTATCAGTTAGCTGGATTGCATTACTTATCAAATTCTGATTAGGGTCATTGATAGATATTAACTTGTGTTATTAATATGATGTTTACTAAGGCAATGCTCAATCTGAAATTCTTAGTACGTGCTGACTGAAGACATGCCATGAGAGATTGATTTTCTGCTTCTGATCTTCCTATGTCTTTATCTGTGAAACACTTTTTGTAGTTTGACACAAACTGATAACTTAGATTTTTTTATTTGCAGAGTCAATATCCAAATTTGGCTCAGGATTGTTTCTTCTTGTTCAAGTTGTGCTTTTGTTGGATTTCGTTCATGGATGGAATGACAAATGGGTTGGATATGATGAAAAGTTCTGGTTAGTTTTGCCTTTTCTTTCATTTCTTTTAGCCCTCTTTTTTCCCATTCCATGACCAGATTAACTGATTCTTATTTTGCAATTTTATTTGTATAGGTATGTTGCTCTATTTGTTGTGTCGCTTGTTTGTTACGTGGGAACATTTGCCTTCTCGGGACTTCTCTTTCATTGGTTCACTCCATCTGGACAGGATTGTGGACTAAACACCTTCTTTATCGTTATGACCCTGATTTTCGCGTTTGTTTTTGCTATCGTTGCACTGCACCCTGCAGTAAGTTTTAATTCTCTGTGTTCCAATAAATCCAACCATTATGACCATTCAATCTTCTTACTTTCTCACATGTGCTTTCAAAACTGATACATTGTAAGAGAGATGTGCTTGATTCCAAAATAAGTTTGTTTATGTATGTTGTATTCTAATTTGATTAGAAAAGACTGAGCCTACAAAATTGGTTATAAGGAGAATAATACTTTCAATTATAGAAGAAAGGCTCATCAAGGATTGCAGTGAACATGTATGCCCCAACCCTGTCAGTGTTTATCTGTGATAGGTGCGCGCGCACGCATCTCACAGATTTGGACCGGTGATCCCATGACCAATGCCATGCAATTTCAAGCTTTTAGGAGTTCTAAGTTATATAAACCTATTATGCTGATAGGATGGTTTGCTAAATGGTCCACTTTTGTTTGGTATCCCCTCTACGATGTGGTAATAAGCTTTGGAGTACTGAACTCTTAGAAGAATGCAAGATTTATCTGATATTTGTCTCTGTATCAAGGGACTTATTGTCTTCCACGAATGATGATATTCATGTTGGGACTTTTAATCATTTCATGAATGCAACTTAATTCCTCATGGTCCTCAGGAATAAGGAAACTTTTGTGCTGTGCTCATGTTGCGTGTTTTTTGCAAAGAAAAACCTGTAATGTGCTCTCCATGAGGGTGCTCATGGTTGTTCTGTTTGCAGTTTTGATAATATCTGTCATGGTTTGTTATGTTGTTTTCATGGATGCCTAGTGTGCATAGCTCTACTTGCTTCGTTCCTGGTATTAGAACTTTTGATTTGCTGTCTCATAGGCTGTCATTTTCATGGAACACAGGTAAATGGCAGTGTTTTGCCTGCTTCAGTTATATCCTTGTACTGCATGTACCTATGCTACAGTGGACTTGCCAGCGAACCAAGGGAATATGAATGCAATGGTCTTCACAGGCATTCAAAAGCTGTTTCTACCGGCACTCTTTCCATTGGTCTGCTTACAACTGTTCTGTCAGTAGTCTACTCTGCTGTCCGTGCTGGGTCCTCTACTGCCCTGCTCTCACCACCAAGTTCACCCCGTGCAGGTATATCTTTAGCAAACATTTCAGACTTTTTATATTAGTTTTCAACTTTTCATATGATATCCCAAGAACTTGTGCAGAAATTCTTTTGAATAAAAATGTTTCTGCACCATGATAAATTCCAAAACTTCATCCACGTGTCTCATTTAGGAGCACCTACTTTTCTACATGTTCTTTTTTTCTCCCCTCTCCTGTTAGGACTACGTTAAATGTGCTTTCATAAGAATTTGTTTTTGCTTCTCCTGTCCCTCTGATAGGACAATTTTTTAATGGAATCTGACATTTTGCTTGTGGATCAGGTGCTGATAAACCTTTGCTTCCATTGGACAACAAGGCAAACGAACAAGAAGAAAAGGAGAAGGCCTGTAAGCCAGTCACTTATTCTTATTCCTTCTTCCACATCATCTTCTCTCTTGCAAGCATGTACTCTGCAATGCTTTTGACTGGATGGTCAACCTCTATTGGGGAGAGTGGAAAGCTGGTAGATGTGGGATGGCCCTCTGTATGGGTACGTATCTTGACTGGGTGGGCAACTGCAGGTCTCTACACCTGGTCTCTGGTCGCTCCTATTCTGTTCCCAGAGAGGGAGTTCTGAGTGTCCTTGGTGATATAAATATTAATGAATGTTGCAAATTGGTGTATATTTATGCAACTTCTGGCTTGTCTTTCAACAGAGAATTCCATAAATTGGTACTTTCTATGACCATGTAAAACGTGCTTTCTATATATTAAAAACCCGTGGTTGCTGAAATCTGGTTTCATCTGGCTCTCCCTGGCCTCAATAGCAAAGACCTTGCCTCCGCTGTGGTCAGACTATATATTTAAAACTTCAAAAAAAGAGCAATGAGATTTTTTTTTTTGGACAGTGTTGTCATATTAAATCAAGAGCTTATCTTGAAACCTATTTACTTTGGTTTTTTTTTTTTTGAGCGAGTTTCGAATTAAATTGTGTTAAAATATATAAAATAAATCATATAATATAATAAGTTTAAAGACAGGTTGGATTATTGGTATAAATGTCATAGCTTTTAAAAAAAAATGAGACAATTTTTTTTTAATATTTAAATGATATCAGATTGGATTAATTTCGGTTACTTTGTGATCTTGATCATGAATTTCAATGAGCTTAATAATTTTGTTGTTTTTATAAATTATTTTTATTTAATTTTATGATAAAAATAAATGTTTATAAAATTAAGTATTAATCTTTAAAAAATATTTATATGAGATTGTGATAACCCTATAGAAAATAAATAAAATTAAATCATGAATTCTAATTCTCAACCAATTTAATATGAAAAGTGTAATAAATAAAAAAATAATTAGAAAAATTAAAGGATAAAAAACTATATAAAAAAACATATCAGGTTTGATGGGTAAATCTGTCAAACCCGTGAATCGGGTAACCAGGGTTATCACTTCAAACCATCAAACCAAGTAATGGATTTCATTAGGATTAATAACTTTTTTTTTTCTAAACTTTTTTTTATTTAACTATATGGTAACAAAAATAGAAGATCGTAAAATTGAGCGTCAACTCAATACCGACTTTTTTTAAGACTAATAACTTCTTAAAAAACAAAATGAAACAAATTATGAAACTCAATTAAAAAACACATAAATTAAAAAAAATAAGTTAAACTCACCAAACCCATCGGCATGCCTAAGAACTTTCTAAAATTTAACATGTTTTTTTTTCAAAACTATATTTTTTTAAATATATGACAAGAAAAAATAAATGATCACATAATCGAGTTTAATTAGAAAAAAAAAGAGAAAAAATTACCCCGTTAAACCCGAGAACCAGAACAACCAGAGCTATCTCGCCAAACTCACAAACTGAGTATTTAATTCTATAAAATTTAATAATTTAGTTTTTTTAAAATAAACCATTCTGCTATGATGAGATATTTTTTTGATACCATCTCAAATTAAAATAATTTTTAATAACATGATGATCATATAAAATACAAATTAAAATAAATTATTAAATATAAATCCTCATCAACACATTATATAAAAATTAAATTAAAAAAAAAATCAATAACAAAAAAAAAAGTATCAAAATACACGGGAAAAAAAAAACTGCTAATGGGTGTGGATAAACTGTTTTCCCCTCGTTTTTTTTGCTTTATACTTATTTAATTAATGAATAATGAAGGAGCAGGGATTTAGGGGAAGATAAATAAGTCGTACTTTCTTTGAATTTGAAAGAGAAGAAAACACAGAACTGTTATGTTTCACCTTCTCGGAACAAGGAAATGGAGTCGAGACTCGAGAGTAGAGGTACTGGTCTTTTTGAATACTCATTATTATTAAATTCCATAGCTCTCAACACAACTAACTTTGTTCCCTGACGTTTTCCAAAATGGCAACAGAACATCGGCAGCAATGTGCGAGTAATTTTATGGCGCTCGGAATAGAGCTCACTTCAGAAAAGAGAGACACACAGGGAAGAATTTAGATGTGATCTCCATTGGCTGTCATATTTCAGTTGCCATTCCGACGCCATGACATTTGAGAGTTCAAGAGACGAAGGGAGAATTGCAGGCAGCTTATCAAACGCCATTCAAAAACCCATTATCAAAAATTAATTTTCAAGATTCATAGTTAGAAACTACAGAGTATACCAAACACTACCACACTAAAGATTCTCACAAGGACACGGACACGGACCACCCTTACATAAAAATCAAAACTATGGATCCAGCCACTCAATGTCAATGCTCAATCTTCAAAATCTCCAGCATTTTCCAATAGATAGTTGGCTGCCAGTTGCTCGTTGCGATCACAAGCCAAGAATGCTTCTATGACAAGGGCTCTATCAAAACCCATTGCCTCGAGCTATAACAGGTGAAAGGAGAAAAACAGGGGCAATGTTTCAAAGAATAACAAAGAAGAAAATCCCAAGACAGAATAAATGAAATGATATAGGCATACCCGTTCAATAGCTTCTTGTTCAGCTGGGGTCACATTGATTGCATGGGGCATATCTTGGTCAGGCTGATCAAATATATCCCTGAGAAGAACAGATTATACCATATTGTGGCATCAACGATCAGGGTGGATAAATAATCTATTTTTCTGCAGACAGCATATCTTATATATATATAACCAAACTATTAAATGACTTCTCAGGCCAATCCTAGGATCCAACACATGGTTGGTCTCAAACCCAAGGCTTGCCACATGCTTGCATTTTCCACCAAGGCATATGCCAATAGACCGTACAGGCATTGGGAAAACTAATTTTTTATTATAATTAATGACAACCTATTTTTAAGGTTTTTGAATATCAAAACCAAGAAAAGCCAAAAGTTCACTCATTTCAGGCTCACGCCAGCTAAATTCCAACAAGTTTGAGCTCAGTAATTATTCTAGCACGCCAGCTTAACTAAAGCTTGTACATGACGCCTTAGAGCCCATATAAAACTAAAGACTTGCTTAATTTAGAATACTTCACCATACAGTAATATTAAATAAATTTGCAGTTAAAAAATAGACAAGAAGTTACAACTCAAAACTGACAGTATATCAAGCCCCACATCCTGGGGCCTGCCAGATTTAATCCCAATTAAACCAGCATCACACGAATGTAAGGAGGTTGTGGTTGCTTTCCATATCAGACAACTCCCCCACCCCCCGGCCCTCTTTTATGGATTAAGTGGTGTTCGTATAGCATGAAACCATCATTTTCAAATGTCCAACACCATCACCATTTCTATCATAGAAATTATGGAAAAGATTTAGGTGTAACAAATATGAAGTACATCAATAACTACCCACACTTGTGATGAAGACCTAACCTAATTGACCAACATCTGCTAGATCCCTTCATCTTTCAATGAACCCGGATACTTGCTTTGAATTTTTTTGAGATTCCACTAAATACACCAATAAAGATACTCACCCTTCAGAACCATCAAGAGGTTCATTTATTAACTGAAGAAACTCTGCATGATGCTCTTGAATAATTCTCAAAAGCTGGGGGTTTTGCTTCCCAAGCTCCTGAAGCATGGGCTGTAACAGAAGTAGCTGATTAAACCTCAAGACAACAAATGTCGATATAGAAAAATAATAAATAAAGAAATGAAATGCACCTGCAAGATTTGTGGATTTGCTTGAACCATTGAACGCAATGCTTGAAACTAAAATGCAAGAAAGATAGAAAAAATGAAATTATTTGATATCATGTATGAAATTGATAATCACTGCAAATCCTATATCAAACAATATCAATTGTTATTTGGCGCTTGGCATTAAATGACATATATCAACTTGATAACCATTAGAAATCCTAAATCATGTCTTATCAAAGGTTAATTTGGCAATGGCATTAAATGAAAATTTAGCACCCACCCCAAAACCCATCTAAGCAAGCCAAGCAAAATTGTTAAGGTTTAGTTATACAATCATACCTAAATATTTCCTGCCTTTATTCATGATTCTCTCACACAATTTATTACCCTATTTCTAAATCCAATGCCATGAAAGATTGACATGAATTGTGAATACCAATGAGTTTAGCATTAAAATGCATTGCATTAAAATCCAACCATACTTGTTGATTGTTTCTAAGGAAATCAAGAGAGCCAAGTCCGCCACCAGCACCACCTCCACCACCAGAAATTGTCTGCTGGACAAGTTTCAAATCAATAACACCAGCAAACACTATACAGTTAAAACAAAATGAAAACCTTCTAAAATCTGAAGTTTAACCTCAGGAAACATATTCAATGGAGATGAATTCGGTGCTCCAAATGCAGGTGCAGGGGCAGCTGGAGCTGCACCTGTTTCAGTAGCCTGATCTGCAGGAAACCTAGCCACTGGGACAGCAACTTCCGCTGTTTCTGGAATGCCCTGAAGACAGAACACTGGTTTCAGTGCTAATTCTAAGCAAAGACTGTAACAGGCTACACACTAAATTTAGACTTACTGAGTACAAGTAATCCACTGCCCGCTCTGGGTTATTATAGGCAGCTCGAAGTGCACGAGTAACTGTTTCTTTATCCCAGGTTCCACCTCCCATATCCATTATTTGCTGAATAGTCTGCTCCAAATTACTACCAGCAACTAAATTGGAAGCAGCTTGACCATAAGTATCACTCTGTGCACTGCAGACATGGTATCATTACCATTAGAATAGTCAAGAATTAAAGCTGTGAATTACAGGTTACAGATTTATTAACAAGGTAGATTTTATAAAATGCCCTCAACAAGATCTCAGATAGTTAGCCCACACTTACTACACAAAATGCAAAGCAAGAATTACATCAAACTGATGTGGATCACGCACTTACAACATGCACATATGAGTAATATTTAGGTGTCAATATTAAAAGACAAGAAACCAGCCTTTTCTTTTTTAGGAAATGCTAATGGCTATACTAAGAAATAAAGAGAAAAGGTGTACTCTGTGAAATTGTCAGAAGAAGATTTCCTTAAAGTGTCATACATGCATCGGACCACTCAAATCAATTTTGGTATTGACAGATATGCCCTCTCCTTGAACGCATTATCCAAGAACTAAAGGAGGCAAAACTCAAACTAGCTACAAGTTACCAAACCGATCTCTCTATTTTACCCAGCATTAAAAATAAATAGCCATGCCCTCTAGAATATCTAATCTGTCTTTTATAGAAAATTGCATGAGCCTAGGATAATGCTTTAAATGCACTTTAGCTTCTTATATTCAGGACATCTCACACTAACAAGCGATGGAAACTATCCACAATAAGCAGTTCGAATCAATTGGATGGCTGACAATCCTCATTACAACATGTATGGTTATATGGAATAATGACCAATGTAATCCCTAATAGCAAAGAGTAAATTTGTAATTTAATATCAGAAGAAGTTTCCAACTCTGGTTAGAAGTTGAGGACATAATTGTCTTAAAATAACTTGAATCCTCTTAGATATCCCAATAAACCAAATTCTATCTTCATGTTTCTTGCTATATAATTTTGAGATCTCATAAATGTTTCAAATGTGGCTTGAGTAGAAAGAATAGAAAGGAGTTGTGCATTATAAGCAACAAAATCATTTGAGGTTGTTGCTGAACTTCCACGACAGAGTATAAAGATTCTTCCTCGAAACAAAACATATAAACCTATGCATCATCGGGAAGTAAGTTTTACATACTATATCAATATTATGCATTTACAAATAAGTATTACAGCCCTATTGTCTTAAAATAACCAAAATATGCATAGTGCAACTAGAGATAGAGCATACTTGGCTGTTGCTGAGTCAGAAGCAGATGCACTCTTTGAGTCCCTGCAGTGAAATATTTACTATATAAGAAAGATGAATTCAGTTATTCCAGAATATTTAAGCACTGAAGATATTTGTGGTATAATTAAACTCACAATGCTTGAGCATCAGGTGCGGGAGTCGAAGTTGAAGTTGGTGTGGTGGTAGGTGGAGTAGAAACAGGCTGAAGTACATAACAGAAGGAAAAGGGTTTATAAAAAAGAATAGAAATAAATACAAGAGCAAGATATACCAGAAGAAAAGTAGAAAACAAAGGGTGAAAATACCTGGGTGGATGAAGTTCCAGCTGTGCCTGTTTTGCTCTGTGTATAGCATATAGATGGAAGAACATGTTAAGGTCCAAGCAACCAAATGAAGCATTAAATCATAAATTCCACAATAGCGCATGAAGTTCATGAATAAAACAAATATTAAAAAAGATGCTGACAACAAATACTTATAAACACGAGCTAATGTGCTTGCAAACACTTCGTGCAGCTTCTAATGATATATTAATTGGAAAATGCTATCAGGTGCCCTTAGGGCACCCTTAAAGTGGTTAGTAGTAGTAGTAGTAGTAGTTAATACTAGTTAAATGTTGTAATAATTAGAAAAATTTGATTTCAAGTTTTCATCTAACCATCATTGCCTATCCATCAATTACAGGCAAACATCCAAAGATATCATTTTTCTTTTGTAACATGATTGGATAAAAAAGCTCGAACTTCAAGCTGCCTAGTTAGTAAAACAGTTGAAACCAAAAGCTACCGAAACCGATAATTCGGATATATCAAGAGATCCATTAATGGTAGTTATTAATTTTCCACCATATTTATTCAAAAAGAAATCACAAAATTTCTCAGCTTCATATAAGAGTCTTCACCCAAATTTATAGTTCATGAAAACAATCACAATACACTAGCAATCAAAGACATTATCTCACACACTACAACACAGAAAAAATACTCAAAATTTCACCCGAAAAATCCCGAAACGGGTAATACATTCCCCGAACAAATTCGCCTCATCAAAATCAGCAACACAAACATAAATATAGGAAAACATTAAAAGCACTACCAAAATAATTAATTAAACTTAAAAACCACAACATAGAACTATTGAATTAATGACTAAACAAAAACAAAACAAAAGAAGTAGCAAAGTATTACCTTGCTAAGCATGACAACAAGAAAACCATCTTCAGTAACCTTGTTGTCAGCTAAAGTAGTCTCATCTTTCAATACTTTCCCATTATGAATCAACAATTGTTGTCCACATGGGTAATTGTCTTTTCCTTGCGCATCTTCAATATTCTTCTTTACGCCCATAATCTTCACATATTTTATGATTAAAATCACTAAAAAAAAACTTGTGGTATTAATTATAGTTATAATTATAATTAAGTTAGATTTAATTACTTACAGTGTCGGTGGGATGAACCTTAATTTCGAAATGGCTGCCTTTCAGAGTCTTGACGGTGAGCTTCATTGTCGACGAATTATGGGGGAGAGATGCAAAAACGACAGCGTTGCTAGGAGGAAACCCTAGAAGAACCAGAGTGTGCTGGCTGTGGCTGGTACAGGAATCTATAAAGAGCTAACAGAGGCGAGGGGAGTGTGAATTTTTGGGTTTAAATTCACTCCAACCAAATTTTACTTTTGGTGTTTTACCGTTATGCAAAAGCTAATACTAACTAAAAATAAAAAATAATAATTAAAACAACTCAGACAATCACAGATATCATGAGGCAAAACGTGATCTATTCGCATAATATCTTAATTTTATTGTTTTAGTGTTTTTTTATATAATTATTTTTATAATAATTTTATCTTTGTTCAAAATAAATGGATCAAAATTGAAAAAAAAAAAGCTTTTTGTTTTTAAAAAACTTTGTTGTAAATTATGTTTTTCTCTTTTTTTTTTTAATTTAATAATTCAATATTATTATTTGTATTGAGATTTATGATTGATAATTTATTTTAATCTATTTTTTTTATGGTTGTTTCGATCTTAAAAAAAAATCACCATTGAATTGATATCTAATTTTTTAAAAAATTGATTTTATTATTTAAAAAAATCAAAATTGAAATAGTTAAAAAATAAGAGGATTTAAAAAAAAATAAATTTGTGTCGGTGCCTTTGTGCCCAGAGATTTGATCAAATTTCCTTTTTGATTGTTTTAGTTTGGAGATTAAACGATTTAGTTCATAATTTTATTTTGCATTGTATTTTAGTTTTTGAGTTTTGAGAAGAGACCCAACTTGTGTGTGTGTGTATATATTAAATTATTTAGTAGTTTTATTTACTAATATATATATATATATATATATATAAAATGTTACTTGTGTTTTTTATGGTATTTTTGCATTTTTCAAAGAAAAAACCCATTTCTTAAAAAATGCATTATGTTTCTTTAAAAAATATTCATATTCTTAAAGAACCTGTTCTTATCAAACAATTTATAAAATGTTTTGGGGATGTGGAGACTTATGAACTAAGTGCTACAATAAACTATAAAATGTGTATTCAAAGAAAAATAAAATCTATCATATTTCTAATTTTCAAATGTAACTATGTTGAAATTCATGTTTATACGGTTATAAATATCTTTGAAGTTAATTATTTGACAAATTCCCAATAATAAGCTTTAGCATTTTTAAATATAATATTGTCTTGTTACTAATACTATTTTTAAATTACCACCCAAAGACACATTGTTGCGTAGGAAAATAAAAGATATTCATTTACAAAGTTAGTTATTATGACATATGTTAAATAAATTCATTTAATGAATTATAAAGAATAATGTTTTTATATATATACTCTATAACTATGATAGCTACGTAACAACTAAGTATAATTTTGATAACAAAAAAGTTTCTTGTTGTCTTAAATGAGAAATAATATTATTTTACACCCATAATATTATTAATGTTCTCATTAATAATATTATTAATGAGAAATTAATAATAATTTTTACTATTAATTTTATAAATTTGAGAGTATTATAATTATAATATCTTGAAGTAATCACAACAAGACCCCAAGGAATTCTTTCTTTTAATAACATTCTACATAACAACAATGATTTCTTGGTCTTACAATCCTGCGAAGCCAAGAAATCTGATAAGATCATATTGAAACCAACAATGAGCTCGAGAAGGGAAAAATCAACCAGCAAAAAATCACAGTTCTTAAACTTGCAAAACCAGAATTCCTTAATTTCTAAGTACATGATTATGCCTCCCAATGTACGGGCACCTCAAAATAAAACCATCGTTTTGACAGTATACAGAGATTAGAAACAATTCAAGAACAAACCACCCCTGAGCCTCAGAAACAAACAGCCATGAAGCCAAATCAAGCATGTTCATAGTGCAGAGAGTCTAGATTCACAGTGCCAAAACAGTTCTTTTCCCACGCGATTCAGAGTATAATGTAATATAACACCATCTGTAAAACCTTCTAGTCTTAGTTCATAAGAACTTGGACGTATACCAGAAACAAATGAGCTTTCCTGATGGCAATGTTTTCAGCTTCGTTTAGATACATGAGAACATACACTTAAAATTACCTGCTGAATGCCTGAGAACCCCTCCAATGCTGTTGTCCCTATTTCCCAAGGGCAGAACCATCTATTTTCCACTTCAAGTGCCAACCGTGGGGCTGCTCCCATGCGCGTGTAGGTCTAGTTCTCCTCGGGTTAACGCTTTTTTATCAGAGTAATTTCTTTCTTTTGCAAACAATTTGGCAAGCAGCTTTGCTGACGCCATGAATCAATGACCATATCAGGAATTCTTTGTGTAATGGGCAGTATTTCATTCTTAAAGCAGCTAATAATTTATAGGATATGACTAGCTATGGAAAACATGAACTAGAAGATCATGGAGTCTCTGTATACTCCTCCTAATTGGATTATGTTCTCTGGTTCAATCTATCATCTTCACTGTCACCTTTTTTTTACCAGTTAGGCTTTGGTTTTATTTGATATGAGTTTAGAGTTGAAGTTCGTCAATAATCAGGGTTTTGATGCATAAATTATGAAAACTATAAAAAAATAAAATCAATGGGATTATTGGATCACCTGAATTATATATTTGATTACATTTTTTTTCTACTTATTTGAAAACAAAAAAGAAAGAAAAGAAAAGGCAATTCAAGGATGAATTAAATAATAAATTATATATATAATGCTTGTCTTTTTCAAAGATCAACTAAACTTGATAGGATTAATTAAGCATGGGTGATGAGCAAAAGGAATTAATAACTTAATGGAGAATTGGAGATTTCCTGCAGGCCGGTGGTGGTTTCGTCCAACTGGCTACGAGATTCTCCATTATTATTGTTATTTTTATCCGAAAGTATTATCTTTATCCTGAAGCTTTCAATGGCATTAATTTCCACCACTGCCTTATGATGTTGATATTTACGAATACCAGCCTGCTAGGATCCCATGCAATTTGCTCTATGCACCATAAAGTTTGCGTTCTTAATTACCATGCTTCTTGATTTTAATTAATTTCAGGGATTATAGTTCCACCTTTAATTAATTACTCCTTTCTTTCTAATCATCCACAAATAATGTCCATTAATTAGTTATTCCTTCGATAACGACGGTGGATCGATAGGTTAGATGTTATTGGATATTGCTTTTATGATATACAACATTTAATTAAATAAAATAACTGCTAATTAATCTATTAAAAAGTGTCCAAACAGCACTGTTGTCCATGCCATTATCTATTTCTTAAACGGAATTATAATTCCAGATTAAGTTAGACTCATACTGTGATCTTGACGAAAGAGATTTTGATTTCTAGAACAAAGATATTTTTTTCTAGTTAATTTTATGTTTTTTTTTTATATTATTATGTTTTTATATAGATTTTTTTTTATTTAAAAGGATTTCTAGTTTATTTTTTCCATTCAGTATTTCTAGATTTTTCTATTTTTTTATTGTTTATATAAAGGGTTGTGATAGTTTTTTGATAAGAAAAACTTTAATAAATAAAAATTGAATTTTTAGATGTCTTCCATAAATATGATGTTATTAGTTTTTTAGGTTTTTGATTTATAACAAGCTATGTTAACCTTCACTCTTGTATCCTAGTGGTTTTAGATGAAAGTAGTAAATGATATATATCATAACTTAATAATTTTGGGTAGTTAGTTAAAGTGTGTTATTAAATAACCATGATTGGAAAGAGATCGCAAAACAAGACGTGTTTAAGTAGAAAGGAATGAAGAGGTTTCCTCTCTCAAAAGAGACATCTAGAGCTAGTATATATGATGTTTTCATCTAAGTTAGTTGCTATTATTGAAAATCTTAATGGTAGAATCCATGATGAGACACTTTCTTGTGGGAATGATATAGTATGGTAAGTGAGAAGTTTTAGCGTTAGGCTATTTTCATATGGTGTGTTGTAATTTTTTGGAATATCTAGATAGCTCAAAACAAATTTTTATTCGAGAAACAAGTTATAGATTGATCTTGTAATTACGATCTTAATTTCCATTGTCTTGCTCAATGGATTAAGGGGAGTACTTTCAATTTTACTTATACAGACAATAATCAGATGAGATGTTCTAATAGTATTTTGTTGTTTTCTAATAGGCATGTTTAGCTTTCATTTTCCTTTCCTTTCCTTTCCTTTTCTATTGTAAGCTTCTTTTTTTTTTTTTGTCATCATTTTAATGACGTTGTTTTAATAATGCATCTTGATTACTATAAAAAAATATTCATTATGAGATGACCTACACAAAGATATTGCGTTAAGGATCTATAATGAGAGGATCTAAGATAGAGTTGCCCACGTGTAAAAAGATATTTATGGTAGGGAATAGTGTTTTACTCAGATCTAAACTCGAGAATGAGTTCTTCTATCCGGGAATACCGTTGCATGTATTTGTTTTTTGGAAAATACATACTTTTCTTAGTTAAATTTATGTTTTTTCTATTTTTATTTTCCTATTCTATATTATTATGTTTTCTTAATTGTTTTTTCTATTTTAATAATTAAGACTTGGATAAATAAAAAATAAATATTTTAGGTATCTTTCTTGGTCTTTAAAGATTTTAACCTGTAACAAATTCTACTATACTTCGCTCCTGTCTGTGTTAGTTTTATATTCTTGGACTAAAAATAAAAGATCTATTTGGTATATATATAGTAGTGTTCATTATTATACTATTATATTTTTTTAACCAAAGAGACTGGATGAGTGATTAATGAGACATTCTTTCTTTCACGATTTTTACCAGTTTGAATCTTGGGACCAATACTCAAGGCATTTATTTTTTCTAGATATATCAGACCAATATGGAGAATAAACTTTAGAAGAATATTTAGTCTTTATAATTAATACATAAGTTAGCTCAATGACCATCGAATAAAAAATTAATAAAATGTTTTTCTATTTCAGCTATTTTATTTATTATATAAAATGAGACTATCTAGAATACGAGAGTTCATTCCTCTTATATATGCAAGAATATCACTAAGCTACAGGGCTCCTTTTGTTGTTCTATGTTGTTATCAATATCGTGCTGTTGATTTGAAAGTAACATTACTACAAGTAATATATTGATAGGTGGTGTTATTCTCAATCCATTTTGTTATTCTCATTTCATTATTTATTACCAGTCTTATTTAATAATTAAGTTTCTTTAATTCTTTAAAATAATTGTCTTATATGTGCGGCGTCGCGGTGATCGTCCACCCTCAAGAAAAATATATAGCTAGGTCGCTTGTCTACGCAAATATAGGGAGATAATAAATTCTTGTTTTTTATCAGTAGAATATGGATTAGGAGTTGCCATCCATTATTCTGGTTACTAGAAACCCTAATTGATTTCAGAAATTAGGTACGGAAACTGATTGTATAAAAGGAAGGGGTGTTAGAACTCTTAGAAAATAGTAAAAAATTGATAGAAAAGATTCTAAAATACAAAAATTGAAATTTGAAATGAACTTTTTTATATTCTTAAAAAAATTACGAATATACAAGATCGTGACTAAATATTTATGACCTTATTTCCCAAAAAGACAAATTGATGTAATTGGTTTCTTCTAAATTACACATTGAGGTGGTATGTATTAATTTTTTTTAAATAAATTACTTAATAAATCATGATCCTAAATCTTTTAAAAACCAAATATCATAAACAATAAATCATAAATTATCATCAATATTTTATTATTGTAAAATATTTGTACAGGTAACTAAAAATTATCATTGCAATATTTACTTAGTAATTAAGTGATGTACTGATAGTATTTTCACTTAGACATTAACGAAAACATAACAGATTATTCTTAAAAGCCTTGTGATTTAATTACTTTAACAGTAAATCAGATAAAAAAACATAAAATCCAAAACAACTAAAATCATAGCAATACTTAGGCTCTACAATATCTCCGGGTTTCAAGCAGGAGGCACAATCAGAAACGGATCCAGAGAAAGTAAGTCATCATATGACACCACTGAGATTTATTTAAAAGGATTAAGAAAAAAAAAACTCTCAACATATTTAATTTTTCATAATAATAAAAAAATTATTTAGAAAATCCATGTAAGTAATAAGAAACTCTAAAAATAGAATTGTTAATCTCTAAAAATCCTTGCAACTCGATTCACCCATGACAAGCGATCCAAATTATATATATATAATAAAAAAATTTAAAAATTTAACATAGATTTTATTTCACTGAAAATAGAAGTGCTCATAAATTTCTATCCTTAAGTGGGTGGTAATATTCCTATAATTTAGTTAATGAGATGAGATTTACATCTAGAAAATTCCAAAAAAAAAAAAATTAAAAGAAAAGAAAAGTTCATATGAAATAGACATTTTTATTAAAGGTAATTGATATCCATTCATTTACTCAATTCCCAAATTTAATTAATAATGAAGAAATAGAAAACAAAAAAGGAAAAAACTTCAAGAAAAAAAAACCCTAACCGACCACGAAAAGATAAGGGTGGTAGCATGGTAGGAGGAGGAATCCATGCATAATAAGGATAGCGACACACATATCTATAAAACATAAACCCTAAGAAACCTATCATTAAGTATTTCTTCTTAAAAAGAAAAACACAGCAATAGTTTTAGCGGCTACCCGCCAGCCTCGCTTTCCTCTCAATCTCACGAGACAAATCCTTGAAGTCAACATCCTCATCAATGCATAATCCTCTTTCCTTTCTTTTCACTCCTCGACACCACCACCACCACCATGTGAATATCTATTAACCTTCGCTGATCTCTTTATTATTATTATGGATCTTCTTCTTCTTCTGATTACGAGATTCATTAACGTGTGAAAGAGCCTCTTCTTAATATCATGGTGTGATTTTTGTAGAGAGAAGGAAAAAACAAAGATTTGCGTAAGGCAATGGAGAAGAAGAAGTATCCGATTGGACCAGAGAATTATGATCTCTATGAAGAGATTGGTCAGGGTGCTACTGCTTCTGTTCATCGTGCCTTGTGTGTTCCTTTTAACGAGATTGTCGCTATCAAGATTCTAGACTTTGAACGTGATAACGCTGATCTGGTAAAGTTTCTCTCTTTTTGTTGCTTGAATTTTTTTCTCTCCGTGATCTTCATATTATATTTGTTGTTAGTTGAATTTCACAAGGTTGGATTTCAATTCAAATTCCGCTGTCAATATCATAGAACGAAATCAAGTTTGAGAAAATATATATTTGTTATATGTAGGGCTAGTTCTCCAGATACCTAATAGCTTGAATATATATATATAAAAGCCATGTACTTGAAAATTTTGGGCCATCGGATCGTGGGGTCATTAGAACTAGGAATAAAATTTAGTTTTTTTTGGTATTCTGTAGCAACGCTTCTGCTAGGTTTTGTGTTGTCATGTATTGGATCTTAACTGCACAGCATGATTTTCTTAATAAGTAAAAGAAGTATGATTCTAAGCTTATTACAATTGGCTTTTGGGCGTGTCGTCTATGATGGGATCTAGGCATAGCACTTTGTTTTAAATTCTACCATCCTTTTCTTGTTTATTTTTTTTTTATTTTTATTATTAATTTTGGTTTGTATATATGTGCTGCTTCTCTGACAGCGTACTATTTCACGGGAAGTGCAAACAATGATCATGGTGGACCATCCTAATGTTCTCAAATCACACTGCTCCTTCGTCAGTGATCATAATTTGTGGGTTGTTATGCCATACATGTCTGGGGGCTCTTGTCTTCATATATTGAAGGCTGCTTATCCAGATGGTTTCGAGGAGTTGGTGATAGCAACAATACTACGTGAGGTATTGAAGGGAATAGATTATCTTCATCATCAAGGCTACATACATCGCGATGTTAAAGTATGTAAATATTGAATCTTTAAACCTTTTAGTCCTATATTTATCTCCCAAGTATCTTACGCTCTGTGTTATGCCTGATCAGCCTCACAGTAGCAGTGTTTGTTACAATTTCTTATGAAGCACCTCAAGAATGGAACACATAGTTAGTGTTTTACACAACTATAACTCATTTATGTAGTTCTTTGACTGTGATTATGTTATGTTTCTTAAAGGCTGGAAATATTCTCGTTGATGGACGTGGCGCAGTCAAGCTGGGAGATTTTGGTGTTTCTGCTTGCCTTTTCGATTCTGGAGACAGGCAACGCACGAGGAATACATTTGTTGGGACGCCTTGCTGGTACGCATGCATGCTTTCAAGAATTCGCACATAATAAGTTCTTGATTCTGTTTCTTTAGTTATATACAATTATCAAGGCTAAAAAGCGTGTGCAATGGAGTTTACTGTAGAAATATTTAATTCTATATGGAAAAAATTTAATTCATATTCGAGAAAAGAGTATTCAAGAAAAACCTCGATAAACAAAATAATATTTAATCATACAATATCTACAAAAGTTTTATATTGGAATCTACAGAAAGGATTCAATACATACTTTTGAAGGTGCACAATGAGGATCATACCAATATGATTTTTTCATTTCTTGACAAATATAATCTGTTTCATTATTCTAAAAAATGTGTAGGGATCTATTTTTTTTTAAATACTGCAACCTGTCTTTTTGTTTTTCAGGATGGCACCTGAGGTTATGGAGCAGTTAAACGGATATGACTTCAAGTAATTAATTAATCCATTCTCCTGTCAAGAGTTTCTCCATCTCGCATAGTTTAGATATCATGGAGCTGATTTTTAGCTGACAATTTTCCTACAGGGCTGATATCTGGTCATTTGGGATTACTGCTTTGGAGCTTGCACATGGCCATGCTCCTTTCTCAAAATATCCTCCAATGAAGGTGCCTAGACCGTACTAATCCGCACATTATTAGCATAATATTATGTCAAGCACCGTGGCTTTGATCGCAATCTAAATAAAATTTTCTCTTGTGAAGGTGTTGCTTATGACCTTGCAAAATGCACCCCCTGGCCTGGATTTAGAAAGGGATAAGAAGTTCTCTAAGGTATGCTTTGAACGAACTCGGAAATTTTCATACTTAAAAAAAGATTGAGAACTAGCAGTGTTAACAGCGTTTGGTTCAAGCAAGATCCATGATGCCTTTGTGCTTTTTCTCCAGTCTTTCAAGCAGATGATTGCTAGTTGCTTGGTAAAAGATCCTTCGAAACGACCTTCTGCAAACAAGTTGTTAAAGCATTCCTTTTTCAAGCAAGCGAGGTCAAATGACTATATAGTACGGAAATTGTTGGATGGATTGCCCAATCTTGGTGATCGTATCCAGGCATTGAAGGTTTGTGAGTTAACTCTAAAATACATGGCTGCACCAATAATTAGCCTTATTTCCTATTATGATTTTAATTGTACACATAAAAATGGCCCCATTTTGAAATGCAGAGAAAGGAAGAAGACATGCTTGCTCAAAAGAAGATGCCCGATGGGGAAAAGGAGGAAATATCGCAGGTTCAAATGTTCTGTAGTCTAAAGTAGAGATTAATTCGATTGCCTAGTAGCACTACAATATTTTGCTGCTATAGTTATAGTCTGTCTGTTTGTTTACAGTATAACTTTGGTGGTGTTAATTCATAGTCTGTCCTTAGTGTTTGGCCTGCATGCTTCATCGATACTAAAAATACACTTCCGAAGGAATCGGTTCTATCCGCTTGTATATCATTACACTTAATTTTTAATAGTTTGCTTGTAATTCTATGTAGAATGAATACAAACGAGGACTTAGCGATTGGAATTTCAACATTGAAGATGTGAAGGCTCAGGCTTCCCTGGTACAGCAATGGCTTATACGTACTGTATCAAGTCAGTAACATTGGTTAGGATTCCCTGTCTCATGTTCTCTCTGGTTTTTTGATTCAGATACCAGATTCTGAGGACCCTATGACCGATAATAGTCTGGGAGAAAGCTTGAATTCTTTGCCTACACTTGATGGAGTTGAAAAGCAATCAGACACTCAGAATTCTTCCCCGGGACAAGGCACAGAGATGATGGTATTTTGATATCTGGTTTTTGCAGCTTGTAGAGGAGCTACTTGCTTCAATTTTCACCTTATTTTTCATGAATGTTTCTATGGTTCCTAATAATGCTCATAAATTTCTCAGGATGATGATGATGTCTCACAAAATCGAGCTGCCCGGCTTCCATTAGTCGACTCCTCTCTAAATATTGCCAAGTATTTTCCTAACCTAGTTTTTTTTTTCTTTATATAGCCACTTATACCAGTAACCAGCACTGAGCAGCAGCACATCTGCAAGGAAAAGCTGATGCTCCGCACTCTCTTTAAATAAAACTCAATCCAATAGAAAATTCTCGTGTTTTTGTCTCTGTGCTTAATGCTGTAGATTTATATCTTTAATTTATTGTCAGAGAATCCATTAGCTATATATACATTGACTGAAATCTAATATGGATTATGACTTATTTTCAGAGTTAGATTTGTAAAATCCGATGATGACTCGAGCACTGCAAGTTCATACAACGAACGACATGTTTCGCAAAATTCTTCACCTGGCTGTGATAATCTTGAAGGCAATGCAGCTGAAAGGCCAGCTTTTAATATCAATGGAAAACCTAGGTTTGGCTCCTGATCCTGTGTATTAATTTGAACTTGGATTTTTATCATTGAATATATTCCACATTTTTTACATTTCACGTACTAACATGTGACTGAAGAATATTCTTTTTCTCACATGAAAATTTATCTTAACATCCTTCCGCATGTTTTTACCAAGATTTTTGGTATCTATATAGTGAAAAGCTGCAAAATCAACCACCAAATAGCTCAAACATCAGTGGAGCAACAATCGTTCAAGATGGAGATGATGGACCTTCTGAAAATCCTTCCAAAGCGTTACATAAACCATCAGGCAAGTATTTAAATTTTCCTTCAAGCATTTCCTTTTCATATACTCGAATTCTCGGTTTCTCATTGCTTGGTACATGATGGCTTCTGTCTTGGATTTTCTTCGTAATTGTTGCATTTTCTTCGGAAGTAAAAACAATTCCCAGTTTTGCATCCCTTAATTGATATAGCATGCATTTTCTCTCTTGCTCTTTTAAGTTATAAGGTAATTTCAGTTCGTCACATAATCAAAGAGTCGTTTTGCAGGAGCAAGCAGTGATGAACTTGATGAAAAAGCAAAGCTGCCAGTTGTTCAGCAAAGAGGACGATTCAAAGTTACTTCAGAGAACGTTGATATAGAGAAGGTGACTGAGTTTCTTCAGTCTCGATGTCCCTTCTTTCATTCAGACGGGATATAACTCACCTTTTCTTTTCAGGCGCTCTCACCTCAGCTGGTTCTGCAGAAGAGTTACAGCATGCAGGTTCGTAATTTTGAGGTCAGCACATTTGTGTCAATGTACCTGCTGCTATAGATTATCTGATTATTCTTTGATCTTTTCTAGTTTATGTTTCATTAGGCTCTAACAATTTTAAGGAATAACATGTGAATAAGATTTCTAAACACTAAATAATATAGTTTTAGTGGACAACTAAAAATCAAATGAGATGAATTAATCTATACTAGGATTGATTATGGTAAAGTTAGTAGAAACTAGCTCTCGAAAATGTAAGAAATGCTAAGATAATTCTAAGCTAAAATTAACCCCACATAGAACTTCATGAAAACAACTTAGAAATCACAAAGTAACCCTACATAGAATCTCATGAAAACAACATAGAAATCACACTTGGAAAGGGGTGGACATTTAGCTAGGCTGTAAGTGCGGTATCGAAACATTGCGAAAGAGAGTAATCGGCAACATTAAAATGCACCTTCCAGGGAGTTTCGTTTAATATACAAAAACAGCTCAGTCGGACAAGTAGGGCTGGTTGCTAGAGAACTTAATTAACTTTTATATATTCTCCTTCGACAGACTATTCTGTGTGAATAGGCGCCACCATTTTGTAGCTGTCAAAACTCAAAACCATCTAGGTTTTCTACTTTCAACTGTACTTAAAAAAATAACCAGTCAATTCTTTGTATATTTATGATTGTTAATTTGGAAAGTTTTATTGTTGTGCACAACTGATACAACTTAGTATTCCTTCAACAGGGCCTGGTCGATAACAGTTGTAGGAGCAGAATGACTTGTAATGGCTTTTCAGATTATTACTGGGATAGAGCAAAGCCTAAAACAAGTCCCAGGTCTTAAGTTAGGTTGTCTTGGACTAAAGATGTAAAACAATTTAACCTTTTTGATGCAATAAAATTTCAATTTTATCAGATATCACCTATTTAAATCACTTCGCCTGGAAAAATATAGGGCTCTGAGGTCTTGCCTGGAGCGCCTCAGCATCTCTCGACGACGTTGCCTTATATTATAGGAAGAATTCCTCATTCACTGGAAAAGCCTTGTATTTCTCAAATAGCTTATTCGACGGTTTCTTGACCCATTAGATCCATTTATACATGTCTTCGAGTTTCTTTGCTACCTCCTTGGTTTCGTTTCACCTATAAGATGAATTGCTACTCCTTGCCACTTGATATTTTTTTCTAAAAGAAAAAAAGACTTGCACATACAAAGCTTGCGAATATAGTGAATCTTCTAAATTAAGAATGGTTTTAATTTTCATGAGCTTCATATCTATCAACAGTCTATAAACGACTCTTGTCCTCCAGCTCCTCGCTAGTTGTATATTACTCCTTTATAATTGAATTTGATGGGTTAGTTTCCACCAAATTATTGATTTTTAGTAACTCTTCTTCTTCCATTACCTCTCTATCGAGCCATCGAATACTTTTTACTGACCATCGATCATGATGAAGCTTCTTCGTCATGTAATTTAGTCAATATGCAAATTATGCTTAAATGTCCTGTTATTCTTCACTGTCAACATGTTGAGTTGACTTGGGTGATAATGTTATGTTTCCTTTTACATATTTTCTTTTTAGTAGACTATATTGAGCGTAATGTCCTTGCCTATCGTAGTTGAAACATTTTGTCATAGGTCATGACATCGATCATTATATCAATTTTCTTGATTCCAACGAGCTCCCCGTATCTTAAGCCCATTTCTTGTTGCTTATTTGAATTATTATATATTATCATCTTCATTTTCTTTCGAATTTTTAAAATATTTACCTCTTGCTCGACCTTTTTTATAATTACTAAATAGTTTTGTTTCATCTTTCTTTAGTTAAACTCAAGTCATTTGTTTAACTAAATTTTTCTCATTTGCTAATAAATTTTCTAAATCTTCAATAGATGGGTGGTTGCCCATCCTCTAATTGAGTTGGTAAAACCACAGAACACAGGTCTCAGGCCATGAATAATTATTCAGCTCATTCTATCTTCACTAATCTTAGATTGAGGTAAATGATTTTTAATTTTATGAAATATTAATTAATTTTCAAGTTTTTTTGTTTGACTAACATCAACTTTCCTTCAAGATTTTATAATTGAATTTCTTTTTGTTTTTATATAAAAAAAATAGTATCCCAGTAGCTTTAAGTGTAATATAGTATATTTGATGTTTCAACACATCTTCTTCAACTATAGCTTTAATGATAAACATTGTTCTTCCTACTTAAAACCTTCCTACTTAATGAAAAGATTTTTAATTATTACAGAGGTGTATAACCTTTTTCATTTGGAATAATTGTATAGTTAAATGGACTAATTAGACCTCCAGTAAAGATGGGTTTAAGGAGTTTTCCCACATTGAACATTTATTCATTAAATTTTTAGAGATATGCTCTGATAACAAAAAGCTTTATGGTGTTTTTTTTAACAAAAATACTTATGATAAAGCGATATATGAGCCTAGAGCTAAGATCACTAAAATAGAGAATAGAGTCGTGCTTTAAATTGTGGTACTATATAAGTACAACTCCACAAAGCATCGCTAAAATAATTTTTACACATAGTATTAATGTCTTGTATGACAAGCTTTAAAATACTTACAATATTTTATACATGCCTTGAAGGGTTTATAAGTCACTTATAATTGTTTAGACTAGCTTTTGCAAAGACAATCTTTGAAGAGTAAGTATGAAGGATTTTGTTACAAAAAAGGGATTCTCATACTAGTTCATGTTCTTACTAGCAAACTCGTAAGCCATGAAGCTTATCTCATACCTAGGTTTTTTTTCTAATGCCTAAGTGAGATGATGAAAATCTATGGTGACTGGATCATTTAGAGTGGCTCGTGTAAGAGCAATGAATGTATTTTTTTTTTTAGTCTAGGAGTGTGAGCGTTATTCGCTTGCATTATAGCCTTTCTTTTAATGAAAGTGGAGTCATGAATGCACACCTAGTGTGACATTCATAGGAGCTTATTATTGTTGTTATGCAGGAGGTAGAGTGCAAAGATATAGTTGCATTACTGTGATAATATTGTTGAGTAATTGCCCTAGTTGGAAAATTATTAGAGACCCGTGGGAATTGGAGTTCCTATGATAACAAAATTAGTCACTTTCCCTTGTACTAGAGTTTTGTTAACCAAGAAATGAGTTTTTGGTAAAAGGTGAAAGAAAATGCATTGATTTTTTATTTAGTTTTTCACAAATAACGTCATAAATAAAGTTGTGAAAAAACTTCACATAGAAAATGTTGGGTTTTTCATGGCCTACTATGTGATATTAGATTGTGAGCTGGGAGTTCCTAAAAAAATAAGTTTCTCATAGAATAAAAGACTCTCTAATATTTAAGTTAGTACTTGTTGAGAAAAAGATCACAATGTATAGAAAAAAAAAAATTGTATGTGTATCTAGGTTTAGTCTCTATCTAGCTCTGTTCAAAGTTGGTATTTGCTTAGTAAGACTGGATGTATTTATACACTTAGCTTAGAATTTATTCATGCAAGAGAAGATTATATTATTGGCCAACCAAGGTAGCTCATTCCTTGGTGCAAACTTGGGTCCTATGTATGGTATGTGATTGGAGGAGAAGTTGGTGTGTTAATATAATGGGGTATATTTTTTTCTTATTGGTCGTCATGGAGGCTAGTAGTTGACGGAGCATAAAAATAACTATTAGTGATAAATATGGAATCTTGACTGTGCAAGACAAGCAAGACAAAAAAATAAATAAATTTGTACTTCATGTAAAATTATCAGATAATAATTTAAAGAATTAAACATAAAGGTGCGTACCATGTAGCTGATAAAAAATAAGAGAGAAAATTGGGTCGCACTTTTTAATTAGATCATTAGAAAGGCCATTTTTTTTTTTTTTTTTTACTTGGCCCATCAACATCAGTTTTAAGTTTCATTTTCTAGACTCCACTATATACATACATACATACATACATATAAAGTAATCTCATGAACCAAAAATGTTTGCATTCTTTATCGTGTTCTTCTCTCATGACAACGTTATGTCTTATGTAGGTGCTTACCCAGCATCCTGGAATTTCTTTACCATCAACTCTTTCGGGTCATTCTCGGTTTCCAATATTGCATTCTGTTTTACAGACAAATATTACTCAAAGGGTATGTCTTCCCCAGTTTAGTTTCATATTTTTTGCATCCTAAATGTAATGAAAACCTCTTCATTTATCAACTCTTTTCTCCCCTCGACAGGAGGGTATTCTGTATCTAATGAGGGAAATATCTGGAGGTGACACTGCAGGTACAGCAATTACTTGCCTTCTGAGTATGGTATTCTTCCTTACTCTGTTCTGTTTTCTTACTTGAATATGGATTTTGATTTCCTAGACAACCGAACAGTTGACGGGCGATGGACAACGGCACAAGGGGTGTCTACAGAGAAATCTTTGGCACGTAATTCTAGCGCTGGTTGCTTTTAAAGGCCTCTGTTGATTCTCTTACAGTTTATATAGTCTCCATTCCCCAGTCAAGTTTTGTGATTCCAGTTGCATTTATTTTCTGAACTAGGTTGTTCTACTTTGTTCTTGAAGCTAAGGGAATTTTGTGTGGGATTTGCAGCTAGAAGCAGCTCATGATAGGGAAAAGGACTTGCTTCATGAAATAGCCGAGTTGCAACGGAGGTAATTGCAATGATATGCAAATGAATTTGCGTTATGAAGTCACATTTGTATCAAAGTAGAAATGAAATCTCCGTTGCCACCTTTTTCTGTAAATATAGGCTTATACGAACACAGGAAGAGCTCCAAAAGTATAAAACAGAAAATTCTCGGGTTAGCACTTGATATCCCTTGAGTCAAAACCTCACCACCGTACACGAGGATTTCGGGTGTGATTTCCTTATCCAAACGAAGTTTGATTGATGCAGAACAAATCTCAAAAAGCTGACTAGCTACACGGATGAAGCTCATAGAAGAGACAGGCTCTAGCTAGATTAATCTTTGACACAGAAGATTTATTGCTGGCAGTTCATTGTTTTTGTAGCACAGATATGCTTCAGCTTGTAATGTTATAAACCCCACAATGTGCAGATTCACCATTGTTAATTTGATATACCAAAAATGTAAACAAGTAAAGGTTTCTTTCTATAAATCAACTTGTTAGTGTACATACTCCTTGAGGCTAGTAGTAGGCGGACGTGCATTCATGATTCACCTATTTAAAAAAATGCGTGCATTCATGTGCGTTTTTGTGTTCTAGTTCTGCTTTCTTTGAAGAGAAATCTACTGTATTGAGCCTTCTCAAATGCATTTGGATCATGCCATCGGAACTTTTCTTGACATCCTTCTCAAAATCTTATATGGGTTTTGCTCTGGTGATCCAAGGTTTCGACCTTTGAACTCGATCATGTCAGATTATCAGGGGTGTAAAAAATAGTCAATTGAGAAGTCACTAGCTTGACAATATTTTATCAAAAATATTCATTTAATCCCTATTTCATAAAAAAACAAAAGAAATCGGAAAATAACATAAATTCATAAAAGTACTAAGATATAAGAAAACGGGCACAAAAGGACTAAAATAAAACAGATATAAGAATAGGAATTAAATATATAGTTTCTAAAACTACAATAACCAACTAATCAGTTTGGTAAAATTATAGGACTGAGTTACAATTAACACAACTCCTTTATGCATTGATATTAAACTTGACCCGGCCAGTCGGGATAAAAAAAATTAATTCAGAATTGACCCGATTATTTTGGCGAATTAACTTACTACCTGATAAAATGATCGTGGCCTTTTTTTTTAACAAACGGGTTAATTCACCTGGTTTGTGACCCGAGACTCACACCCGCTCTACCCGAGTCGGGCATAATAGCCACGCCTTCTAAGTACCAAAATTGAAGGGTTCAGGCTTTAAAGCAGAGAGTCAGGCAGGCAGCCCTTAGCATAGCAAGCGACCAACCATTCTCTACGTTTGACGGCTCTCTTACATTACATAGAACCTGATTCTGCCAAAAAGCAAGGCATCAAGTTAAAGCACTTTGCAAACAGGTGTACTTCTGTCTGAACTGGGCTGCATTCTTTTTAGCCTGTCATAAACCCATGGAGGAGAATTTGCTATCATCAGTACGGTCCACAGTGTTTAAAGAATCAGAAGGTCTTGATGGGAAATGCATTAAGATTGAAGGTTATGATTTTAATCAAGGAGTGAACTACTCTAAGCTTCTCAAATCCATGGTCTCTACCGGGTTTCAAGCTTCCAACCTTGGAGATGCCATTCAAGTTGTTAATAACATGGTTAGTAAGTCAATCTCGTTTCTTTAAAACCCTAGGATTTTTTTTTCTTTTGGGCTCTCTTTTTTTGGTGTTTTTTGGATGATTCTATGTCTTTTTGTGTTTGATTTTGATACCCAATTAGTTGACTTAATGAGTTTTTTTTTTTTGGAATGAAGCTAGACTGGAGGCTTGCTGATGAAGAGATAACAGAAGATTGTAGTGATGAGGAGAGGGAGTTGGCCTATAGAGAGTCTGTGAGATGCAAACTGTTCTTGGGTTTTACATCAAACCTTGTTTCTTCAGGTGTTAGAGATACAATTCGATATCTTGTTCAGCATCATATGGTGAGTTAATTTCATGGTTTGATATTGATATATTCGTTGTCTTGTGTTTGATGGAATGGCTTTAAGATGTTTATGTGGAAACTGTGCCAACATAAATACAAAGCAGAATCAAATGGTTGTTGACAATTTTGGGTTGGCATTGAAATTTCCCCTTTAATTGGATATGCTGGATGCCCTGTAACAAAAAATATTGCCTATTGGTTTTCTCCTTGTTGGTGGTATTGCAAATCTTTAAACTTTAGAGCTGTTCGCTTCAGATGTTTGCATTATTCTAACTATTTGGGCTTGTTTTATGAGAAAGTATATATAGAGGTCAGGTACTTGTGAAACCTATGATCATCTTAATGTCATTTATAAAAAACTTAAGGTTTCTGAATCAATGTGTTGCATCAATTCGCCGTTGTTTGGCTGTAACCTGTAAATAATTTTAAGCTGTCCACCCTCTTGATTGTATTCTTGCCTTTCATCTCAAATTGGTTTATGCATGCCTTATTTGTAAGATGACTGCAGGTTGATGTAGTGGTTACAACAGCAGGTGGCATAGAAGAAGATCTTATAAAATGCCTGGCACCAACATACAAAGGTGACTTTTCTCTACCTGGGGCTCAATTACGATCAAAAGGGTTGAATCGAATTGGTAACTTGTTGGTACCTAATGACAACTACTGCAAATTTGAGGATTGGATCATTCCAATCTTTGACCAAATGTTGAAGGAACAAATTGAAGAGGTATTTCTCTCATAGTCACAACTCACAACAACTATGTTTCTGTGCCTGAGTTTGAGGAATGTTCGCTGAGTTTTTTTTTTCCTTTTCCCCATCCATTATTTTCTCTGACAAACATGCTTTCAAAAGTGGTACTTTTAGATATTTTAACTGATCTGACATGCTGACATACCAACAAATAAAAGCCACATCTGCACTATATTAGCAGATATCTAAATCTGAACTGATTTGGTTGGTTTTAAAGATTTGAGACACAAAACTTAGAAAAAAGCTAGTGGCAGTACTTGATTCATCAATTCCTTTTTCACCCTCCTGGTAAAATTGATTGCTAAAATCTAAATATACTAATTTAGGATTTACTCATTTGATTTACTTTAGAAGAAAGCTCCATCATCCTTATCACATCTTCTTTTGGGCATTGCAGAATTTCACCTGGACACCTTCTAAATTAATAGCTCGCATGGGGAAAGAAATAAATAATGAGAGTTCATACCTTTATTGGGCATATAAGGTAAGTGATTTATCCGCTCTTAGCTGACATGGTTCATTTATATGAGAGTTATTTTTGTGAGATTTATTCAAAACTATTATCACCTATTTGGTTGTTTCATCTGCTATTCTCGTTTTTTCATTCTATTTCTACAATGATTGTGTTATGTGCATTTGTTACACGTGCCACATTGATGCCAAACATATGGTTGCTGTGGATTTGGCTCTAGTTTTCACATGGTAGATGGTACATTGTTAAGTGTCCCCCTATTTGTAATGACAGTGAAATTTCTGGTTCTTTTGTGAATCTTAGTTAAATAACAATAAAATATCACAACTCTTAGGTTTTGATCTGTCAATCAAACCAATTGCTCCTTTGCAGCGTGGGATGAGGTGATAAAGACATGACAATTACACTATATATTAAGGAACACTGGAAAATCTGAAATGTTATTCTTTTCGATGTTATTAATTCTATGAGAACAATCGCATTAACATTTTTGTGAGTTGATGTTGCTTTTTATGTTTTTCAGAACGACATTCCAGTATTCTGTCCAGGCTTAACCGATGGTTCTCTAGGGGACATGCTATACTTTCACTCCTTCCGCAGCCCTGGTCTAATTGTTGACATAGTTCAAGGTTCCTGTTTGCTTCTGCAATGTGATTTTTTTCATGATAAATATAATTTGAGATACAAACCCTATAATAGATACTTTTTGAACAGATATTAGAGCCAAGAATGGTGAAGCTGAGAAGCAATGTTATTTTTTTCATGATAAATATAATTTGAGATACAAACCTTGTAATGATACTTTTTGAACAGATATTAGAGCCATGAATGGTGAAGCTGTCCACGCAAGTCCTCGAAAAACTGGTATCATCATTCTTGGAGGTGGGCTTCCTAAGCATCATATATGCAACGCCAATATGATGCGTAACGGTGCAGATTATGCTGTATTCATCAATACAGCACAAGAATTTGATGGGAGTGATTCTGGAGCTCATCCTGATGAGGCTGTCTCATGGGGGAAAATACGAGGTTCTGCTAAAACTGTTAAGGTATGGATTACTTTCTCTTCATCCCTCCTTTGCGTGTGCCCTGTCAGGTTTTGTTATCAATGCCACTTGCAGATCTCAAAATAAGCTACGAGCATCATACTTCTGTGCTTTATTTCCTTTCGTGTATGAGTTGTGAGATTCCATTGCAGTTTCCTCTTCTAATGATATTCTGTTTTCAGTGCAATAATAATTCTTCTTCCGTCTTGTTGGATTTAACCAGGTCCACTGTGATGCAACTATTGCTTTTCCTCTCCTAGTTGCTGAAACATTTGCCCCTAGGAGGAACAGATTCTGCAGCAGTACTCAAAGCTAGGGCTCTGTGCAATTCTTGGCCAGAAAATTGAATATTTTTTTTATTTGTATTATGACTGAACGATCCTCATGATGGGTAGTGGGCTCCATTCCTGCCAGAAACTTTTTTTATTCTCAGAATTAAGGGATCCGACAGAAGACACTGCTCTCAGCCTCAAACAATTGTTGCCTCTACCGGGAGTAGCATAACCAATTGAATTGCGCTCCTCCTAGCAGCGAGTCTTAGTTGCGTTATTTATTGTAATTAGCGCAACCAACTAAATTATGCTAGTTCCCAAATTTATTGACTGATATTCTCAAAAGAAAAACTCATATATGCTGTTGGAACCATATCTTTAGAAAATGTAATAGATATTGAAAGATTAATCATGCCGCTTGCTTACTCAGTACTCTGTCATCGCTTGTGTTCACCGAGAGATGAGAAACATGGTCAAAGTGAGAAGGCGATGCTCGGAACATTCATAGTCAGGCTAATTTTAGGAAAAAAGAACTAGGTAGCGTTCACGGTAAACCTGGCACAAAGCTCAACAAATTGAGAGAGCCTCCACCATCCCCTGACCTTCCCGGATTACCCAGCGAGCTTCCTTCAGTATTAACTCCGACGATTCCAGAAGCAGGACAACTCCATGACACCAACTGGGACTGCTTGCTTTCTAAAGGAGACTAGCAATCCCCGAAGGCCACATTACAGTTAGCAAATATCTGTCGTATGCTCCATAATTGAGATTGTCAATTAACAACCTTCCCTGCAATAGTAAACTTAGCCAAATTTCCGAGCAACAAAATAGAAAACAACGCATGCTGTCCCGTTCTGCTTGATGAAACATACTCTCCATTAACCAATCATACCCTTTACCAAAGAAGCTAGGCATGATCGACCCGCCAGGATAATGAAGCCAGATATCCTTAGCCCACACAAAGTCGCGAAGACCACGAACAGCTTTAGCAAATAGCATCTTAACAAATGGTAATGGAGTTGATGGTTACTATTAGAACAAATACTGAAATGTGGTTGCTCGTTCTTCATTGCCAGGCAAAGAGAGATTTGTCCAAGCTCCATCCATGCGACGCTAAAACTCCATTTTGAGAATGTTTTTTTCGTAACTTTACCTCAATATGCTTTTAGTTGGGACGAACTAAGTGAAATTATGTTACGATCTTTTCTCTAATCTTTAAGCAAAGAACATTTGAACAGCTTCCATACCTGTTAAAAAGAAAAACCAAGAGAGGCATAAAATGATTTTTCACGAAAAGGACGAGAGAAAAATGAAAACTTCTACCAAGAACAAAAAAAAAAAAAAAAAACCCTCTCTCACCCTAAAGCATGTAAAGCATGCGAAAATGATCAAGCAAATAAAGCATGTATTCAAAGCAAGGTTACAGGTGATCAAGCTTCTCTCGGCAAGAATCAAATCCAAGCATGATCAGGCATTCAAGCATGTGAAAAAAGTTTAGCATAAAGACATTTGGAATAAATTTAAAGCAAGGGCCCATGGAGATTTTTTTTTATGTAAATAGTACTATAACATACATATGGTATTAGATTAGAAAGTGAGAAGAGAGGCTAGTCTTCCTTAGCATTTGAGTTGTAAAAGCAAAGGAGGAGTTGATTAGACGACAAAAAAGGCTAGAAATTTAAAGCATTTGAGGCTAGCCCTCCATTATTTTTTATTAAAACCAAACTAAGTTCAGGTTTAAGAATAATTAAGATCCGGAATAATTTCTTAATTATGACTTGAAAGAAATTAAAAGGAGTTAATTAGACGAATAAATTGTTTTGAAAGTGGAGATAGATGCGGTGGAAAACGTGTGCCCACATCCATATTTTTATTGTAAATTTTATTTTCATCTCAATATAATAATTTAATCCCAGCAAAAAAGAAAATTGAATTTTGAGTCCCAAGAGGAAATTGCTTCTTGACCCGCTACACCAAGTCTATGTTTTACGCCAGCACCCCATTCATACTTCTACTCAGTTGCCTACCGGTCAACGAATGAGACCTGAATATTCAAAGTCAATGTAATTTTGAGTCCCAAGTGTTAGTTTCCACATCTTCTTTTTTGACTGGAGAGGAGGTACGTTGGCAAGCATAGAGGCGAGAATACAGGAATATTTTTGCTAAATGGTTGAGATTTATATACATAATTATGTATTAATTACTAATGATTTATTAATTAGTATGAATTTAATCATATTATTATATATTTATAATTCATATAGTTATCAATTGATCCCAGCATGATAAATTACTTAATAGTTTATTAAGTAGAATTGACTGTTAAGAGTGTAATATTTTTGCTACTCGGAACATTAATACCTAAACTACCCTTTAACATTTATCTTCAGTACACTCACAAGTATTTGCCAGTCCAGAGAGAGACCTGAAAATTCGGATAGGTTTTTGGGATGTGTATCGAACCTTCGATTCAAGTAGGGCAAGTTGGCAAGGTTCCTTGGAGGGATTTTATTGAAAAAAAGTTTATTGTTTGCGGCCAAAACCAAAGTCTTCAGCCCATTGAAAGTGATCAAGTTGATCGTATTATAGATTGATATCTAAAATTAAAAAAATATCAATAAGTACAAAAGATGAAGCGGTCCCTGCTCTCCAGTCAAAGGTCGCAGTATCTGGTTCCCCAATTCAATGAACTGGAGGATCATGAGTGCTCATAAGTCAGCTGTTTTGAACTTTGACTGACTATATCACCTTCATAAGAAGGATGGACGTGCAGGTTGTGTGTGAAAGATAGCGGTAACGTATCCCATTTTGTTTCCGCTCATAATCATATAAAGACCGAACAAAGTCTTTTCTAACATTAATATACAAGTCACGAGTTCGGGTGAGTTCGGAGGAGGATTAATCTCTACGAGAATTAGTTAATTATGGATAGAAAAACTGTTAACGTTGAGATTGAGTCCAAGAAAGAAGTTCCAGCTGAAGCTTTGGCTGCCGCTCGGCATGAGCTAGGTGAACATAATGGCATTAACATGTCCATCGAGGCCTCTAATACCTTCACCTTCAAGGATTCCGATGCCATGAACCGTGCGTTCCTCGGCGAGGTCGGTCCCAAGACCGGGATTTACATCTATAGCCGTCACTTAAACCCCACCATATTAAACCTTGGCCGTCAGATCGCTGCCATGGAAGGAACTGAGACTGCCTATTGCACTGCTAGTGGTAAGAATTATTTATTTCTTTGATTTGATGGATCGGAGCGATGTACATAGAGGGCTTAAAGTTACGAGTATTGTAACTGACTCTTCGTTTTCAGGTATGTCTGCGATATCATCAGTGTTCCTGCAGCTTTGCAACACTGGTGGACATGTGGTGGCAGCGAAGACTCTCTATGGTGGAAGTCACGCCTTGTTAACCCATTTCTTGCCACAGAAATGCAACATAACAACAACGTTTGTGGACATTGTTGATCTCGAGGAGGTTGATAAAGCAATGATCGAAGGAAAGACCAGTGTGTTGTACTTTGAATCCATCTCGAACCCAACTTTGATTGTCGCAAACATCCCTGAATTGAGCAAAATTGCACATGCAAAATGGGTCAAGGTGGTGGTGGACAATACTTTTGCTCCAATGATTCTCTCCCCGGCAAAGCTTGGGGCAGATGTGGTTGTGCATAGCATCTCCAAGTATATTAGTGGTGAAGCTGATATTATCGCAGGTACTCTTCAATAGCTTTAATTCCGTGGTGGAATTACATGTTTTTTTATGATTTGATATTTCCTTACAGCTGGGAAAAAAAATTTATGCGCAGGATTTCTCATTTTAACAACACGATTAAAGGTGAACCCTGAGGACATAATGGATTTATGGAATTGAAACTTCATCAATTGATTCACAAAATCTCTTAAAATTCTTGTTTTCAGAAATTGTAATTGATTGTAAAGTTTCTAGCTGATTTTCGTGGTTTAACTTGATGGAGATGGCAAGAGCAAGAGTTTTTTATTTTCTTTATCTAAACTAGTGGTTGGGGGGGATAGCTTGGAATTGGGAACTGACAAGCATGAACAGGAACTCTTATCTTGAATGGAGGGGATAGAAGTACGATTCTTGGATTATTATTAGAATGCCTATCCACAGTCTTAAAGATGTGTGAAAGAAAGGGAAAAAAGTATTCTAATGCTTTCATGGAAATTCATAGGTGCTGTTTGTGGGCCTGCTGATATAGTGGACCAAATGAGAGACCCTCACGAAGGGCCTTTCATGCTTCTTGGCCCAACAATGAATCCCAAGCTAGCCTTCGAGATATCAGGGAGAATCCCTCACCTGAGCATGAGGATGAAGAAGCATTGCAAACGAGCAATGAAGTATGTCACCAAGATGAAGGAACTGGACCCTAACCTAGATGTCTTATACCCAGGGCTTAAAGAGCATCCACAGCACAGTCTCTTGAAGTCCATGTCTAATAAGGACTATGGATTCGGTGGGGTTTTCTGCATTGACATGAAAACTGAAGGAAGGGCCTATCGCTTGATGGACAAATTGCAAAACAACACCAAATTTGGGTTCATGGGCGTTAGCTTGGGCTATTACGAGACCCTCATGTCTTGCTCTTCCAGTAGCACTAATAGCATGTTGGACACCAAGGAAAAGGAAAGAGCCGGCATTTCACCGGGGCTGGTAAGATTTTCCGTCGGATACGTAGGGACTTTTGAGCAGAAATGGAGCCAGTTCACAAGGGCATATTCAGAAATGTAATTCTGGGTTTTTTCCGGCAAGCTCAGAGCTTCGGTTTCAATCTATCCTGCGAAAACTAAACAATCACTCTCATGTTTATGCCTGCCTCTCATGTTATAGCATTTCATGTCTCATGAGAGATATGAATTGAGACGATAATCTTCAAATGCATAATTATCATAAAGGGATAATAATATATTAATTACGCGTATGCAGTTTCAACTTTCAAAATGAGTATCTCAGCTTTAATAACAATACGCACCTCAGGTGTCTCGATTTATTTTGGTAGGGATTTGTTGAATTATCCATTAAATGATGACATGAGAACGAAAATCTTATAAAAAAGGTGGTCAACGTTATGATCATGAAAATCATGAAATATTGGTTCAGTTTTACAAAGTTTAAAAGGCATTTCTTCTAAAACACTGTGAGTATGAAATCGGAGGTGTCAAAATTGCTTCTTGACTCTATTTATTACATAATTATATACCTAAAGTGACCTAAACCCTAATATTCTTGTAAGGTTTCATGCATATGTCAGTAAATTCATAGCATACATTCATTGAGGTATTTGACTGTGTTGTTATTGATATCTGAACAACTTAACTAATAAAAAGGGGTCAAGGTGGTGGTGGACAATACTTTTGCTCCAATGATTCTCTCCCCGGCAAAGCTTGGGGCAGATGTGGTTGTGCATAGCATCTCCAAGTATATTAACGGTGAAGCTGATATTATTGCAGGTATTTTTAACAGCTTTAATTCCGTTGTGGAATTACAAGTTGATAAAAAAAAAAAAAAAAAACATGCATATGATTTCTCATTTAATGATTAATCTATAATTATTAAAAATTATTTAATAAAAAAGACAGAAATAATAAAAAACATTTTTTATTATATAAAAAATATTTGTATCATTATTTTTATCAGATCAGACACAATTCTTTTTTTTTTTTTTATATATTTATAGTATATGCATTATAAAAATTTTCATCCTAGAGACTTCATTAATAGATTCACGAAATCTCTTAAAATTCTTGCTTGTTGATGAAGTGTTAAAATCAAATGTATTTATAAAATAGTTTTTTAATTGTTTTGTTAAATAGTACTTTCTTTGTCCAATGGTAAGGTAAATTTTCTTGCTGAATGCCTATACATGCAAAAAAAAAAAAATTCCTCTTTTCTGATGTTTAAGGATCTTTGATGGTAAAATTAATAATTTTATAGAGAAAATAAGTGATAAATATATTTTAAAAATTTTAAATTCTAAAATTTAAGTTGTTTTGCTTTGAATTTGTATATTTTTAATGTAAGAAAAACTTGTTTTTTACTTGGAATTTCAAGTGATATTTATAGTTTTTGAACCTTGTTTTTTTTTATATATGCATATAGAGGGCCTAAAGAGTAATTTTATTATAACAATAATTATGATGGACAAATATCTCTTATATAAATATTAATAAGTATTAATAAAAAAATAATATATTTTTCACAAGTATTAATGAATATATAAAATAAAAAGACTCAATACATGTTTTTGAAATTAAAAAATAAACCAAGACAAATTTCTGGAGAGTTGGGTTCAGATAGTGAATATAAGTCCACAAAAAAATATTAAGCATGCCATATAAGCCCATAAAAAATATTTGGAAATGGGCAAAAATTTTAGAGCACATGACCATTATGGATTTGGGGCTAAAAAAAAGTTCTTTATCCATCACGTGCTTTCAGAAAATTTAATTGATTGTAAAGTTTCTAAGCTGATTTTCGTGGTTTAACTTTAACTTGATGGGGTAGACAATCATATTTTCTTTTCTTTTCTTTTCTTTTTCTAACGAGTGGTTGATTGGGGATTGCTTGGAATTGGAAACCGTCGACAACAATGGAGCGCATAGAAAAGTCATGATTCTTGGCTTCATTTTTATTACTTAATTATTATTGGAATGTCTATCCACGGTCTTAAAGACGTGTGGAAAGTCTTCTAATGCGTTAATGGAATTTCGTAGGTGCTGTTTGTGGGCCTGCTGATATCGGAGACCAAATGAGAGACCATCATCAAGGGCCTTTGATGCTTCTTGGCCCAACAATGAATCCCAAGTTAGCCTTCGAAATGTCAGGGAGAATCCCTCCCTTGTGCATGAGAATGAAGAAACATTGCAAACGAGTGATGGAATTTACTATAACTACACCTTATCATCAGTGTTTTATTATAGCGTGAGTTATTATGTATTGTAATTGCTTTCATTATAAATTATATTTTTCTAGACTGTAACACAGGTATTATAGAATATAAGTACTTTTATTGTAAATTGTATTGTTTGGTGGGGGTATGGTAAGATTACAACTTGCATGCCATATGCTTCTGGCTGGAGACATGCCCCTTAAGGTCGGAGACACCTGGCACTTAGGCTATCAAACCTGGACATTGCACAGGTCATGTGCGCTCTAAGCTAGAGCCACTTGGCACTAGGGTTGGTCGAGGCCCTGGAAAGCAAACACCTGGCAAGGGGTCTGCCTAGCCTTGGGTGCTAGGGGATGACCCGCGCGACTAGCTGCAGCCCCAAGGCGAGAGAGTCTGCACCCTCGAGCTCCTGGCCTGCAAATCCGCGTGCGGGGTGCAGACCCTGCTACCGAGATATGTTCTAGCTGCCCTTGGTTTTAGAGGCCCGCACGGCTGGATCTGTAGGCCCTGCAGAAAAGAAAAATAAAAAATATATAATAACAATTATCATTATTAATATTGTTAAAAAACAAATTTTAAAAAAAAATTAATACTTTGTAAACTTTGATAAAACAAGTTTAATATTATTATTAATATGATAAATATTATTATTTGTATTCTAAATGTTGTAATCTTTATTGTAATTCAAAGTATTAGGGTTGTCAACACCTAGTGCTAGGATTGTCAAGCTAAGGTGATGGGTCAGCCATATGCACCTGGCTATGGCCCTAGTCAACAAACACCTGGCATGGGGTCTATCCAACCTGGGTACTAAGGGCAAGCCCCCACACCTGTCTCCAGCACTAGGGTGAGCAGGTCTGTAGCCCTGCAATCCTAGGGTCTGCAGATCCGTGAGGCAGGGTCTACAACCCTGATCCCTGGCCTGCAGACCCGCACGCTAGATGCAGACCTGGTTGTTAAGGTCTGTTCTGACCACCCTTGGGTTTAGAGATCCGCGCGGCTAGATCGACAAACCTTGCAAAGAAAAAAAATGAAAAAACAAATATAATAACAATTATCATTATTATTATTGTTAATAATTTTTTTAAAAAATAATTATTACTGTAGAAACTTTGGCCAAGCAAGTTTAATATTATTATTTGTATTCTAAATATTATTATCTTTATTGTAATTCAAAGTATTAATATTAAGAATATTAAAAAATTAAAAAAAATAATAATAACAATTATCATTATTATTATTGTTAATAATTGTTTCAAAAAACAATATTATTGTAGAAACTTTGGCCATGCAAGTTTAATATTATTATTAATATGATAAATATTATTATTTTTATTCTAAATATTGTAATCTTTATTGTAATTAAAAGTATTAATATTAAGAATATTATTATTGTGATATAAATATTATGATTTTTATTATAATTAATATTAAAAATACCATTATTTTTATTATAATTAGAAGTACTAACATTAAAAATAGTATTATTTGTGTTATAAATATTATTATTTTTCATATAATTAATAGTATTAATATGAAAAGTGATATTATTTGTGTTGTAAATACTATAGAGCCTTAGGGGGTGTTCCTCTAGTTTTTTTTTTTTGGCAAGAGTTACAGTTGGGGGCATTGCCTCCTTTACTAAAAGCTATTGGGCTGCCATACCCTGGTGCTAGGGTAGACTCACCCACTTGACTGAAGACACTGGCAAGTTGGTCTGTAGGTCGTGGGTATGGCTATACACACCCCAGAGAAGCGAGTCTGGAGGCAGGACCCAGCATTCATGGGTCTGCTCCTGGACTCAAAAGGTTTGGGCCTTAGATAATGGGTTAAGCGGCTGGACCCAAATTTAATGGTTCCTCTCGACTGACCCACGAGGAATGGGTTGAGTGGAGGGATCGAAATCTAATGGGTCATGTGTCGGACCAGCAAGGAAATGGTCTTGTTATAGGACCCATGAGTCTTGGGTCCTGTCGTAAGGACCCAAGGTAATTGGTATGGCGCAGGACCAAAGCTTTTTTTGGGTCCTGCACAAAAATATGTAAAAAAATATAATAATTAGTAACAATTATTATTATTATTATTGTTGTTATTACAATAAAAACTTGGACTAGACAAGTTTAATATTATTATTACTATGCTAAATATTATTATTTTCATTATAATTAAAAGAATTAATATTAAAAATATTATTATTTGTATTATAAATACTATTATTTTTATTATAATTAAAAGTATTAATATTAAAAATATTATTATTTGTGTGAGAAATATTATTATTTTGAGTATAATTAATATTGCTAATATAATAATTAATAAATTTTAAAAAATATATTATTAATATTGAAAAAATAGCAGATTTAATTTGAAGGGTAGAATTAAGAATTATTATTATTATTTATTGTTATCATTAGTATATTGAAAAAATTCTTATTACCATCAAAGAAAACCAAATATATTTTTTAAATGATTAAAAAATATAAAAACTTGAAAAAACAGGTTAAATATTATTATCAATATTATAAATAGCTATATTGGATCCAGTAACCTACAGAACTCACTCAAAATAACCTTGGTCCCGGTCGTGTGCACGGCTCTAATAAAGATTATGGGTTTGCTAAGGGTTTTTTGCATTGACATGAAAACTAAAAGTGTTTCACTCAAAATTTTAGACTTTTACTCACCTTAATTTTTCTAGATTACTTTTCTTAAGTTTATGCTCTCATTTTTTTTCTTTGTTTTTCTTTTTACTAAAAAAAATGCCATACTCAAAGCATTCATTGTTTTCTCATAGTTGTTTTTATTAATCAGATAAGTACAAAATATACATATATTTTTATTCCTTCTATATTACGCTTCTTAATATGTTTTGAGTTTATTTGATTTTATTGAAAGTTATTTTTATAAATTTGACATGTGTAAGAGACTTTGTAAATTAATTACTAGAAGATAAAGATTTTTTCATTTTATGTTTTATACCTTACTTCTTGTGACAAGTTTTTCACCAAGTTATAATTTTAAAATGTAAATATGGGATGAACAAAAGTTAAAATACACGTATCAAAATTTTCAAAAAGGTATGATAAGTCAAAATCCAAGTTCGTTCTGTTCTCTAATCAAACTTGTAAAATCAGGCTAAAATCCTACTTGTAGTAGGATTCTCTATTTTTACAATACCAAATTCAAACAAGTATATCTTAAGTCTCGAATATCAAAATCACGTGATTCAAAAGTTAAAAATTATTTACACATCCAGAAATACAACTCTTATAAAGGACACCAAGTCAAATAAAATTATTTTGAAAGCTAAAATCTGGACGCAAGCTGAAGGACAAGATTGGTCTCTTAATCTAATGAGAAAACTAACAGTGTCGAGCATCCAACTACGATTAAGAGTCTGACATAGAAACGGTAAACCTTAGGACCCAAGAAATGTACATATCAAGCTTCTAACATGCTATGAATGAAAAAATACAGTTGGGATAATCGGATATTGCAAGAAACCAAGTCATAAACCAAGTCTAAGTTATAGTAGAGTTAGAATTACAATAGAGTTGTGACAATAGAAGAGTTCGTTTTCAACCCAAATTTTGAGGGATTTAACCAAACTTAAAGACTAAGTAAACAAAGAAGGAATAAAGTAATGTTAAGGACTCCTAATCAGAAGAAGAATCCTAGCGAAAGATAACAACCTAAGGAGGGAATAAAGGAAGCAAATCACGATAAAAACAACTCTTTTCTTCTTCTCTACAACATTCCTTTGTCTTTGTTTTTTTAATTTAGTAGCAGTTATTAATTAAACCTTGGCTTCGATTCAAGGGAAAAGATATCATCTCTATTATTAAGTTGTGAAAAGTAACGTTATCATTGTAATTCTTTCATATTCAAGTATTTTTTATCCTTATTTCAGAAATATGCTATCGATTTTTGTTCATGCTTATTAAATTATTTTGAGATGGTATGTATGTTCTTTGTATTTTTTTTCAGTCTATAATTGTTGTTAGGGACTAGAATAAGAAGCAAATGAGTTAACTTGATTTCTACAACTATCACTTTAATTTACTTGGGAAAGAATAAGCTAAGCTAAGTTATTGCTCAAGCTTTTGAACGGTTGCATATAATAAATTTTACAAACTTTGCTCGTTAGGCTACTGCCAACTGAATTAAAATTGCTATTCAATGTTAAATTCTTTTGATGGTAAGAAACTGATTAGAAAGCTTTATCTAATTAATTAACTCGGAATTTCCTCAATTCCCTTTAGCTTTAAAAGACATCAAATTTAATTTTTAAAATTAAAAGGATATTTATTTTACTTTGATTATTAACAGATTTATAAAAATGAATGTCTTGTCCTTTGAACTAAGTTAACGACATATCAATTTATTATTTTTATTTTTAAAATTTTGTTGCTTTAATTTTTTATTCAAATCGTCTATTCTGTTCTATTTTATCACATTTTAAGAAGATTAAACCAAATTTCTTTTAAGTTTGACTTTCACAATCATATTATAAATTTATTTTGTTTATGATAATAAAGTTAGAATTATATTTTTAAGGATAATCAACCAATAACTTACAAGTCTCACATTCCATGGAAAAAGAAGTGAATGAAAACATTTGAAAAAGATATAACAAATATATCAAATGCTCGATACCACACTTTCTGCCTTTTCTTGAAATTTAAATATGAAAAACAACAATTAATTTCATATGAACACTAAATTCGTTTCACATTCATTAATTGTCGTGCAGGCAATATTACAATCCAACTTCGTGTTGGATTCAATGAGAATATTTGAGGCAAGATTAAAAGTTAATTTCACTTAATTTTAGAGTTAAAACTTTATTATAATTATCCTCCGACAAAGTACACTTTAATATAATTAAAATAAATTATATGAATAAATAAAAAATTAATCTTAAAAGTCTTCGGTTGAAATATTTTATAAAATCTAAAAACCTTTTAGCTCGCAATAAAAGAATACAAGATTCTCACCATGAAATTGTTTCTAATGTATTAATTGTTTTCTTATTATGAAGTAGTTTCCATTTCATCCATTGTTTTCTCTGAGAAAATTGTTTCTATCATATTCATTATTTTCTCACCATGAAATTGTTTCTAATGTATTAATTGTTTTCTCACTATGAAGTAGTTTTCATTCCTTTCATCGTTTTCTCACAATTGTTTTGATTGATCTATTCACCATATCTGCAACTTACACGTCTCATATTCCATGAGAGAGAAGAAGTGAAAGAAGACATTTGAAGAAGATAAAATACCACATGTGTTGCTTTCTCTTGGCATTTATTTATGAAAAACAACAATCAAGTTTATATAAGCATTAAATTCGTTTTACATTCACCATATCTGCAACGTACACGTCTCATATTCCATGAGAGAGAAGAAGTGAAAGAAGACATTTGAAGAAGATAAAATACCACGTGTTGCATTCTCTTGACATTTATATATGAAAAACAACAATCAAGTTTATATAAGCATTAAATTCGTTTTACATTCATCATATCTACAACTTACACGTCTCATATTCCATGAGAGAGAAGAAGTGAAAGAAGACATTTGAAGAAGATAAAATACCACGTGTTGCTTTCTCTTGGCATTTATATATGAAAAACAACAATCAAGTTTATATAAGTATTAAATTCGTTTTACATTCAAAAGTTTGTTGTGTGGAAAATATTTCAATCGAAATTGTTTCGTTAGTTAAATTCGTTTTACATTCAATAGGTTTTCAATCTTAACCTAAACTTACATGGATGGCCTTTTTTTCCCGAATATAAAGTCTCGATATTAATTAAATATTGTGTCTACCAGAAGACCTAAAATACATGAGATTTTATTTATTTATTCATTCTGATTCTCGATGGGCGGAAGCCCAAGACTAAGAAGACAAGCAGAGCAAATATGGACACAGTAATATGTTAACGAAAAATATTCAAAAAGATTTAATTTGCTGGATCCATGAAAAGAATAGGCAAGAAAAAAGACAGTTTTAATATTCCAAGCATTCATTGTTTTCTCTGAGAAATTATTTCTATTGCATTAACTAATAGAATTTAATTTCTAAAATAATATAAAAATAAATCAACCTCTAATTTACTATATTAAAGATAAAGAATCAATGTTAGAAACTAGTTTTGTTAAAATATTTATTTACTTAAGAGAAGTTTGAAAAAATAAAATGAAGATGAGGAGTGTAATATAAAAAAATAAAATGAATTAAATTTTATATTTTTTAAATATGTAAATTCAATTCATTTATTAAATGAATTTAAATTAAATATTATAATTTGATTTAATTATAGTAGAAAATCGATTAAAAAAAAACAAACAATGGATAAAAATCTAGAAAACTTTTGAAGACATGCGATTTCAGTGTTCTGTACAGACTCAAAGACAAGAAATACGAACTTCAGAAGAATTCAAACACATCTCTTAAGATAAGATTTATAACTCCATGGCCTTCTAGATTTCATCATAAAAAGAGGGCCACATGTATTGTGATATTTTCCCGGCCCCATCACAGAACATTAATAATTTTCCACTCAATTTATTTTTGCACTTTGTTTTTATTGTTTGTATGGATTTATTTTATTATGTTATATTGCTTTCAACTGTTTAGCCTTTATGTAAATTTAAAGCATATTTTACTCCTTTTTTTCTTGTTTTTACAGCTTTACTTTAAAACAAAATAAAAATAAAAAGTGATTGGTTACAATTTTAAAATTTAGTTTCTTAACTTTTGAGAATAGAAACTGATTTTTATAAGAAAACATATTAAAGATATATTATATATCTTCTACTAAAAAAAAAAAGAAAAAGAAATGATACTTTTGATATGAAATGCTATTTTTTTAATTTAAAAGATAAAAATAATCTTAAATATTTTAAAATTAACTAATATTTAATTACATAATTAATAATCTTAGATTTTTTTAAACTAATTGACCTTAATTATTTTATTTTAAATATATTGGCTCTTAGCTTACATGAATTTTAATTAAATTATTTCTTATTTATATTTACTTAGAAAATTATATAATATTTTCATTATTGTTTCTTTTTTACTTATATTTTTTATGATTTTTTATTTCAAAACAATAATTTATTTCTTCATAAATTCATTTAGTTTTTTTTTAAAAAATATTAAACTTAAATCGTATCCATAATAACAGTTTTAATTAAATAATTCTACTCACAATACATCATTACTAAACATTTTGATATAATTAATTTCATAGCACAACAAGTACAATAAATACACACGGGCCAAACAAATTCTCAATGTATCAACAATTAACGGCTTAAAATATTCGATAACTGTGATAGTAATAGACCACGTTCTGCTCTGTTATTTGAGCTCGGTTCAAGTAGGAAATTTTTTTCATTTAGAGACCTCTTCTGCAATGGTGTCCCAATTAATTTTTGTCGAGTGTGATTACCACTGATTATCAAATAACTTGATTGTGTAACTAGTCTGTGTAAAGGCTATGGTTCTACGGAGAAAATACCACTGATTATCAAATAACTTGATTGTGTAACTAGCCTGTGTAAAGGCTATGGTTCTACGGAGAAAATTTTTTATCCTACTAATCTCATCAATCTCCTGTATAAATAGCGACTAAGTTTCTCCTCAGTCCTCACTCAACCAAAATAATATCTCTCAGTATCCTCCTTCACTCACTCTCTTGCACCATTTAGAAGTTTAGAGAAATGGCTACTGGAAATGAAGAACTTGAAAACATTGAGCCCAGGGAGGATGTTCCAACTGAAAGGTTGGCTAATGCAAGGCACGAGCTTGGTGAACATAATGGTGTAAACATGTCCATCGAGGTCTCTGACACTTTCGTCTTCAAAAATCCTGAGAACATGGGCAAAGCATTTTTAGGTGAAGTTGGTCCTGAAACCGGCACTTACATCTACAGCCGTCACTACAACCCAACCGTGTTAAATTTTAGTCATCAGTTGGCTGCCATTGAAGGAACTGAGACTGCCTATTGCACTTCCAGCGGTACATATGCTTTAAATTATAATATATGAGATGCTTCTTGGATGCTTTGGTTACAATTATATATGTAAATTAATTTCAATTATGTCTCTTTGGGAACATTTGATAAAATTGGAAGAATACATAGAAGATTAGCTTGTTCTTGCACAAGTATGACATGCAACTTCGATTCTTCCAAATGTTCTGATGTATCATATGATAAAATTAAATTCTTCCAAGCGTACAAAATAATTAAACCACGATTTATATGCTTTGGATAGGTATGGCAGCAATATCATCGGTTTTGCTGGAGCTATGCAAAAATGGAGGACATGTGGTGGCAGCTGAGTGTCTCTATGGTGGGACTTATGCCCTACTGAAACATTTCCTACCAGCGAAATGTAACATAACGACAGTCTTTGTGGACATAACTAAACATGAGGATGTGAAGAAAGCAATAGTCAAAGGAAAGACCAATGTGCTGTACTTCGAATCTATCTCGAACCCAACTCTTGTTGTTGCTGACATCCCTGAACTGAGCAAAATAGCGCATGAAAAAGGAGTGAAGGTGGTGGTGGACAATACCTTTTCCCCGTTGATTCTCTCACCAGCAAAACTTGGAGCTGATGTTGTTTTGCATAGTTTGACCAAGTATTTCAGTGGTGGATCTGATCTCATTGCAGGTATCTGCAGTAAAAAGTTTCAGAAATTATTTTCCTTCGATTACATTATTATTCCTCAAATGTTGGAAAATATATACTGCAGATAATAGGGAAAAAATCTTCCTTTTCTAACTGTAAATCAATGGAAATTCCAGGAGCTATTTGTGGTCCTGAAGAAATAGTGAAACCGTTGATGGATTTGTCCCTGGGGCCCCTGATGATCCTTGGCCCCACAATGAATCCCAGGGAAGCCTATGAATTATCAGCAAGACTTCCTCACTTAAGCCTGAGAGTGAAGAAACAGTGCAACCGAGCCATGAAGTTGGCCCAGAGAATCAAGGAATTAGACCCCTTTCTCAGAATCATATATCCAGGCCTTGAAGATCACCCTCAGCACAATCTCTTGGACTCCATGCGCAACAAAGGTTACGGGTTTGGTGCGCTTATCTCCATTGACATGGTAACTGCTGAGAAGGCCAACCTTTTGTTGGACAAATTGGAAAACAAATACAACTTTGGGTTCATTGCAGTTAGCTTGGGCTACTATGAGAATCTCATGTGTGCCTCTGGTAGCAGCACCAGTAGTGAAATGGATCCTGAAACAATGAAACGCCTTGGCATCACACCAGGGCTGATAAGGTGTTCTATTGGATACCTTGGTACTCTGAACCAGAAATGGAACCAATTCAAAAGCGCATACGAAGAAAAGGATGAGTGATGCTACTTGTGCTAGAAAGATCCTCCACTCCACTGTTTGATAATAAAGAAAAATGTATCTTCCTCTAGTAAGAGGTCTCTAAAAATATATAGATAAATAATATGTCCTGCGCGCATAAGGACTTGTTAGAAAGGAGATCCATGTTATCTCCCTTCTGTAATCAAAGATGTGATGGATCTTTCAAATTTGTGATATTCTACTTAATTAATGTGTGTTCATGCATTTCTACAAGTATCTATCTCGTTGGATTATGTTAAATGAAAACCTATATATATATATATATATATATATATATATATATATATATATATTGAGAACAATGTATATATAAATAGGTAAAAAGTCATTAATTAATACTTAAAAAATCAAGAAACATATATAAATCAAGATATTTAATCTCAAAAGACGAGACATTTATTTGATTGTGTTTGTTTATTTATTAAAATAATTTTTTTATTCAAACAAATGATAATAGAAATAAAAACATAAATTAAATTGATTGAATAAAAAAAAAACATGCAACTATTTTTTGTGAGGGCAGGCCAACTTGCTCGACCCATTTTGTTTTGTTGCAAGTCGTTTGCCGTAATTTTTTTAATAAAAAAACAGATGCTGCATCGTCTTATTTGCATAAATTGTAGCTACTGTGGTGGTTAAAAAATAAATATTTAATTTTTTTTTACTTAAAAGACTTGTTTTTCAATCTATTTTGACCTAAAATATCTATAAAACAATTTAGAAACCATGATAAACCTATCAATTTTCTTTAAAAAAAAACTCAAAAAATCATCCAAAAAATCAAAATCAACCCAAAACAAAAAATTAATCCAAGTTCAAATCAATTTTTTCACGAACTTTAAAAGTAAAGAAACATCTAATATTAATTTTCCTCTTCAAATAGAACAATTTGAGACAATATATCATCATTTTGGTGCCCTAAATTATTGTCAACAACATATATCTTTTTTTGTTGCTGGATTCAGCAACGTTTTTCTCTCATCTCTTAACCAAGAATTAAAAAATAATAAAAATAAATTTTTATGTCAAAATTAAATTTTAAAAATATTAAGGTACAAAAAATATATAATTTATATTATTTTTGAAGTTTGAAGATTAAAATGTATCTTTTATGTAATTTATGGCTCGTCATTCCTGGTTGACATTTTTTTTATTTCAATCCCTCATCTTTTAATTCTATATTTTTATATAAAAAAATAAAATTAATTGGTCTTTAATTAAAACTAAATTATCAAAAAAAATCATTGGAGAATTAAATTAAAAAAATAAAATATTTAACAGATTTCATTTTCAATAACATGAGAGAGGATAAACAATGCAGTTCTGCATAATAAAAATTTCATATCTTTTAGTTTTATCTTAATCAGTAGGAATTTGTTTTATTTCAAGTCTATTTATTTTTATATTTTAAAAATATTTTATTTTTTTTTAATTTTTAATTATTTTAATATATTAATATATAAAAAATTTAAAAATATTAGTTTTACATTCACAATCATTACTCTTGACGTAAGAAAAACAGAAAATCCCAAAAAATATTTCTTTCTCCTTTTGTCTTCTGTCTCCATCTGACAGCTCCTCCAGTTTTCGATCCTACAGATTCGAAGGAATTTTACTATTCTGCAGACAAAAAGAGGTGTCTGTGTGTCTGTGTATAAGAGACAAGCGATGTCTGAAGAGACCAAGTACGTGGAGCTTTGTAAGGGTATAAATGGCCTTGACAAGATCATCTTGCGTGAGGTTCGAGGCTGCTCTGCTGAGGTATATTTCTCTCTTTATCTATCTCTTGATTTGTAATTAATGAAACCCAATTGCCCTTTTCTTCATTTCTTTGCAAATCTAGTGTCTTTTCTTTTTATCCTTTCTGGACTTTGATTGGTTTTGTATCGTTTGAAATGGCAACGATGCTTCATTCTGGATGTTAGATCTGAACCCATTTGAATAGGCTAGATGTTATGGCTGATTATGAATCGAAGCTTGTTTCTTTTTTGTTAATCTTGTAGATTTGATAGCTGCTGTTACTGAGGTGTATCGAAAAACAAGAAATTTTGGCAGTATTGAGCTAGACCATTGTTTTGTTTTCCGTACTAAAGGAATCATAAATGCCCCCGCTTGCATTGATCTCCAGTGCATTCTTTGTGTACTGTTTTCTCTATTGTTCGAGAAGAAAGCTTGTTGATTAGAGTGGTTTTATGACCAGGTATACTTGTATGGAGGTCATGTCACATCCTGGAAGAATGAACATGGGGAAGAATTGCTTTTTGTTAGTAGCAAGGTACATCCGGTTACTGTGATATATAAGCTGTACATTTGAGCAACCGTGATGAATTTCAGCAACTCTTTTGATGCAATTGTAGCTGTTTGCCGTTAGTTTATAGAAGTAATTTACTTTATTTGTTCAGTAATTGGTGGAATTCCATTCCAGTGGTTTTTCAAATGTGGGTTGTTGCTTAACTCTATCTGTTTGCTGATGAAGTACAGAATGTTAGAAGAATATTAGAAAGTAACCATACAATCATGTTTGTTGAATTACAAGTCAAGATGCTTCAAAAAGTCATTTTGTGAAAACATGATGGTATCGGGAAATGCCTGCAACTTTGTGGTGAGATTTCTGCTAATATAACTAGAAGGTGACTATTGGGCTTATAAACAAGTCACATATATATACATCTCTATTCGCCGTCCACAGAAGGGGTATCTCTGAAAATTTTATGACCATACCACTTTAATTTATATCCTTGGTACAAACGATGAAGGGTTTCATGTAGGATTTATTAGCCTGTGACTGTGGAATCATTGGTGGAAACATAGTCTCACATTTTACTCTCTGTAGAGGGGAAGTCTGCTGACTTGAAATAATTTAATTGCCCTGATCTCCTATAAAGTCCAGGATTTTCTAGAGATATTACATAAATTCTTTGATGAATATTCAACCTAGAGGACCTGAAATGCATAAAAACTTTGACCATAGGTTCCTAGGAAAATGCACTTCATTATTCTGGATAATCAAAAAAATTAATTCTAACATTGAAGAATACTGGGCTTTGAAACTTAAATTTTACATTTTTACAGCTTAGTTGAACCTTTTTTAGCTTAGATACCTTCGATTCCACCATAGAAAAAGAAAGGTGTACGACAAAGATGTTTCCAGATAATTAGAGTAAGGTAGTTGAAATGGAGAACTGGATGGGAATCCATGTCTTTTACATCATTTAGACGCACAGTCTTAATATGCAGTTCCATTAAAGTCATCAAATTTCTTTTTTAAAAGTGTTATGATGTATTAAAACTCGGACACTTTATATCATGCTCTCTTCGTTATTAATATTAATTTGATTGCTTCTTTTTATGGGTTTGACATTATATAAGCTTTAGTGCTTAATAAATTGTAATCTTATCCATCTTCTATTTCAGATGGGTATGCTACTCAAAGATGATGGCAATCAGTCATATGTCATAGTCGTTTCTTGTTCTTAGATTTGGCTAATGCATTCTTTTTTTGTAAACTATATTGGTGGTTTTTGCAGGCTATATTTAAGCCTCCAAAGGCTATCCGTGGAGGTATTCCAATCTGCTTTCCTCAAGTATGTCTGTCTCTTATGTTAACTAATCATATTTTGCCATTAAAATTATCTTTTCAAATTAAATTTATTGGCACATGCAGTTCAGCAATCTTGGTTCTCTTGAACCACATGGATTTGCAAGGACCAGGTTTTGGTCTATTGATAATGACCCCCCACCTTTCCCAACAAATAGCTCCAACAAGGCCTTCATTGACTTGATACTTAAACACTCTGAAGAAGATGTGAAGATCTGGCCTCACAGGTGCATGGATCAAATTTCATTATGAAGTTTAATGCAGTTCAACTTGTCTTGTGATGCATTACTTAAACAACATTTGAAGCAAATTATTTGTTTCCATTTCAAAAAACAAAAGCAGGTAAAGCTTCATTCAGTATGACAGAACAGTCTGTAATGTGATTTTTTTTTGCTGAAGTTGGATCTAGTTTTACTGGGATAGATATTTTGTAATTGTATGGTGCACAATTGGAGCTTGTGTAGTTGTATGCCTTGCAATATTAACTTATAGAAATATTTTTATATTAAGATATTTGCATCTGTGTATTTTTGGGCTGCCAGTTCTTCTAATTGCTAAGTGATGCGAAATACATACAAATTATTTACAGATACGAATTTCGCCTTCGGATAACTCTGGGTCCTGGAGGAGATTTGATGTTGACCTCTCGCATTCGAAATACAAATATTGATGGGAAATCTTTCACGTTTACATTTGCGTACCACACATATTTTCATGTTACGGATATCAGGTTCTTTGACAATATTTATTTATTGCTAGCATCTTTAGGTCCTTTTTTTTTGTATGCTAAGTAGTTTATTGGGTTTTTACTTATTTTGCAGCGATTTTTAACTTTGTTTGTTGTGTAATACTCTTTATCTTTTTCTTTGTAAAATCACCATTTTGAGTAGAAATGTTAATGCATAATTGATGAATTGAACAAAGTCATATATTTTATTCTCTCTGTGATGGGTGGATATATAATGATTGCATGAGTGTGTTTTGAATTCTTTGTTGATTCAGTCACATGTTGGTTTTGTCTAGTGAAGTGAGGGTAGAAGGACTTGAAACACTAGATTATTTGGATAATCTGAAGAACAGAGAACGATTCACTGAACAAGGAGATGCAATAGTCTTTGAATCAGAAGTCAGTATCTGTTTTTCACAGAAATGCTGATTGTTTTCAGTACCCTTTCAGCTTCTATTCATACAAATATTCTGTGGTACTTGTTTCTATTCTTTTTTATGAAGGTGGACAAAGTATATCTCAGAACACCTACCAAAATTGCTGTTCTGGACCATGAAAGGAAGAGAACATTTGAATTGCGGAAAGATGGACTTCCTGATGCTGGTGAGTGAAAATTTTGTTTGCATGCATATCATAGTGCTAGGCCGCTAGCAAGCAATGTTGTAGAGACTCCATTGAGATTTGGGAAATGCATAACATTCTTATCTTGCTGCATTAGCTGCTATTGCTGTATGTTCATATGTCAAGTGTAAATGTTCTTCTAAATTTGTAATGGTTGGCATGCACCTTTGAAAGTTTCTCAGAGCTGTCAGTGGATTAGAGCCTGTAGTTTGAAATTTTATTGAGATTGTGCGATCCAAGGGTCTGCGGAGGAGAGCTCTAATTGCATCTTGGTAGAAGTCCCTTGTTTGATTTCCATAAACCGTGGTCTTGACATCATTAAATGACAGCATTCTTCTTTTTTGTGCTGTTTCAAAATAATCTTTGTTTCAAATGATTGAACACATGCTGTTTTGGTCATTTGTGGGTGAACTTGAACTAATTAAGTGTGCGTAGGAAACCACTAGTTTTCTGTGGGAACTTTGATTGTTCTCGGTCAATATAAGTAATTAAGTATAGTTATTCCCCCCTGCAGTGGTTTGGAATCCCTGGGATAAGAAAGCAAAGACCATACCTGATCTTGGTGATGACGAGTACAAGCATATGCTGTGTGTAGAGGCTGCTTGTGTGGAAAAGCCCATTACCTTGAAACCTGGTGAAGAGTGGAGAGGAAGGCAGGAGCTCTCTGCTGTTCCTTCTAGTTACTGCAGTGGACAGCTTAATCCAGAAAGTGCGATCTTACGTGAGGATATAGGGCCTGCATGATGCACCTCTTTTACAGGTATGTAACTGAAGCCAAACCTTAAAATTGAAACATGTAACTCGTTTGTCATTTCTTGAGAAGCAATAATGTTAAAAAGGGAGGATTGGCGTGAAAACTTGAGCATCTCAATGTCCTGAACATGAAGGGATTCACCTATCTTTAGGTGTAATGTTTACACCTGGTCCCCCTGTTTTGAAGTATGAGCATTTTGCATTATGCTGGATCTCGATTTGGTTCGCTTACGTATGAATGCATGTTTGTGCATGCATTTTTTAGTATTAGTCTTCTAGCGCAATTTTGACTGTGCATGTTTTATATGGCGCAAAAATTATTGAAAGATATGAATTTTTAAAATTGACTTTGAATCTTGGTCCATCCTAATCATATTATATTTTCCTTTATTAATTCACGTGCTGCTCTAGAATTGTGCTCCTGTTCTTGTGTGAGAACTTTTTGTTTGATAGTTATAAACAAATTTTTGCAGTTGCTCTTCTGGCATTGTGCATTTAGCGCTTCTGGTGGATTCTTGCCAGTATTTTTGGAGGCAGGGTTCAAAAGGCTAAGGAAACGAAGTCAATTGTGAAGATATCTAATTTGTATTTTGCCAACTTCGTTGACTTCTACTTAAAGTAAAAAGAATGAATGGAAGAAGAGAAGGAAAGCATCTAGGTTTCATCCTCTTCTTTTTACCCTTTTTTCTTTTTTAAATGACTGCAATTGTTTTAGTTGAACAATAATATCCTTTGATTTAATGAAATTCTTGTCTTTTATAATGAAATCTCAACTCTTGGCAATGCAAGTAGCAGAATTCTAGTTTCAGCTGAGTTGGTTTCGTAAATTCAGATACTTTGTGAGCCTTGTTGCTTCACTCTAAACTCATCAAAGTCTGCACTTCTCCATTTTAATATACGTTACATGAAAGCAAACATGAACAAGTTTCTGGTCTTGGCTTGATCATGATATATGAACCCAACTATGAAGAAACTTTTTTTTTTCCCTGACGAACAGATTCAGTGATCCATTGATTCTGTTTACATGTCTGACAACAAAACTACCATCCAGATAACAAGCATTGTTCACGAGCACCTTTCTGGAGTGATTAGCTGCAATCTGGTTGATATATAGTCTTGGTTATGGATGATTTCAGAGTAAATTTTGTTTGTAGCTTTCACATGAATGCTAAATATTTTGTTTCAAGCCATCAATACTGAGTCACAGTTGCTGTTCGTTGAGAACAATCTCCCAATCTAAAACAATTTCGATGATTGTCTGCTGCTCTTGTCGTAGTAAAGTTGGCTTTGCGGCTGACTTTGGAGGCCGACCTTCCACAGAATCTTCACTGGCCATCAAAATCGATGCAGGATTAGGTTTTTTAAGAGTTTTGACTCCAAGCTGGAAAGTGTGAAGGGAACAAGTGAATTGCTGTAAAAATAATATTTTGCCAACTTACTATAGATCTTCAATATTAAGATTGAATGCCAAATATTTGATTAAAAAGTGTATCAAGATTTTTTAGTACTAAGGAAATACTAAAACATTTCCCTCCACCACTAATATTAGCATAACTATGCCCTGTAATTTTCAATTATGTGGTATTTTATGGCCTTGTGTATACCAACCATTTCTGATAGCCTTCTGCCTTGATTGTACTTTTGAAGTTTAATTTCTCAATAAAATAAAATAAAACAAGAAAATAAAGGAGGAAAAAAGAAGCATTGTTTTTAAATCCGAATTAGTGAGGTAGATAAATCCGAGAAATTCATAACTCAAACTTAAATCAAGTTTTTAATTAAATTAAATAGAACATTGATTTGATAAAATATAATTAATTTAGTAAAACTCAGGGTATAACATAAAAAGATAATAAAAAATTATTATTTAAATAAAAATATTAATTTAATAAACTATAAATAGATCAATATTTTAATTAAATAATAAACATATTGATCTAATAACTGAATGACATACTCTGCCAAAAAAAGAAGAAGTAATGCTTGCTCCTTGGACATTAATTGTGTAATGTTGTATAAAATATTTTTTAAAAACATATTTTATTTAAAAATATATTAAAATATATTTTTTTATTTTTAACATTAATAAATAAAAATTATAAAAAAATTATTAGATAAAATATCAATTTAATAAAATTAAATAAAATATACTTTTAAAATATATTTTAAAAAAGGCCCATTCTAATATTGTGGAAATTGAAAGGCCAAAAATATTAAATGTCTATTTGAAAGTGTGATAAATATTGTTTTTTAAATTATTTTTTTAAAATTCATTAAAATATAATTTTATTTTTAAAAATATTATTTTTAATATCAATACATTAAAATAAAAAAATACTTTAAAACATAAAAAAACATTAAAAGCAATGATTAAACTGGAATACCTATCATGACCAAAACAGCATTTGCATTCCAAAACGGTGAGGTTTTATTAAGGTTTTTTTTAAAAAATTATTATTAATAGTGAGATTTCAATTCCTTATTTAATATAAAAAAAATGTCACTCGAAAACCCAAAAAATTAAAACGGAGAAAGAGAGAAGAAACCTCAAAATGAATTGAATTGAAATCCCAAAAAAATGTGATTTCTAGTGAGAGAAAGTGAAAGCAACGAATTATTAAGCCAAGCTGCCAGCACTTTATACATAGTTTAGTAAAAGAGAGAACGAAGGAAGCTTCTTAGCTACTACTGCATCGAATTTGATTTCTCTCGGAATCTGAAAAACTTTCCAGCTCCAAACAAGGTCAGACCCATAAAAAGCTTTCTCTCTCTAGAATCTCACATATTCCAAATCTCTCTCTCGCGGTTGTATTGTTCATTTTAGAAGAAACCCATTATTTTAAGCTCTTTAGCTTAACTGGGTGATCTCTGGAAAGTTGGAATTGATAGCTTCTCCTTGGAAAAGGAGGGGTTTTTTATAGAGTTTCGTTAAAAGTTTTCAATTTTTTTTTTATAAGGTCAGTAAGGGGTTTTGTTTGGTTGTGAAGTTTGGGGTTAACATGACTAGGGTTTGGGTTTATTTTGTAAAACTTAAGTTTTGGGAGGGGAAATTGTAGTCTTTTTTCAGGGTTTGTAGGGTTACATTGTGCTTAGAAGATGTGTTTTGTAATGGCATTGATGGGTTTTGTTGAAGTCAATGCGGTTTTTCTTCTAGGGTTGTGGAAAATGGGATTTTGGAAATGGAGTGAAATAACCCTGATTTAGATAGGGGTTTTGGGTGGAACGGTGATTTTTTCTAGTCTTTTGTGTATTTTTTTTTTGTTGTTGACTATGTGGTGAGAGAAATGCAACCGTCAACTCAGCATTCGCGGGTGAATCTCGTGGAGTTGAAAGTTCAGATAGTGAAGAGAATTGGGGCAGAGAGGTCGAAGTTGTACTTCTATTATTTGAATAAATTTTTGAGTTTGAAGCTGAGCAAGGCTGAGTTTAATAAGCTCTGTGTTCGTGTTATTGGGAAAGATAATGTGCTGATACATAATCAATTTATACGTTCAATTTTGAAAAATGCTTGTAATGCCACTGTCCCGCCGCCGCCACCAAGTCGTGATAAGGAGGTTCCTACATCTGTAAGTGATGGGTCGTATTCTTATCCAAATGGGAATGCGGATCTTGCTTCTCATCATTCAACAGTTACAGATGATAACATAGCCTCAGAATATGGTATACAGAAGCTGGTGCAGCATCATCAAGAAGGGGAAGTTTTCCACCACCCTGCTAAATTACCACTAATAAAACAGTCAACAGATGGTTTAGTTTCTGTACATAGTAAAGAACAGAGTGAAATATCTGAGATATCTACTGTAACTCCACTTCAAGCACCACTTGGAATTCCATTTTGCACCGTGAGTGCAGGTGGTTCCCATAGGCCCTTGACTCTAGCAAGCAAGGATAGATGTGCTAGCTCATATGATAGTGGTGGATTGCTGGATACACAGACGCTAAGAGATCGAATGCAGCAACTCGCTACAGCACATGGCCTTGATGATGTATCCATGGACTCTGCCAGCTTACTGAACAGTGGCTTGGATGCTTACTTGAAAAGGCTTATCAAGTCCTGCATTGAACTCATTAATAGAAAGCGTGGATGTGATTATTCGACAAAAAGTAATTCCCAGAAGAACCATTCTGAGAGTAAGCATGTTAATGGTTTTCTGCCTGGCCATCATTTTCAGGTGCAAAGTAGCAATATGATTTTGAATGGAACACAAGAACAGAGATCCCACTTTCCAATATCGTTACTGGATTTCAAGGTCGCAATGGAGCTTAACCCACAGGAGCTTGGAGAAGACTGGCCCTTGCTGCTGGAGAAAATATGCACGCACCCATCAGAAGAATATAGTCCTTGAAAAAAATTGTGTTTGGGGTGTGATTAATTTGGTGGCTGGTCTAAAGGAGCAGATTGACATGTATGCTTGGTTAACAATGCTGCAGTCAACTCCTTTTCATATTCTTGTGAATTAGTTTCCTGCCCCTGGCATACAACTCTGCCTCCAACAAGATAAATTTAAGTCAGAGCAAGAGATTCTTCCGCTATAGCTTCCATTGATCCAGTGTACCACGTTTTACAGCAACCAATCAAAAGGTACTCAAAGAAAAGAATGCCCTTGCTTGGTTGCACTGCTGTATTCTTAGCTTAGTTTTTCTGCTTTTCTGTAATTTAAAGTTCAGAGAAATTTTTAGAAACAGTTTTGAATGAATAATTTGTCTAGCCTGTTAGGAAGGTAAAAAACTGCACGATGTAAAAGTTCCTGTACATGTATTCCCTACAGTAGAACTGTTGGGGTCCTGAATATTAACAAGTTATCAATTGCTGATTGTCCTTGCTGATTTTAATATGAACGGTGAATTTAGTTGTTGGCTCAATCTCCTCTTTGAGCTAACAAAATTCCTCTCTTTTTGGCATTTGATACTAAAATGTTCACACATGCACACACACATTAAATCTCCAATTACTATTTTTTTTCCCGAATTATGATCCTGAAGTTCTTCATTTATGTCTCTAATATTCCACAGGAGTGGCACCTCACTGGTTTGGTATAACCTAACATTTTTACTAGTAAAGGAAAAAAAATTCACATTCAGTCGAACCTCTTGGAGATATTTGTATACGTGCAGGGAAGCTACTTGGTCAAATATCATTTGGCATACCTTTTGGTTGTAAGAAGTGGAAAGGCAAAGAGTTTAGTTTTGATACAGCCTCTTTATGGATAAAGGCTGAAGCTTAGGCGTCAATATAGATCAACCATCAAAGGGCCCTGCTTTATTGGACCGACACTGGCCAAGGAAACATATTGTTCATTCAAAACCTAGTGATAAGCTCGATTACATGAAAAGGAAGAAGACACTCTTGTTTGTGCTTGAGACACTTTTATCGTAGAAATGAGCTTTCTAATATGGACACTGCAAAATGGTTTCCATTTGATGACACTCTTTTTGGAGTCACTGTCTATTAAAGACCCATCGGTGGCCTATACATGGGGAGTCCACCCAAGGGACTTCCGACACCTGCCTCATAGTTCATGATGGATTTCTCGGACTCGAAGGTTTAAGGGAAAAATATGTGCACTTTAACGTTTGAAATATTGTTTGCTAGCATGTGTCACTTTATATCTAATGTATCATATTGTCATTGTAGAAGATCCCATTTGCATATTATTTCATAGCTATCAGAAGAACCCATTTGCAGGAGATATTATACCCTAGTCCTGTTCTGCAACCATGGCTAGAATCTAGGCTTTCTTGAACTCCCCTTGTATGCCCATTTATTTATTACCTGGCAATTATGATTTTGCCCGCTACCTTCGAAAATAATGTTTTAACAATCAACATAACCATGGAATCCGTATGTGTTTGTTTTTACATTGCATATTTGTGCTGTGTAAATCTTCAGCATATGAAAAATTCCTTGCAGCGACATACTGGCTTCAAGAATTCGACCCAGAAGATTTGAACCTTTTCAACTCGTATTCTCTGTTTGTGAGCATCTTATCGTTTCCTTTTGCGTTTCCTCTGACATTTCATGGATTGAAATCAATGGAACGTTAGAAGAAAGTGATGTTTTCTTTCTAAATTTCTTGGCGTTATAGTTTCTCAGTTAGCATTTAATGATACTGATATCTCACATAGGCTAGGAGTGCAGGATCTAGGCAGAGACAAAACTCACCGAGAGGCTATGAGCTTTAACGTGAAACAATACCTTTTGAAGAGCCAACCATGTAGCGGATCCAGGCCAACATATCAACATCTTTCTTGCAGAGAGGAAAATGATGATGGTCTACTGAAGGTTAATCAATTCCATTTGCGAACAATGGTAATGATAACTGTGCAAGAAACTGACAGTTTCATTTTCTCTATGTTTGTTATCTAACGTCTCAAGTTCAGAAATGCAAATCATGTTATATGGATTATCAAATGGATTGTCAATCATGATATAGATTGCTTTCATAAATACAAACCAGAGAATTCGAAAGCTCTCTGGCTTGTGTATAATGTCTCCGCCTGTGTTTTAGCATTCACCTTCCCCTTTTGATAATAAATGAACAGATGGAATCTCTAATAGTTTAGTTTTTGTACTGTCATCGTTATTAAGTATTGGTGGCAATTTTTCAATGACATGCTATGGATAGGGGACTTGCTTGTCACCGTTCCCGCATTGGATTGCTGCTTGTTCTAGCACAGTATCCTTTCTTTCCCAGCTTTGCTTGTGGTTACTGCGAAGTACACCAGTGAGTAAACTGAAGCTCATCGAGGAAGTTATTTCATTTATGGTTGTGGGTTATATGACAAAACATTTTGTATGTACAGAAGGCACATATTTTATATTGTACTGATTTGGATACCCCTGCAACAGCTCTGTACCATGCTACTGCAATGACGGCCGTTGGATAGTAAAACTATGAATGCCCCATGTCCAGTTGCAAGACAAAGGCAACATATTATTCTTGATCAAGCAGGAGTCCCCTATCAGGAATGATTTGCAGAGAAGGATGAGGCTGCACTGTGGTTAGACCAAACAAAAACTCTCCAAAAAGGCCGTTGCTTGCGCTTTGGAAGACTCGCCATCAGCTCAGATTCCGATCTCCTTAGTATTTCCCACATCACTTGCACATCCTCATATCCACAGGTCTGTACATCATTGTGAAGCTCCAGGAGACCAGCACCTGCACAAAACATGGAGGGGAAGAACTTGTGAGTAATTTTCCATTGACTACATGTATTTCCTAATGCCGAAGAGTAATCATAAATGAAGTCGTGGCACAATTGTTCGACCATACAACAAAAATAAATAAATGACATTAATCATCTGACACCCCAAGTGGTTGGGATATAAAACTAGTAAGGTCTCGGTGGTGGTCCAAAATCCTAGTACCAAAATGACCAAGGAGTCGACAGGGACCATTTAGGAGCTGGAGGACACATTTGCCCACTAAGCTGTAACTAGAAAAATAAATTTGCTGCTGTCAGGCCACTACTGAATTGACCTAAGCATAAAATTGAACTAAAATTGACCTAAGCAACTTACAGGGACCTATAACTAAGCCTCATCTTTCGGATGATGATGTTTCCCAGAAGATATTTGTATGTTTGTTTATGCTGTTAATCCCCCAGTGGATCACTAGCATTTGATATTATACTGTTCTATTGTATTAGTTGGCCAGTACAAGAAAATAGGCAGCTGACAATTCCCTATCATTTTGATGGTAGCCAGTGGATTCAGCCTCATAATTTGAAGATTACAGAACTTCCTGTGATGAGTGTTGCAAAGTTGTGCAAGATCAATATATATATATAAAAGAAGAACACCTTGATTAATTGATACGCAAATATTTTTTAATTAGCTTAGAGTTCATCACTTTTTGATGAATAAATCATAAATCAATAACTTCATCAGGGAAACAAAAAAAACCTGTTTAAGGAGAAACTTCAAATTAATGCCTTTCTTGTTTGTGAATTTTTAAAAAGAAAAATCAAAACACTATGTTACTATTAGTTTGGTTCAATGGTTGGAAAAGGCTTCCATATAGTATTTTATTTGCCTCAATTCTTCTCACCTAACACACATTTTTAGACTTTTCCAAACTGGTAATAATTTAATAATTTAATATGATTCTTAGAGGCGAGGATGATTTTATTTTCTTAATTATGAAAGAATAATTGCTTGATTTGACAATTCTGTAATGTTGAAACAGTTTCAGATTGTCTTCAAGTGGATTTTTCTTGGTGGATTTGTTCGTCAAAGATGGAATCTTCAAGTGCTGTTTTCTTCCTTACCTCAAAAAACATGGAACTAAAAATTTTAAAAATAATTAATCAAAAAAATAATAATTCAAGAACAAGTTTTCTAGCAGCAGTGAGATACTAATCACCTCAACTAACACAAAAGGTTGAAGTTTAATTATGTTGTCAATCATGCATCTTGAATATTATTTATTTCCAAGCATTTAATTTAGGGTCTTTTTAAATATATATTTCTCAATTCAGCTTAGCATAGCCTTCGATTTGACAACAGTGACATGACAGAAAAAAAAGAGAGAGTATAAAACGTCAAGAAATCTTTGAATGCTAATCTCCAGACCATATGATGGATAAGCAGGAAAGAAATTATTGCAGAGAAGAAAAACCCCACTGAAGCAGATGAACACAGTGATCTAGCTAGCTGGCTAGAGCATGTAAATAGTTTCTGCAACAGAAATTCTAGCTTATAGATTGACAAGATCACAGCTAAGGTGACACCAAAAAACCAATAAGAAGCTGCAGATTATCAGATAATATATATATATATATATATATATATATATATATATATATATATCTATAAGAAGGAAGGGAAACTGGGGAGGGGACTGACCATTTTTGCGAGCTCTGAGACGAGCAGAAACAGCAAGCCAGACTCTTCTAACAGGGAAGATCATCTTATGCAGCATATCCACCAACTTATCTTCAACTTTAGTTTTCTTCTTCGCTTTCCTTCTCCTACTGAACCCACCAACAACTCTCACAGCTATGCTCTTTAACCCGGCCAGACCTTTCACTTTCTTTCTCTGTGAATTGTATTTTTTTCACTCTCAACAATCACCACAGATATATATAACACAGTCTGTGTCAAAGAGAGAGACAGAGAGGTTTGTTTATTGGACCTGGCTGGCTGGCTGGCTGGCTGGGAGAGGTTTTCAGAAGAAGATCAGAGTTTTTCTACCATGGTGTGTCTAATTTATCAACGTGCACCGACAGGTGACGGCATCTTATATGGAGGTCATGAGCATTTGGCCTAGTTGCAAATTAGCACGAATTTATTGTACTTGTTTATTTTAATTAATTAATTAAAGACTAATCTAGTCATAGATCATTAGATGTTCTTGTGGGCTCCTCCTTTCTTTTAAACGTTTGATTTCAAATTTTCTTTGATGTTTTGTAAGCATTAGTGCCGGTTTAACACCGTGGTAGCTGATGCTTTTTTAATTATTCTTTTAAATATATTAAATTAATTATTTTTCAAATATAATTAAAAAATACATTTTTTTTAACTTCGCAGAAAAACATCAAATTATTAAAATAGCACATTCCTCCTATTGTTTTAAAATATATTTAGATGCATACTATTTTTTTATTTAAAAAATATATCAAAATAATTTTTTATATTTTTTTATCAGCATGTTAAAAATTAAAAAAAATACTAAAAATATCAAAATAATTTGATATTTTTAAATAAAAAATATCTAAAAATAAAAACAATCCCCGTTCCAAACATAATCTTAATACAGCCATCATAATTTAAAATCTTGAATTTAAGGAATTCTTTTTAAAAGTAACTTCTTAACTATCAAATCAACATTTTAAAATTAAAAATATAAACGAGTAGTCGAGCTTGCTCGCCGTGTAAACATATTCTACTCTAGCTAATAATTAATTCGAAGGCAACACGTGGTGCAAGTTGTATGGATTATTTGAGTTTATATGATATCAATTATTCAATTTATAGATTTCTTTCATTTGTGTTGCCTTATTGACTTGGGCATTGAAACGTGTCAAGTTTTGAGTGAAAAGTCCAATTAGATACTCTGCGGGGGGTGGTTTGACAATTTAAATTAAGAATCACTGTGAAAGACCACTGCACTGTCAGAATTTGAAAATTATAACTTAGCCCGTTATTTTCTAGAAACTAACAACTTAGTCATATATATTCATAAATATTCACATTTGAACCATTTGTTTTCTTTAGCTATGACCATAATCGTTGATATTGTTTTAGATTTTTTATTTTAATTAACAACCTTTTTGGATACCATAAAATCCCAATATTTCTTCTATATATTTGAACGTTTCAGCGTTGACATCATTTTTTATTAACTTAAATTAATATATCATTAAATTATATCATTACATATATAAATCTAAATCTAGAGGGAAAATAATTATTTATTTGATATTATATAATTACATATATAAATCATCTATCATGGTTGTTTTTGTGGTTGAGGAGTCATCATCTATCATGGTTGTGTAGGTCAGAATAAGTTAAATATCCCTCAAGTCTTGTGAATTTGATAAATATCTCTTTCTATTTTATTTTTTATTATATTTCTTTTCTCTCTTATTTTATAATCAAATAATTCAAGATTGACAATAGAAAACAAAAGGTACAAAAGGCACAAAATTTGCTTATGCTAATAAAAACTTAAACATAATAATATAAGCTTATATGGATGAGAGGCTAAAAAAAAGGAGTAGAGAGAGTAGATACAAAGTGATTCGAGAATCTTTAAGTTTAAGTTATCTTTTTTATTTTAAAAATATAAAATATAAAATTATTATTTTTTAAATGTCAATAGATTAATCTAGCATTGATAAAATATTTTTCTCGAATTGAATTGAAATCTTTATCAATTAAAATCTTAAACGAGATAAATTTAGTATAGTTTAATGATTGTACATCCAATAATTGATATAGTTTAACTCTAATTTTGTTAATTAAATAAGTTTATTTTATTGTATAAACTAGAGAGAGAGAGGATTTTTCCTTGCAAATATTTTGAATTTAACCATAATTAACTATAATTAAACATGAAATTAACTATAATTATGATTACAAAACAATAACATGGTATTTTTAATATAAATAACTGTTTAAAAAAAGGGACTAAATCGCATTATTAAACATAGCCTTATTAGGAACTAGTTTATATTAAAATACACGAATTAAGTAATAATTTACCTTTTCAAAACAACAACAATAATAATTAAAAAAAAAACAATAATAACTAAACATAAGAATCGGCTTTTGTAGATTTTAAAGCCGACAAAAAGGAGCAGTGTCGGCAACGTTCAAGTCCACGTGGTTAATCAAAGTATGGATATGGTGTGAAAAAGATTGGTCACCTTAAGCTTAATTTGAAAAAGAAAGGGCTCCCTCCAATCACGTCGTGACATCTAATTATTTTCATAGGATTCTTTTATATTTTGACCCACATCTCTTTCTTTTCTTAACTGGCAACCATTTGTCTGTCTGTTTTCCCTTTATTTCTTTTTTGTGTTCTTTATTTTCTCTTTTTATTCCTCTGTCTTTTTTTATTTGTTTTTTTTTTCTGTGAAATCATGTTTTTGAAAAAATTAATTTTTAAAAATAAAAAAAATATTATTTTAATATATACTCAATTTCTATTAATTATATAGACTTATTTATATCATATTTGTAGTAAAATGCTAATAGCAGATTGGTATAGCAGCAGAAGAGCACTTATCTAGCTATATGATCAAGAGTTCAAATCATCTTATCTCTATCGTAGCTTGTAATTAGTGACTTATCTATGTTCTTACTTATAATAATAATAATTACTTTAAAAAATACTCTAAGCTTGAGAGTATTTCTAGATATAAAAAATGGTGCAATGTAGATGATATGTTTATAATGTTTTTGTGAAAAAAAGTATATTATTATCTTTCCATTTCCCTCGTGATAAAATATATATATATATATATATATATATATATATATATTTATATATTATAGCACATGTTATAAAATAATATAAATTATATTCTGGAACTTCATCAAATAATTTAAGTTTTTAGTATAAAATAATATAAATTATATTCTGGAACTTCACCTAATAGTTTAAGTTTTTAGTTTGAGATAGTTTTTTGACATGGTATCAAAGCCTTGATGACCAAGTGATCACGAGTTCAAATCTTATAATTTTTATTTATTTGATAAAAATTAAATATAAAGTAATGTGAGTCTGTGCAAGTTTTAAATTTAAAAGGCTTTTATTTAAAAGGATATGTTAGAAAATAATATAAATTATATCTTGAAATTTTATCTAACAATTTAAATTATTGAGTTAAAATATTGGTAATACATAGAGTGCTAACATCAAAAGTTAAAAAATACAAATTCTTACAATCCTTGAGATTAAAAATTGAAATTCTAGTTTCAAGCTCCAGAAAGTTTACACTCCACCTTTCCATTACTCTGTGGGATACCATACTTGTGGTGACCAAATGATATTGGAGCACGAAAGGGAAAAAAATTGATATAAAGATAGTGTTTGTTTTTGTGATTTAAAAATATTTTTAAATTATTTTTAAAAATATTTTTGATTGTCTTAATATTATGATATAAAAAAATAAATTTTAAAAAATAAAAAATATTGTTTCGATGTATTTCTGAGTGGAAAATATTTATAAATAATTTATATTTTAATAAATAATTTTTAAAATTTTATATTTTAATCATTAATCTAAAAGATCTCTCATGCCATATATTAGTTATTTGTGGTTATGATTGCTTTTTAAAATATTTTTCATGTCGAAATGTATTAAAATGATATTTTTTATTTTTTAAAAATTATTTTTAAAATTAACACATTAAAACGATTCAAAACATAAAAAAAAAATTAATTAAAAAAATTAATTTTTAAAAAATATAAATACAACCACGTTTTTAAATATTCACTCCCACTATCTTTTTTATTTTTCAAAATAATTTTCTTAAAAGACTTGTAACAAAAAAATTGTCCTTCTAGCATCATCGATGGCAGAAAAAACCTTATGCAAAATAAGAGATGGATGGCTCATTAATTCCGGTGGGATATTTGTAGGAGTAATTAAAGAATTGGCATCCGACTATTGTGTTTGTTTCGTCAGGTCCAACTAGGTGAAAAGAATGATGGCAGTGGTGGGTGATATCTTACTTTAAGGGGAACTCTTGATTTATCATAATCTGGAATATTATATAGTCTCTTATTCACCTAATGAATCCTGACCACAATGCCTCCTATTGTCAATTCCTCGGCGGTCCATATGTCCCATCACCTTTTACCTCATCAATTCCAATCTTTACACACTTTCTTTTTTCTTCTAAGAAAATTTTGATGATCTAATTTGTAAGGCTCTAGTTGAAATTATATATTGATCATTTCCTTTGTTTTTCATCTTGAAGCAGCGTTATTAATAGCGTCTGTTTCACGCCCGGTTTAGCTTGTTCAGAAAGGATTATTTTTTAATATATTTTTTTATTTAAAAATATATTAAAATAATATATTTTATATTTATATTTTATTGTTGATATCAACACATTAGAACAATTTAACAATATAAATAAAAAAAATTAATTTAAAATAATTTTTTTAAAAAAAATAGTTGGACTGCAATATCAAATAAAATATATATAAAATAATTTTTATGGTTACAATTTAAAAAAGACAGAGTTAAAAAAAAACTATAAATAATAGTATTTTCTTAACCAAGACTTCAAGAAAGAGTTTCTAGTGGAATATATATAAAATTAGAACATGTATTAATTAATTAAATATTTTTAAAATTATAGTTAAATAAAATAAAATTTCAACTTATATCACTTCACATCTCATTTCTAAATGGATTCTACAACTAGAATAACCAGTAAGATGATTTGGTTAATTTGAGATATGACTTTGCTATGATGGGTTTTTTTTTAAAAAAAATAAGGCAGAGATGACTTGGTTAAATTTGAAATATTTAATTAAAATCTAATTTTTAATTTTTAATTTTTTTTAAATAATATTATTTTAATTCATTCAAAATAACCAAAATAAATTCAGTCGATCATGTAGCAAGCTGAATTTAATATTTTTTATTTGAAATAATTTTTTATAAAGAAATCGACCGTTGAGAAGACAAAAAATGCGAGGGGAAATATTTGGGGATGCTGCTGAATGATGATCTAGAAAGGAAATTGTCGAATTACAATCATGATATTTAACGTGAGAACCAAAAGGTGAATTGATTGTTGAGAAAAATATATTTTATTTTATTCTAATTTTTTTTTTTAAATAAAGACCCACATGTTTTAATTATAAAGATTTTTTTATTATTATTAATATTGATGGCCAAATTGGTTTATACAGACCTCGACTAATTCTATGGGTCTTAAAATTAATGATCATGTAAACCTCTAGTGATCATTATATTAGCAGCCATAAAATTTAAACTTGAAACAACAAAAAAAACAAATCACTTGATCCTAAACTCTTATTGCTAGATCATATTTTAAATAATTTAATTTTTCATATTTAATCTTTTATTTTTAAATGATCAGACTGTTCTCGTGCTCTACAGGTTTTTTTTATTTATCTTTTTTTGTCCATGGATGTACTTCTTTTAATAATTTTTTTAAAACATAATAATTCATCTATCTACTATCTAACTCAACTCCAATGCTTCATAAGTGAATGGCCGCAAAATATTGTCACTTAAAACACATTTTTTAAACTGTTAATAGTCTCAAGAATATTGTTTAAATAAAGATAGAATCTTTATTTAAAATAAAAAACGAGTAGCAGTCATATTTATAATGTTAAGATATTACCATACATTAAAAAAATAATTAAATTTCACTCTTTTATAATTTAGTATTTTTTTATTTAACATGTGCTAAAATTAAAATGTTACAAAACATTTCGATTTCATCTTCACAAGCAAGACATAAATACTGATTCTCTATGTTCTTCAGTTTTCTTTTTATATAGAAAATATACTCTTTCAAGTTACTATTGAAACAAGAAAAAGGCAAAAGAACAAAAGCTAAAGATTTAAGATTTAACTTAAGGCATAAGAAAGCGTTAGATTCAAGTCTCATCTCTAGATTAGCTTGTGAAATAAATTTCTAATTCCTATTGGTCTTAAGGTATAGAGTTCAAAGAAAAAAATAATAATATTCTCCTTGATCTAAAGATTAGCATGACAAGATGTAGTTGGTATATATTTGGTCTCTGGGTGTAAAGTATTTTTTAAAAGAGTTTTTTGTTTGAAAATATATTAAAATATATAAATTTTATTTTTAATATCAACACATTAAATAATCTAAAAATATTAAAATATATATATATATTATTTTAATATTTTTTTTCAAGACGATAATACTTTTAAAACATTCAGAAACACAATTTTAAATCTAGAAACAATTCTGGAATAAAAAGAATTTAAGGATATCCAATCACTAGTAAAGATAAAAGAAAAAAAAAAGGGTTAAGAGATATGAGTTGTTGTAGCCCAAGCATGGTGTAGAATAGAGTCAACTTGGCATCATCATTTCCCTTTCCATGTTGGGTGTATTCTTTGGTAGAATGATGTACAGCAAAATGGAAGAGCACACAGAAGCATTCTAACATGGGGAATTTGAGCACCATGGAAAGAGAATGCTTCTCTCACAATAGCAACAAAGCACAAAAAGCTATGTGCTTGCTCAAGATATGCCATCTCAACCAACTACATTCATCTGAATAATTAACTTGATCGATCAACCTGCAGGACCACATTTTGTAGGGTATTAATTATATACCAGACCCACCCCTTGATCGAAGAACCCTACCTTTCAACCCTCCTCTCGCGTTTTTCTCTTACAAAATTATCAGGCATGATTCTGATCCCACACGTACTTAATTTGCAGCCCCTTTTTCCAAATTCAAGAGCAATAAGAGAGGACAAGATATACACCAGTACTCGTGTTTGTCCCTCGTTTCCTGGCTTTATTTTGCCCTAGCAAGTTAATCCTTCTATTCCATCCATGGCACTGGCGTATTTCGATATGGAATCCATCAGAGGGGGCTCCAGGAACATGCAAGTGACAAATTCCCTGGTGACCTTTGCTTTTACGAGAAAATGGCTATTTTCAGATCGATGCAACTGTTTGAGTGGGTGAGAGTTGACAAGTTAATTTCGGCCCTCCCTAAATGAAGCATTGGATTCTGTGATTTGTGGATAATCTGGATTGTTCTTGCCACTAAAACTGATCAAAAGAATATAATGTTCAACACCCTTATCTTTAAAAGATTTGCTTTTGGTGGAAACAACTGAAAAAGGTGGATGGATAATCTGTCTTAGGTTACGTCATGGTTGACACAAGCATGGAAGCTCTTGGGATGATGATGATGATGATCATTTCATGGGCTCGATTGAATGAATTAGGGCCTAAACACTCAAGATGTTTTAAGCTTTTCTTTTGAAACATTTAGGTGTTCTTTAGAAACAAAACAAGGTAATACTTCGGTTCTTTTAAAAAAAAAAATTGAAGCCAGAAAATGTAAAATTCAAACCTCCTATTTAAATGTAATATTTCTTCATCCAAAACTGAAAATCTAGTTTTTTTAAAATCTTTACTAAATTTAAAAAATAGATTTTAAAGCTTATATATATATATATATATATATATATATATATATATGTGTGTGTGTGTCTTCGTTTTAAAATATTTTTTTGTTGTTGTTGTTGAAAAAGTTTATCTTCGTTTTTAATATATAAACACGCTTTTCATTTTTTTTTTGTTGGAAAAGAAAATCCAGAAAATAAAAAGAAAGGAGAAATGAAAAGGAAGAACGGTTTTTTTTATTACTAAACACACCCTAAGACATTTTAAGAGACAATGGAATGCTTTAAGAGAACGACAGGTTTATACTAGTAAAAACTACGAGGCAAAATGGATAGGAAGGAACCTATGATGGAGCTCTTCAATCATGCCTCTCTCTTTGATGCTGCCATGGGCTACTTTCGAGCTCCGTTCTGTTCGAGGCTTTTCTTGTTTTCAACAAGTTAAGAAATTTGCCTGAATCATGGCTGCGCCAGACTTTTCAAGGAAGCTAAGGGAAAACTAACAGCAAAAATGACCATGCAACATCTTTTTAAACTCGTCTGATATATAAATCCATTCCTGCAATTTCCTTCCTCCTTTCTAGTCATCAATGTTCTTCATATTCCTCTGTTTGGTATTGTGTACTGGTATGGTTGAAGATGTTTTATGCTCTGACCACAGCTTCAAAAATTGTTTGGTTTTCATTGCTTGAACCGGTCTTTCATCTCAAATTGCGGTAAAAACTTGGGTTTGAGAAATGTTATAATTTGCAGCTTTTTTCAAACCACAATCGGAAAAGCTATCGCTATACCAAACACTGGTCTTTATAATTAGCTGGTGCTCTTTGATGAGAGAGTATCCCGATTCAAGCAAAGCCTCCACTGTTTGCTGCAACACACGAAAGAACTACTTCACGCCTTCATGGTTAGCAGCGGTGAAAAACAGAGAAAAGGAGTAGGAAATGAAAATAAGAGGTTATTCTGCTAAAAAATCAATGCTCAGTACTCCTTGCCCGCTATTACTTGTTACCAAGATTTTGTGGATGTAAATAAAAGAAGTTCGATTCCTATACATACCTCTGGAGGAGCAAACACAGGAAGTCTTTTACCAAGATTTTCTACACCTTCAATATCATCAACCCACTGCAATGGAAGTCAAAGAAGAAATTTGGAAGTATACATATAACTCGACTTGTCAGTGCATATAGTAATATGCGCGGTTTAATTTTTGCAGAAAAAATAAGTTGGTATTTTCATTTCTCATCTCTGTAGCTTCTAAACAAGAAGAGAAATGAAAGCTTTTTTCCCATTTCTCAATTCCTTCCATTATCTTATCCCTCTCTCCAGTTTCCTGTCTCAAAAACAACCTCAATATCAACGTTTTATAGTGTGACCTAATGCCCTCAAACCACTTTCCTACCTAAGATATACAATGGGTCAGGAAACACTTACCAATGGCAAAAAACAGGACTTCAATGTGATGGACAAGCGTAAACTTCCTTCTGCACCTGCTGATACGCTCCTTCCCACTACCAGAAACGGGTCTCATGCTTTGTTCTATACATGAGTTTTGTACCTCATTATCCTCGTATCTCTTCTCTTGCAAATACTGGTGTATTTGTATATTTTTCAGAGCTCAAATCAAACAAAACATATCTGCCCTCCATATGGAATCTTTCAAAACATGTATCCAGCAAGCAGCAACAGAAGCACTGGAAACACAAGGCTGACAGGAAAGCTAGATGGAAGAGTATAGCGTCAGAACTTTCATGAAGGAACTGCTTTGGAAATTTTACTACATTACTTCTGTCAATTGCTTTACTAGAAAATTTAGCATACTAAAGCACGTTACAAAACTTCTTATCCCACAATTCCTTGAAACATGTGCATAGGTGCAAGCTGTCCAGACTTCAAATGAAAGTCACATACCTTAGAAATTGACCTGTCATATATTCGGGACCTAGGAGCTCCATAGAAATCCAACACTGCAAGAGAAGATGATAAACAAGTCAAATCATGCATATTTTTTATGTTTTGTACCACGGAATCCATGAAGAAAATGGAGGTACCTTGATTAGGAAATCTGTTCACAATGCTCACAACCTCATCTCTGGATATGCCATCCTTCTCACACATTCTGTCAACAATACTTACAACATCTTCTCAGTTAGGCTGCCTGCAAAACATAAAACCAATATTTCTTGATGTGAAAAATACAGTTCAATCACCTCCACGAAATCTCTGTATTGCAAAAACACAATATGTTTTTGATGGGAAAATAGTTAAGGAAAATTACCAAGAACAAAGGAGCAATTTAACAATCGCCTTGAAGATACTCAAAAGACCTTGTCACTTTTTGACGGTAATCAAACACAATATCAGCTGCAATTAATAAAACACCCACAAAACAATGAAGGATATGAATTAATTATCAATGAAGCTCTGCTAAATGTTGAGCAACAAGAATGGTAAGAATGCAGGAAAACCTACAGTCTTTGCCAAGAAAATCGCCAGAAAAAAGAGGATCTATAACACCAGCCCTAGCTCCAACTGCGATGTTCATACTATCAGCTTCTTTTCCTAGCCAGTAAAGATAGTCTTTCCCTCTGAATCCTTAGCTTCCCATGATGACTGCTGTGATAATCTCTACTGTGGCCTTTCACTTTCACTATTATCGCCAGATGGTGATGGTGGTGGTTGCGATGATGACTTAGAGCAAGAAACAGTGGTCAAGAAAGGTGAAATTTTCTTGGTATCAGCAAAGAATGTTTGAGTTTTCAAGAGAGATTGATCATGTTGCATTGAAGAGAGACATTAATTAGCAATTGGTGCCTCTTGCTGCTGTTGTTGATTTGTGGGTTCTGTGGGTGAAGTTCAGTTATGGGGTTACTTGGCGCCACAAGTGCAACTGACCATGACTGATGCCTGGTCCCCTGCTTTTGTACTTCTATTTGTCCGAAATCTTTCAGATAACACCAGAATTGTGTAAGGTGTCCAGCAAGTTGGGCTTCGCGCACTAAGAAGAAAATTGCACTTGCTATTACCCGGACCATCCTTCATAATGCATGAAAATATTTTTCTTATAGCCATGTGATATCCTTAGACCAAGAGTTATAGAATTTGACATACATTTAAGACAAGAGTTTGCAAAATTCGACATACATTATAGATTGGTTATTCTACAAGGACATAAGCATGTTAAACATAACAACTATAGCAAATTTTATTGAATTTGACAAACATCACATACATCTTGCTGACAGACCATTACAGAAGCTTGTTAAACATAACCCTAGCTTCATTCCTTGACAAACATTTTGCTGAATAACTGATGAAAACAACTTCCTAGTAGTGGTGGTTTCATCTTTACACCATGGTTATATCACCTCTCTAAGGCTTGGTGCTGCTTCTTATTCCCTAGCGCATCCACCATGACCTCCAATCCATCTTGCTCCACATCCATAGCAAAACTCAAACCCACACCTGAAATTATGATCAATCTTAGAGAAGAAACAACAACGTGCTTGCATAGGTGAGTGATACAAATTCACTAAAAGCTGTTTAGGATTGAAGTTTGAGGCGTTTTTCAATCTACAATGCAATGAGTAATAGATAGTTTCATGATACTGAGCTATAAATTTCAATTTGATGCTTTACAGTAATTAATGGAAGAGAATCTGTCTAAACTAACCTGCAGACCATGTGAGGACAGCCTGCTGTTCTTTCCACATAGAACTTGCACTGAGGGCATCTACTCCATTTCTTGTCCTTAGCAAGTTCCCTCAACATGAGATCTTCTCTCCCTCTCTCATCTTCATTCAGCCTCTGAAACTCCTCACATTCAATCCCAGAATGCCAGGGCACAGAGCACAGAGCACAGAACAATCTATGGCAGAAGGGGCACTCAGATTCTCTAATTGCTTCGCCTTCATTATCATCAATCAACAAAGCTGAACAATCCTTGAAAGGACAATAAAATCTTTGAGATGCATCAATCACCTCTTCGCATAATGCATCCTCCCAAAGATCAATCACTACCCTAGTCAGTATAGGCCTGCAGGTGTCCAAATCCAGGACAGCCCTGCAATTCAATACAGGGCAAGTAACTATTCTAGTGCCATATTGGACCTTGGCGGCCACATGTCTGCTTATGCAATCATTACAAAATGAGTGAACACAGCTTTCGGTTTTGAACATTTGATCATTCTCTTTTCTCTCAACACAAATCTCACAGAAACTTAAAGAAGACTCAGCAGCTCCTGACTGGATGATCTCCTTGTGCACAGGCTGATCAGAAATACGTGGCAATACTGAGGTTCCTTCTATCATCATCGACGATGGGGATGGGCCATTGTTTTTCATTTGAGAAACGATGACAGAACCCATCAAAGCCTCCTGGAACTGCAACTCTTCTGCATATCTTTCATCTGAAACTTCAAAGATTTCTCCTCCACCTCCACCTCCACCTTCTTGTTCTTCATCAAAGAGTGCTGAGAAGTAAAAATCATCAACAAAATCAAGATCAAAGGAGGAGATGCGTTCTTGTGCCATGTTATTCACTTATTCGACCTTACCCTTCAGTCACTTTGCTAAACCAATCTGTATATTGTTTATGATCATGCAGCGTACATAGCAATTAGAGAGGGCATCACTTTGGAAGTGCCTTCGCTTAGAAGAAGTCTCTTCTCATTGGAAACTTGCAGTGCTTAGTACTTCCCCGAGGGGTTATTTCAACCTTTTTTGACTTCACCTAGGACTCTGTGCTTTGTTTTTTCGTTTTTTTTTTTATTTATTATTATTGAAACTTGGTCTTTTCGTTATATCACATATTGTAAGCCTTTTTTCGAAATCATGGACAATTGGTCCCTCCACTCTTAATCTTCTTCTTCTTTGATCCCCTTAATCATAGTTTTTTAAAAAAATTATAATGCAACCACCATTTTTTTTAGATACACTGACCATAATTGATAAAAAAAATATTGTTTTTTTTATATTTACACAAAAAATCTTATCATAATTGCAAAATGTTTGTTTTTATGTTTGAAACCATGACTAGATGCATTTTAAAAATATATTTAATTAGAAAAGATATCAAAATGATATTTTCTTAGTGTTTTTCAATTGTTTTAATATATTAATATTAAAATAAAAAAATTATTTTGATGTATTTTTAAATAAAAAATATTTTAAAAAAACATAGTATATCTCAACACCAAACACACATTTATATACAAAATTTTCATAAATAAATTTAATCATGCAATAATGTATTTTTTATGCGAATTCCTCTCAACAATCTTAATGATAGTAAATCATATCATTATTTGCTCAAAAAAAATAATCAACCTTGTTTACACGATGTCATTGAGGACAAGTTTTAGATTAAAATTCGAACATTCAAACATATCATTGCTTATGATTATGTAGCGTGATATGATCATTCCATCAATTATCGTACCTATTAGTATGATAGTTGAAGAAATGACAAAATGATTATAGAGATAAGTGGTTTAGGGATCATATTCGAACACAAATTATATTATAAGGACTAAAAAAGACATAATTGCTTATATGAGGATAATTAAACATATACTATTTAACCCAGTCCAATTTCTTTAAGCTGAATTCAATTTTTCAAAGTTTTTTTTTTTTAAAAAAACCAGAGTTAAATAGAACGTCCCTCATCCCTAATTAACTCAGAAACTGATTCATGAATCGTTGGATTTTGGTTTTAATGCTCCAAATTCATCTCCTTTGGAAATGTATGATTAATTATGGGAAATTTTCAAAATTAAATTAATTTTGATTAAAACAAACAGGAGAAATGTTTAAATCTCAGAACTCACCCAATTAATCACATTAATATGAAAAAATGGGGCATGCCTCAAAGAGGAAAGATGAGAAATGAGTGCGCAACCCTACGCCTTAACTAGAAAAGACCATGTAAAGCAAGTCGACCTATGTTCCACAAATGGGGAACCCTCGAGGAAGATGTCCAGGAAACAACTTCCGAAGCAAGTTCTTTATAGAAATTTAATTAAGGAGAGGTCGAGAGGCACTAGTTCGTCCATTTGTGAGAGAAGAAGATCAAGAGTAAAGACAGATATTGTGTAATAATACGCTAATAGCATGGCAATAGAACCAGCCTTTGATCGACTTAACGTGAATGACGGTTACTCTCCATCTTTCTCGTACAAAATTGAATCAGAAGGTGAGATCTTGCTAGATACTAAATTTGCTGAAGAGTTACAGTTCCAAGAGGCTCTAATGGCTTCTTTGATCAGTTGTCAAATGGCAACCAATGTGTCATTATCAACTCCGTCCAGGACCCACATGCAAGCAATTTCAGAGCACAAGATTGAACCATCACTGCAAGTGCATGAAAAGGGTCAATCATCTTTACGTTCCTGTGACCTTTGCCTGGAAAGGAAAGAAACTGGTCAGATCGTAAAGAATGAGAGCTCTGGTCAGAAATTTTGCTTAGGCTGCAGGTCAGTATGATCTAAATATGAGAATATCCTACAGTAAATACTGAAACTGAACCACATGGTCGTGATGCGGCGAAAATTATTAGTCTCAATTCTGCACAAGATGAGTATAGGAAAATAACTGAAAGCATAGCTGCAAAACAGGAGGGTACTCCACAGAGTCCCCATACTAGAGCACAGGAAGATGAAGGTGTGGATCAGAATTCAGACGTTCCACTTAATGTTTGTTCGGAATTGCTGGTCAGCAGAGGCAATGGAGGTCCACGACCAACCTGTTGGAAGTTAAGCTGATTACTTGTAGTTAAAGCTTCAAAAGTAAAGCCTATGGTGATAACGAGAAGAATGAAGAATAGACGAAGAATGAATTAATATAAGAAGAGCATGTTACAAGCAGCAGTTAAAAAATAGTTAAAGTAGTTATAGCTGTTATAACTGTTTTTTTTTTTACAAACCGTTTCTTACATGTGTAAGAATCGCAGCCCTCAATCAATGAATGGTTGAGATGAATTGATTTCTAAAATCTAGAATTCTGTTATTGATTACATAAGAATTGTGTATAAAAGCAGAGTTCTGCACTAATGGAACAGTAAGAAAAATATAAAGGAAATACAAGAATTCTTCTCATCTTCTTCTCTGCAAACATTTCCTTTTTTTTATAACCTGAAACTTCTACATGGTATCAAAGCTCGCAAACTGATTCCTAAGAGGGGCGTATACTATGAAAAATAGATTGATCAAACTGTTAATTACTCAAAAATGATGGGATCAAGCTCAGCTGGAGGAGATTTAAGAACTCCACAGTTTAATGGCACAAATTATGATTTCTGGGCTGTAAAAATGGAAACAATCCTCATAGTATTTGATCTATGGGAAGTAATAGAAGTTGGAATAAAATCTCATCAATCACCTGAGATTGCAGCTGGATCAGGCGATGAAGAGAGTGAAGCTGAGCAAACTACATTGCATACATCCACGACATCCAGAGAAGAAAAAATCAAGAATGCAAAGGCGTTAAGCCTCATACAAGGAGCATTAACAGACAATCTTTTCCCACGTATAAGAAATGAGAAGACTGCAAAAGGAGCTTGGGACATCTTGAGCAGAGAATTCAGAGGAGATAAAAAGGTTAGAGCTGTAAAACTTCAAACAGTGAGAGCTGACTTTGAATACCTGAGAATGGTAGATAGTGAAAGCTTAGATGGATATCTAGCTAAATTCTTTGCAACTGTGAATAACCTGAAATCGTTGAGAGAAGATGTATCAGAAAATAGAATTGTGCAGAAACTGCTAATGAGTCTAAGCAGAAGATATAAGTCCATTGTGTCAATCATTGAGGAGACACGAGATCTTGATGTTCTGAGAGCAGAAGAAGTCATTGCTTCTGTTAAAGTTTATGACAAGAGGGAGGATCTACATGATGAAAGGGATAAGCTAACAGGCACAGAGAAAGCATTTAGCAGTTTAAAGATTGGAAACAATCAAGCCTACAGCTCACACAAGGGTTTCCAAGGCAGACCTCCTCAAAGATGGCAATCACAGGACAGGAGAGGACCAAATTCATTTCCAATCAGAAACGGAACCAACTACAATAATTCAAGCTGGAACAACACTGCTTATGGAAGTAATCAAGTAAGTGTAAAGCCACAATGCCAAGTCTGCTAGAAGCAACATTTTGGATTATGCAGACACAAAAAAAAGCTAAGATGTGGAAGATGCAATCGGTTTGGTCACATTGCAAAAGATTGTGAAAGTCATAGTCACAAACAACTAGCAAATTATGCCAAAGAAGAAAGAGTCACCACTGGAACCATGTTCTATGCTTGCCACTCTGCAAGTCTGCAAGACAAGAAGGTATGGTTTGTGGATAGTGCCTGCAGCAATCACATGACTTCTCAAGAATCTGAACTAATCAACATTGATAGAACAATAACCTGCAAAGTAAAGATGGGCTCAAGAGACCTTGTGCAAGCAACTGGAAAAGGTACATTGGTTGTGGAAACTCAACATGGGAAAAGATACATAAAAGAAGTATTGCTTGTTCCCGGCTTGGATGAAAACTTACTAAGTGTAGGCTAGATGATGGACATGGCTATTACATTCTGTTTGGAGGTAACAAAGCAGTAATATTTAATGATGAAAGTCTCAACAATATTATAGCAATAGTGATCATGGGAGGAAATCGATGCTTCCCACTTTCCCTTGAGTCCATTACACTCGCAGCAAGGAAAGCTTCAGTGACTGAGGATTCCTGGATATGGCATCGAAGACTGGGACACTTGAATTTTGCCAGCATGAAGAAGATGCAGCAGAAAGAGATGGTATGTGGACTTCCTGCTCTGACTAAAGTAGAAGATGTTTGTGCAGGCTGTGCATCAGGCAAACATCACAGCGAGAAATTCGACAAAGAGCAAGTGTGGAGAGCAAGCTATCCACTGGAATTAATCCACACTGATCTGTGTGGATCAATGCAGAATGAATCTGTGGGAGGGAACAAATACTTCGTCACATTCATTGATGATTACTCAAGAAAGTGTTGGGTATACTTCCTCAGAAACAAGTCTGATGCACTCAATGTGTTCAAAAAATTCAAAGCATTTGATGAGCTGCAAAGTGGATATAAACTGAAGAAGCTGAGAAGTGATAGAGGTGGTGAATATACTTCAAATGAGTTTGAAGAATTCTGTGTAAAACAAGGAATTGATAGGCAGCTGACAATTGCATACTCTCCTCAACAGAATGGAGTTGCAGAGAGGAGAAACAGAATAATTTGTGAAATGGCAAGGTCCATGCTGATAGAGAAAGGAATGCCAGTAATCTTCTGGGCAGAAGCTGTGAATACAGCTGTGTATATTCAAAACAGATGTTATACAACATTTGTTGCTGAAAAGACTCCTTTTAAAGCCTTCACGGGAAGGAAGCCAGGAGTCAAGCATTTGAAGGTGTTCGGTTGCTTGTGTTACACACATATCCCATCATCACTAAGGCAAAAATGGGATAGCAAAGCAGGAAAGGAAGTGTTTGTTGGTTATGGCAGCTGTGAGAAAGGGTATATAGAATATACGACCTGAAAACTGAGAAGATTGTTCTCTCAAGAAGTGTGATTTTCAGTGAAGATAGAGCATGGAGTTGGGAAAGAAATCTGATGAACCCAAGCCACTTGTCTTTCAATCTTGAAGAAGGTGAAGTTGGAGGTGAAAATTCTGAGGAATACTCTGCTGCAGTCCAACCCGATGATGTAGAACAATGCAATTAAAATTCTACAGTTGGAGAGTTACCTGAAAATATCGATGGTAACAACAGTCAACAATCTTCACCTAGCTCTACTCCAGTAAAATTGAAAACCTTGGAAGAGATATATGCAAGGTGTCACATGTGCATCATAGAACCTGATAATTATCAAGAAGCTTCTGGAGACAAAGCCTAGCAGGAGGCTATGAAGGAAGAATTGGAAGTGATAGAGAAGAACAATACCTGGGAATTGGTGGAGAGACCTATTGATAAACCTGTGATAGGAGTGAAATGGGTGTACAAAACTAAGCTACATCTTGATGGAACAGTTCAAAAACATAAGGCTCGACTTGTAGCAAAGGGATATGCACAGAAATCTGGAATTGATTACAATGAAACCTTTGCACCAGTAGCAAGGTTAGACACAATTCGAACTCTAATTGCACTTGCAGCATAAAAGGGGTGGAAGTTGTTTCAATTGGATGTCAAGTCAGCATTCCTAAATGGTGTACTTAAAGAAGAGGTATATGTTGAGCAGCCTGAAGGTTTTCTTGTAGAGAATGCAGGACACAAAGTTTACAGACTGAGGAAGGCATTATATGGACTAAAGCAGGCACCGAGGGCTTGGTACAGTGAAATTGATGCATACCTTTCTATGTGTAAATTCAAAGGGAGCACAAGTGAGGCTACTTTGTATACAAGGTCTGATCAATAAGGTAACCTAATCATTGTTTCAATCTATGTTGATGATATTGTATATACTGGCAGCAGTGAAAGAATGCTTAGTGAATTCAAAAGAGAAATGATGCAGAGATATGAGATGTCTAATCTTGGACTTCTTCATAATTTTCTGGGCATGGGAATACTGCAATCTGATCAAAGAGTATTCATCCATCAAAGCAAGTATGCAAAGCCCTTGCTTAAGAAGTTTGGACTTGAGGACTGTAAACCAGTCTCTATTCCTTTAGTCACTGGTGAGAAATTGAAGAAGGTGGATGGGAGTGAGTTGGCTGATGAAGGTCTTTATAGAAAAATAGTATGAAGTTTACTATATTTGACAGCAACAAGACATGATCTAATGTATGCTGCAAGCTTACTATCACGGTTCATGACTGGACCTACCAAAATTCACATGGGAGTTGCAAAGAGAGTCCTAAGATATGTGCAAGGAACTCTAAGCTATGGGATTAAATACGTAAGGGATCAATCAGCAACTCTAAGCAATGGCTAAAAATCCTATTTTTCATCAAAGAATTAGACACATAAACAAGAAGTATCAGTTCATAAGAGAGGCTCTGCAAGAGGGGGTAATAAATATGAAATTCTGCAGAAGTGAAGAATAGAATGCAGATATTTTCACAAAGGCATTACCTAAAGACAGATTCAAGCAATTAAGATTGAATCTTGGAGTTAAACCAGTAAGCAGCTTAGGAGAGGCTGTTGGAAGTTAAGCTGATTACTTGTAGTTAAAGCTTCAGAAGTAAAGCCTGTGGTGATAACAAGAAGAATGAAGAATAGACGAAGAATGAATTAATATAAGAAGAGTATGTTACAAGCAGCTGTTAAAAAACAGTTAAAGTAGTTATAGCTGTTATAACTGTTTTTTCTTTTACAAACCGTTTCTTACATGTGTAAGAATCGCAGCCCTCAATCAATGAATGGTTGAGATGAATTGATTCCTAAAGTCTAAAATTCTGTTATTGATTACATAAGAATTGTGTATAAAAGCAGAGTTCTGCACTAATGGAACAGTAAGAAAAATACAAAGGAAATACAAGAATTCTTCTCATCTTCTTCTCTGCAAACATTTCCTTTTTTTTATAACCTGAAACTTCTACACAACCTCCAGCTGTTTCAAGAACATTGATTCACAATTTGTAGACTGCCCACCTGTGGGCCATATAATGAACGTGGAAGGATGTATTGATTCAGATTCAACTCCAAGAAAGGGTTCAGAAGCTGGCCATAAAGAAAGGGTTGCAGATGACATTCAAATAATGTTACTGCTGCTCTTGATTATCATGGTGACTCTCATGCTTTGGATGTTAACTAGAAGAGCAGATTGTTCAAGGAATTGGCACCTGTGATTATTCATGATGAAGATATAATTAATCAGATTAATAACAAATATAAACACAATTCAATATTGTTATTCTTTTAGAGTACTACAAGTTAGAAAATTAGATATAAAAACGGGTGGGAGAAAAGAACGTGCCCGTCTCACAAGTCTTTGCAAAAAATAGGCTATCAGGGAGAGCAGTCTACAGATATGTGTGGTGGCCTACGACATAGGCTAGTATCACCCTCAATTAGCTAGAGAATCAGATTTTATTATGCGTGCAGAGGCTAACATTGTCGGTTAACTTGAGTATTCTAACTTGTATATATGGTCAACAAACCATATCAGATTAATATTCCAAAATCACATAATTTAAAAGTAGATAATTAACTAATCATATTTAATTTCAACATATTTATTACGATAATTAATTTTCATAAGCATATTAGATATTATTTACATGCAATACATAACTGTTGTAACCCATTTTCGGGTCCCCACATAAATAAATAAAATAAATAGCCAAAGGAGGTTAGAAAAATAACAGGAGGCAGAAGCGCTCAGAAAGTGGTCAGAAAAATCGGTCAAGGAGGATAAAAATACAAAGATGGATTTTTTACAATATATTCTTGAATGATAAGAGCCCTGGTGGATACAAAAATTTGATTTTTGAGGAGAAAAGTCCAAATTTAAAGGTTTATGGACTTAATTGGATTTTTAATTGAATTTATAGAGGATTTGAGTGCAAGAAAAATTGATTTTTAAGTCAATTTGGGCTTTAATTAGAAGAAATTTAAGTTCTGGGGCCAAAATATATTTTTTAGGAATTTATTGGGTCAAATCAGGGGCTTAATTGAATAAATATTGAAGTTTAATGGCCAATTAGGGGTTTAATTGTGAAAAACCGAAACCAGGGACCAATTTGGAAAAACCGGGTAAATAGAGGGGGCTGTTTTGCTTTGGTTCAGGGGCCTAATTGAAGAAATTGAAAGTTTATTAATCAATTAAGGGCTAAATTGCATAAATCAGAGGTCAATGACCAAAGTGAAAAACGCGGCCAACTATGGGGGCGGGGACCGAAATTGACAGGGATGCAATTGAAATGAATTAAAGATGATTAAGGGCTGATTTGAAGTTTGGCGCGTGTTGGCGCCCTGTTTTAATGAAACGGCGCGTTTTGTCCAAAACGACGCCGTTTCATGTTAAAAAAAAAAAAGAGAGACCGGAACGGTGTCGTTTTGAACGACACTGTTCCTCTTCTTCTTTTTCCCCCCCGAACCTGCAACAGAAGAAGAAAACCATTTTCGAACCTTCCCGCCTCTCTCTCCTCGCCCCCACCACCACCGAACGAGTCAATGGCCGACCAGTCGTTGCGTGATTTGCTCCCGCACTAGCAAAAGGCGCACCGATTCTTCCCCTATAAATAGAGAGGGGGGAACCGAAGGGAAGGGGACCGAAAGGGAGGAGGAGAAGGAGAGAGAAAGAACTAACGAGAGAGAGAGAGGAAAAGGAGTAAACTGAAAACAGAAAAAAGAGATAAAAAACCGAGAATAACGAGAAATAAAAAGGAATAAGGAGAACGACCGAAAAAAAAAAAAAAATCTCTCTCTCTCCGCCGTTTGAGCAGCAGCACCGCCGCTGGGAGCCGCCATTCCGTGAGCCACGATCGCCACCGGCCTCCACCGCAGCACCACCCGCGACCGCCTCTTCCACGCCAGGTAATTTCTTCTCCCCCCTAGCTGTTGCCATTTTATTTCTTTTCCCTGCATGCAGAACGAATGTTCTGCATGCAGGAGGAGGGGGGAAATAATTTTCCCCCTAATGATGCGTAGCTGGGCCAGGCGGATCCTGGCCCAGCATTTTTCTTTGGGCCAGACTCAGCCTTGTGTTTGGTGGGCCAGACCAGGTCTGGCCCTTTCCAGCTTTATGGGACAAGTCCGGCCCAGATATGAGTTTTATTGGGCCGAGATCAGCCCAATCCATTCTGGGCCGAAATCGACCCCATTCCTGCTGGGCTGAGTCTGGCCCATTCAGATGGGCCGGCCCAGCCCACATAATATATTATATTATACATTATTATATATTATATTATATTATATATGTATGTATATCTTAAAAAATATATAAAAAATATTCTAAAAAAAATCTTGAAAAATATTTTTGATTCTCCTGCATATTTTTGTCAAAATGGCTTAATGTTGGTTTGTATTTTTATACCGTAAAGATACAAATCCAGTATTAAAATACCCGGTTTTCGTCAAAACATCAAAGATTTTTAAAATAAAAAATGTTTTTACTTTAAAAAAAAAATATTCCAAAAGTCCTTAAAAATATTGTTGATTTTTTCTGCATATTTTTATTAATGTGGGTTAGTATTTTTATACCGTAAGGATACAAACCCAGTATTAAAATACCCGATTTTCGTCAAAGCATAAAAAATAATATTTTCCAAAAAAATTGTTTTTGTTTTAAAATACGGCCTAGTCTCTCCAATATATATATTATAACATCATATTTTCACACAACAAAGAAAATTTTCAAAACAATATATGTATTAGCATGCATTTTGGCTTTAATAACCAGTTTATTTAAGCCATGAGAACTAGGCCAATATTTCAAAAATTCTAAAAAAAAATCCTTTTTGTTTTCTTTTTAGTATTTGGGATTACGAATTTATACGTAAAACGTATTCCTAAATATTATTAATAAAGTTTTGGTATAGACGTTAGAACGGTTAGGATTTTACCCGATAAGATAAAGACCTTCTTACCGAGGAGGATTTTTCTTTAACCATAGACAGACCAACAACTAGAAGTCCAATAACACTTTAGTTTTATCAAACAATAAAACAATGCAGCTTACCTTAGGTAAAGCGTATTTGGGGTGCTAATACCTTCCCTTTACGCAACCAGTCCCCGTACCCAATCTCTGAGACCAGTTAGGGTTCTTAGTGACCAAACTACTAGGTGACGACTCCCATTCCATTTTCCACCAACAAAAGACAATATTTTCTTGTAGCCCCATAGATATAAATAGATTTACCTTGTAGATTAAGAAAATGAAACAAACTAAGTTATTTTCGCCGCGACGCCGCACACGTGCGACAATAACAACGATATCAAATTAAAACAAACATCATCATTCACCAATCACATATGAGCAATATATAAAGGGCTTTGAAAGTAACTAAATATATTTTATCACTATGTCCAACTAATTAAATTAAAAAAAAACTAAAATAAAAGATAAATTCATTTTGTTCATAAACACAAATTAGTGTTCACCATAATATTACAATTACCATTTTATCATTCCCAAAAAAACCAATGGCCTTGCTATTGGGGTAATTTAGTCTTTTTATAAAACTCATTAGTCATTGTTAGATTGATTGATTTTAGAATTGTTTTTTTTTATTTTTTTATACATAATAAAATAACTAAATTATCTTTAAAAACAAGATTTTTAAAACTAGTATCTACGAGCATTTTGATCTTTTTATCTTTTTAGCACGATAATATAATTCAATGACCTTTAAAAGTAGAATTTTTAAAACGAGCATACAAAGGCTTTTTCATTTTTTTTTGTTATTATCAATTTAATGACAATTTGGTATTTTAACAAATATAAGATTTTATTTAAAAGAAAAATTGGTACATATGGAAATCCTCCATGTTATTTATGTAGTATTTGAGGAGGCATGTAGAGGATCAATGGTGGCATTCAAGGTGGCATTTAAATCGTCTTAGTGACCCCTATATCATTAGACTATGCCTATGGAGCAAAGATCTGGTTTGGTGCCCACAACTTTTTTTTTTTATCTTCTATTGTCTTTCTTCCTTTACTTCCATGCTTAAACTTTTAAACTTTTGGAGCAACCCTTCAATTAATTTTTATAGTTGATAAGAAAAATGTTTAAATCTTGATTAAAAAAAAAAAAGAAACAGGAAAAATGTTTAAATCTCAGAACTCAACCAATTAATCACAAGAACATAAAAGTCGATAAAGCCTCAATGAAGAAAGATGAGAAGGATCGAACCTTTTTTTTTTATCCTTTCGGATTGCCACTATTGTTCTGTACCCATTAAAAGAGAGGGAAAAAAGATAGGCGAAAAAGAGTGCATGACCCTCCACCTCCGTGGAAAGTAAGTCCATCCGTGTTCCGCAAGTGTTAAACTCTCGACGAAGTTGCCTAATAATAACTTCGGAAGTAAGTTTTCTATAGGTATTTATATTCTATTTTGATTTTTAAGATATTCATTTGTTTTTTAAAATATTTTTATTTAAAAATATATTGAAATAATATATTTTTTATTTTTTTAAATTTATTTTTAATATTAACATTAATTTTAAAATAATTTAAAAACATAAAAAAAAAAATATTGAATAGCAAACTTAGTTTAATTAAGTATTAAGTAAAGGTTGAGAAGCACTATCACATGCATCGGTGAGAAAAGAAGATCAAGGGAAAAGACAGATTTGTAATAATAAAGTTAATAACATGGCAATATATAGAACCAGCCTTCTTTGATCTTCTTAACGTGATACTCTCCATCTTTCTCATGCAAAACTGAATCAGAAGATGGGATCTTTATAAATGCTGAATGTGCTGAAGAGTTACAGTTCCAAGAAGCTCCAACGGCGTCTTTGATCAGTTGTCAAATGGAAAGCAACGTGTCATCATCAACTCCGACCAAGACCAATATGGAAGCAATTTCAGAGCACTGGACTGAACCATCACTGCAAGTCCAAGAAAAGTGTGAATCATCTTTAAGTTCATGTGAAGTTTACCCGGCGGGAAGGAAAGAAACTGATCAGATCATAAAAAATGAGAGCTCTGGTCTGAATTTTTGCGCACTCTGCAGGTCAGTATGTTCTAAATATGAGAATATCCTACAGCAAATGCTTTCATATGAGCTTGTTGATGATGTTACTCAATTGAGCTCTTTACATACCAACAGGCCTTCAGTCCAGTAGAACTTTACTGTGTAAAGTAGTGAGCAGACCTGGCTACTTCTGATGAGGAATTAGAATTTGCCATTAAATGCTAAGGTCTAGCATGATAATAGTTTGAATATAAACGAAAAATATCCTCTCAAAGAGTTTAATTCATCCAGATTTAACTATTAACTTTCTGGTCAGACTTTACGAGTGAATTATTAAAAAGAATTTTCTGAACTACTTGGTTTTCTAAATTTAACTATGATTTATTGAAGTTCAGGAGCTTTTTCATTACTTGATTACTTGGTTTTTTTTTTTTCATTAACTGCTGTGTTTTAAGATTTGACTATTTTTTTGCTTACAACAACTGTGCAGCAAAACTATCGAGCTGTCAGAAAATCAAGGGTCAATCAGCAAAGAGTTGAGTATGGAGATGACTTCTGGAAATGACACTGGCAAGTCTCTCACTGCTGATGCCAGTGGCAGCATTAACAATCCAACTACCAGGACTGAAACAGAACCAGTGAGTGGTGGTGCAGCGAAAATCGTTAGTCTCAACTCTTCACAAGATGAGGATAGGAAAATAGCTGAAAGCATAGCTGCTAAACAGGATGGTACTCCACAGAGTCCCAAAGCAGCTGACACAGGTAAGCAAGTAGAAGAACAAGGAGGTCAAGATGAAATCAACGAAGAAAAGTGTGAATCATCTTTAAGTAACTGTGACATTTGCCCGGAAAGGAAAGGAAAGAGTGAATCATCTTTAAGCATAGCTGCAAAACAGGAGGGTACTCCACAGAGTCCCAATACTGAAACACATGAAGATAAAGGTGTGGATCAGAATTCAGACATTCCACTTAATGTTAATTCTGAATCGCTGGTCAGCGGAGGAAACGGGGGTCCACGACCAACCTCCAGCTCTATCAAGAACGTTGCTTCACAATTGGTAGACTGCCCACCTGTGGGACATACAAAGAGTGGGGAAGGAGGAATTGATTCAGATTCAACTCCAAGAAAGGGTTCAGAAACTAGCCAAAAAGAAAGAGTTGCAGATGACATTCAGAATAATGTTACTGCTGCTCTTGATTATCATGGTGACTCTCATGATTTGGATGATAACAATAAGAGCAGATTGTTCAAGGAATTGGCACCTGAGGATGTCAATGAAAATACCGAGCAGTTTTACTGTCCTGCATGCGCAGAAGTTTCTGATACCATCAAATGGTACCAAGGCCTGCAGGCCCTCGTATCACATGCCAAAAACACTGAAGAAGTGGCTAAACTCCACCGGAAAATCGCACAGCTCTCGGAAAAGAAGCTTGGCAGAAAGGGAACTTCTGATGGTCCTGCTGGTGAAGTGTCAAGTAAGTGGAAAGGTATAAGAGATGAGAAGAAAGATCGTGAGATTGTTTGGCCTCCTATGGTTGTTGTCAGGAATACAGCAAGCCTTCAAGAAGACGAGAACGATAAGGTACAATCATGTTTTCTCCCTCAGATATGGCATGAAATGATGACAAGAGTGGTATTTTGTGTTTGTAACTGAAATATTATTGCTGATTATGATCTAATCAAGTTTTAGCTTGTATCAAATTAAATTTCAGCGGATTGGCATTACAGATCAGGAACTGCTTGACTTGTTCAGATCATATGACGCTATTGAGAACGTTCAACAAGCATACAATTCGCTTGGACATTGTGGGATGAGTATTTTGATTTTTGAGAGCTCAGCTAGAGGCTATTTAGAAGCTGAACGCCTAGATAGACATTTTGCAGATCAAGGAACAGGTAGAAATGTTTGGAACCGAAGTCCACTCTACCTCCTACCTAGTGGGGAGCTCCAACTTCACGGTTACATGGCAGAGGAAAGAGACGTGGATCTCTTCAACCAGTATTCAACAGGTTTTGCTGCTTGAAATGATTTTTTTTATATATAACCATTCTGCAAGAAGATCATATAATAACATTTTGTTAACTGGTCTGCAGGTGAATCCAAGCTGAAATATGAAATCAGATTGCACCAAGACATGGTCTGTAGGCAAATGCGTGAGGACAATAACCAGCTCATCTGGCTGAAAAAACGGGTAGCTGAAGAGCTATGGCGCGCAGAAAATCTTGAAGAATCAAATGGCATAATGAGGGATCGGAATGCAAAACTTGTTGAACAATTAAAGGACATAAGGAGGGAGAGGATGGAAAAGGCAAAGAAGGAAACTGATGTTTTGAGAACGAAAATTAAATTGTTGCATGAGCGGAACATGGAAGAGGTAATAGTTTTCAAATGCCTATGAACTCATCTCCTGGTTAATGAACGAAATGATAAAGTTAATTTAAGCTTCTTTAGCCACCTTCAAGAAATCTAGGGCTAAACCCACCAAACCCTGACTCATTACATGTTTTTTTCTGGTAATTCTGCAGATAAACAATCACTAGGATCCATGAAACTATGTTAATTATTCATGATGTGAGTTACTTCCATACCAGGTGGCAGGTATGTACCTTCTTCATTCCTCTAACCAGTTCTATATGTTCCTACATTATTTTAATTGCACAATATTTGCATGTCCCTTCAGCCATTTTGACTGCTCTTAACATTTCTTTTCTTAAGATGGATTTTCAAGAACAACGAAATAAAGATTATTGTTGAAGAAGGAGGTAAAAAGGGAGGGGATCTCGAGAGCTCTAAAGAGGACGAGGAGCATGCAAATGTCCGTGAATCGAATGGAAGTCCTTCAAATACTCTGGATGGCAAATACTTGCATTGCTATAAAATCAATCATATTAAGTTGTGAATTTCTTATGTAGCACGATAACTTAGTCTGTGGTATTAAGATTATTATTGTTGCTATTAATTAAGAATCATTATTAATTAAGGAGAAAACTAAATGTTATGCTGCTTTCAATCAAGACTCAGTGGATTGTTTTTATAATGGTGTTTTGATAATAATCAGGTTAGATAAGAGGTAGTTTTGTGATTTAATAAATACAAAATATAATTAAAAAATAAAAAGTAATTAGTGTACGTGGAGCCGCAACTAAAAATATCCTTTTTCATATTGTTAGAATATATATAACGTGTTGGGGCGGCATGTTAGTGGTGGCATTCAAACCACGATGTTTTCCTTTTCTTTTCTTTCGTCCTTTAAAATTCTTGGCCAAGTAAAATTTCAAAGTTATCTTCTTATTACAATTTATATCTATATTCTTTGATTTCTAATTTTTATTCTTGTTTCTTTTATAAAATTTCAATTTATTTTTAATTTAATCATTTAATTCTAATTTATAATATTTTATTTTTTGATCCATTTGTTTTCATTATCTTTTTTATATAACATAATTAAAACTAAACTAACTTATGTAATTTAGTTAGCAGACCGTTTGCTTCTATAGTTGCTTTTGTGTTTGAAACCAACCATAAAAAACAAATATTTGATAATAGCTGAAAACTTAATTTATTGTGCATGGCCCTAGCAATTTTTGCTTTAAAAACACAAGCTCACTGAAAGCAACACAATGATGCTTTTAGTGTGGAGAGCTCCATTGTTCACGTGAATAGTGGTGCATATCTCTATTTTCCAGCTGGATCAGGTCTAGTCCAAAGCTAAATGTATTGAATTAGGTCCAACCCAGTAAAAAAATATATTTTTTATTTTCAATTGTGTTTTATTGATGATGTAGCATTTGTATAATTTGATCGCAATCTCAATTTTATTCATGATTATATTTTACTTGATGTTTTTGCACGCTTAAAAAACCAAGGAAACTGTAGTCCTTGTTGGATGTATTTCATACGTGATGAAATTGTAGATAATTTAATTGAACAATAAAAAATATTTTATATAAAGTATTATTTATTTCATGATGAAATAGCAATAGTTAAATCTACAATATTTATATTAAAAACCATCAATATATATATATATATATATATATATAAAACCTTAATTTAAAAAATAATTTTTTAACCAAACACATTAAACTATTTTTTGTTCAACCTCAAATTCAACCATAATTTTAACCAAATATAAATAAATACCAAACCTTATGGATTGAAAAAATTATGATTGAAATTAAGGTTGAAAAAAAAAAGTAGTTTAATGTGTTTAGTTAATAATACTTTTAAAATTGAGGTTATTAAATAATTTTAAAAAATATATATATTAATATTGGTGATTTTTAATTTAAATATTATGGATTTAACTATTGCTATTACATCTTGAAATAAATCATACTTTATATAAAATATATTTTTATTATTCCATGAAACCATCTACAATTCTATTACGTACGAAATACATCCGACAAGAACTATAGTTTACATAATTTATTTAGCATGTAATAAAATTAGATAAAATATTATTAGGTATAAAATTCACTCTAAACTAGTTTTTTTAAAAAAATGTTAAAAAATTTAACACACTAAAATAAATAAATAAATAAATAATAAAAATAACGCAGTGTAAGTGAACAGTGTAAGAGAATTGAACTATTCACTATTTTTCAAGTTAATTGCACTGTTCATTGTATCACTGTACACTATTCATGTATCACTGCAAACTATTCATGTTAATTGCACTGTTCATTAAACAGTACAATTAACAAGAATAGTGCAAGAAAAGCAAGGAATCATTGCTTTTCTTTAACTGTGTTTCCAAAAAAAAAATAAGTGGGATCTATGAATAATATATTATATTTTTTCTTAACCAAATGACTGCAAACTGAGTTTTAATTAAAATACAGTCGCAACCGCGTAAACAAACATGCTTTAATTTTCTTTTTCTTTGATTCCCTTTTATCATGGTTTTTTGTATTATTATCGTAATGCAATCACCACCTTCGTTTTTTTCTCTTTTTCTTTAGAGAAATGGGGATTTTTATAGATAAGCTGACCATAGCTGATAGATAATATTATGCTTTTTATATTTACACATACTTTGAAAGATCTTATCACACCTAGCTAGATCGGAAACTTTCACGAATGAATTTAATCATGTATCAATCCCACATCTTTAAGAAACTAGTGACATGACTCGAAACAGTTTAAATAAGTCTTCTTTTATACCATTTATTTATGATAATGTATTTTTTATATTAATTTCTCTCAGCAATGATCGTAAATCATACCATTATTTCCATGGAGGACATGTTTTGGCTTGAAAGTTCATCTCCTCGATCGATTATGTACTTTTAATATGATCATTCCATCTATCATCGTATCTGTTATTAATTAGGGCGCTAGTTGAGGAAATGACGAGATGATTATAGAAATAAGTACTGTTTAGGGATCATATTCGAACAAGAATTATATTAGAAGGACCAAACAAAGACATAATCGCTATATGGGGATAAGTACTATACTATCAACCCAATTCCGTAGAATTTATTCTTATTTAGGCTGGAATTCAATATTCAGTTCTGTTTTGATTAATTGGAATTATCTCGTCCAATTCTTTTGTATATAAGGGAAGATGTTCTTTTTTTTTCTTATTCTAGAGGATGCACGTTTTATTTTTTTTCAAATAGTTTTCTTCTAGTACAGTTTTAGTTCAAATATAAAGAAGTGTTGATGATGTAGTTGAGTTTGTAAATATTAAGGTTCTGATCGTATGAATAGCTTAACAGATATTTTTATAGATTGATAGAATATATTTAGATTTAAGATAAAATTTAATTGTGTTATACTTAAAAAATAATTTAAAATGACAATAACAAGATATATGATTATTATATCATGCTTAAATCTTTACCATATCGCTTATTGAGCTGTTAAATCTTTTAAAATTATATCTAGAAGTTGTTATGTGGGTCAATTTTACTATTTTTCATAGTTATTTTTTATTCTATATCAGTTTTTTCTATTCTATAAAAGACATTGAAATTTTTTTTAAAAGACAAATTTGTGTCATATCTTTATTTCAAAAACAAAATAAAGTTTTGAGGATATTTGTATTTTAACCCTAATTCAGTTTATCTTCTATTTTTTTGTGCTTGTTGTTGTATTGTTCCATCTATAATAGTTTCATTAACCAACCACTTACCTATCATGGTTATTAGTTATCATAAGATGGGGACTTATTTTTCTCATTTTACTAACTAGCTCGCCCGATCGAGATGTCCTTCAATTAACTCAAAATTCATTCGTGAATCCTTGGATTTTGGTTTTAGGGCTCCAAATTCATCCCCTTCGTGATAAAAACAAAAAGGATAGATGTTTAAATCTCAGAAACTCAACTAATAATTAAATCACATTTATATGAAAAATCGGTTAATCCTCAATGAAGAAAGAAAAGAAATGATCGGACTCCCTTTTTTTTCTTTTTTTTTTTTATAGACTGCCACTTTTATTCTCTTTCCATTAAATGATAGTAAAAAGCAAGAGGGCGAAAAAGAATGCATGACCCTACACACCTCCTTGAAAGTAAAGCAAGTCAATCCAGGTTCCAAAAGTGGTGAACCCTCGAGGAAGTTGTCCAAGAAACAACATCCGAACTCCGAAGCAAGTTCTTGATAGACATTTATTTAAGTAGAGGTCGAGAGTCAAAAGTACATACATTTGTGAGACAAGAAGATTAAGGCTGAAGAAAGAGATTTCGTGAAATAACATGGCAAAAAAACAAGCCCTCTTTGATCTTTTAAACGTGAATGATGGTTCCTCTCCATCTTTCTCATACAAATCTAAATCAGAAGATGAGAGTTTTGAAGAAGCTGAATTTGCTGAAGAGCTCCAGTTACAAGAGCCTCTAAAGGCTTCGTCGGTCAGTTGCCCAATGGCAAGCAATGTTTCACATGCCAAAAACACTGAAGAAGTGGCTAAACTCCACCAGAAAATCGCACAGCTCTCGGAAAAGAAGCTTGGCAGAAAGGGAACTTCTGATGGTCCTGCTGGTGAAGTGTCAAGTAAGTGGAAAGGTATAAGAGATGAGAAGAAAGATCGTGAGATTGTTTGGCCTCCTATGGTTGTTGTCAGGAATACAGCAAGCCTTCAAGAAGACGAGAACGACAAGGTACAATCATGTTTTCTCCCTCAGATATGGCATGAAACGATGACAAGAGTGGTATTTTGTGTTTGTAACTGAAATATTATTGCTGATTATGATCTAATCAAGTTTTAGCTTGTATCAAATTAAATTTCAGCGGAATGGCATTACAGATCAGGAACTGCTTGACTTGTTCAGATCATATGACGCTATTGAGAACGTTCAACAAGCATACAATTCGCTTGGACATTGTGGGATGAGTATTTTGATTTTTGAGAGCTCAGCTAGAGGCTATTTAGAAGCTGAACGCCTAGATAGACATTTTGCAGATCAAGGAACAGGTAGAAATGTTTGGAATCGAAGTCCACTCTACCTCCTACCTGGTGGGGAGCTCCAACTTCACGGTTACATGGCAGAGGAAAAAGACGTGGATCTCTTCAACCAGTATTCAACAGGTTTTGCTGCTTGAAATGATTTTTTATATATAATCATTCTGCAAGAAGATCATATGATAACATTTTGTTAAACTGGTCTGTAGGTGAATCCAAGCTGAAATATGAAATCAGATTGCACCAAGACATGGTCTGTAGGCAAATGCGTGAGGACAATAACCAACTCATCTGGCTGAAAAAACGGGTAGCTGAAGAGCTATGGCGCGCAGAAACTCTTGAAGAATCAAATGGCATAATGAGGGATAGGAATGCAGAACTTTTTGATCAATTACTTGCATTACTATAAAATCAATCATATTAAGTTGTGAATTTCTTATGTAGCACGATAACTTAGTTTGTGGTATTAAGATTATTATTGTTGTTATTGATTAAGAATCATTATTAATTAAGGAGAAATCTAAATGTTATGCTGCTTTCAATCAAGACTCAGTGGATTGTTTTTATAATGGTGTTTTGATAATAATCAAGTTAGATAAGAGGTATTTTTGTGATTTAATAAATATAAAATATAATTAAAAAATAAAAAGTAATTGATGTATGTGGAGCCTTCCAGCAACTAAAAATATCTTGCCTTCCAGCAATTAAAAATATCATTTTGATCAATATCTTGCCTCAGAAGAATTCCCTGGTACTCTCTTTCTGTCAAATCTTGACAAGAGTTTGCTGTCTCAAGCCCCTCCTTCTCACAATTACCGTCTCATGAAGAGACCACCATCCAGCCTCTCTCCCCCGATCTGTCTTCCTCTCTTTTTCCTAGCCCGACAGAACATCAGATCCAGCTCCATTAGATAAGAGGTATTTTTGTGATTTAATAAATATAAAATATAATTAAAAAATAAAAAGTAATTGATGTATGTGGAGCCTTCCAGCAACTAAAAATATCATTTTCTCATATCATTAGAATATACACTATGTGTTGGGACGACATGTCTGTGGTGGCATCCAAACAACAATGTTTTTTTTTTCTCTTTTCTCTCTTGATATTCTCACTAGCCAAGTAAAATTTAAAAGTTATTCTCTTATTTATTGAGGTTTCAACTTATATTTTTATTTTTTTTATTTTTAATTTTTATTCTTGGTTTTTTTATAAAATCTCAATTTATTTTCAATTTAATTATTCAATTCTAATTTATGATATTTTATTTTTTGATCCATTTGTTTTCATTCTCTTTTTTTATATAACATAATTAAAACTAAACTAACTTATTTAATTTAGTCAGTAGACCGTTTGTTTATGTGGTTGCTTCTACATTTGAAGCCAACCACGAAAAACAAATATTTGGTAACGATTGAAAACTTAATTCAATGTGCACGGGCCCCAATAATTTCTATGTTCAAAACATAGGCTCACTAAAAGCAGCACAATGATGCTTTCAGTGTGGAGAGCTCTATTGTTCACGTAAACAGTGATGCGTGTCTCTACTGTTTCGGTCGGACCGGGTCCGATCCAAAGCTAAATATATTGAACCGGATCCGATCCAATAAAGAAAAATATATTTTTTTATTTTCAATTGTGTTTTATTGATGATGTAGCATTTGTAGAATTTGACCGCAATCCTAATTTTGTTCCTGATTATATTTTACTTGATGTTGTTGCACGCTTAAGAAACCAAAAAAACTATAGTTCTTGTCAGATGTATTTCTTACGTGATTAAATTATAAATAATTTAATTGAACAATAAAAAATATTTTATATAAAGTATTATTTAAATAGTTAAATCTATAATATTTAAATTAAAAACCATCGATATTAATATATATATATATTAATTATTTTATAACCTCAATTTAAAAAGTAATTTTTTAACCAAACACAATAAATTATTTTTTGTTCAATCTCAAATTCAACTACAATTTTAACAAATATATATATAAATACTAAATCAACCTCAACTAAAAATACTTAAAAATAAATAAATTATCAAACCATAAAAACTACCCCAGTACAAATCACATGTAATCCGAAGTGGCGCAGGAACACGGACCTAGTAATCGCTAGATGGGGATAAGTACATAGCAATCAGAGAGGGCATCGCTTTAGAAGTGACTTCGCTTAGAAGAAGTCTCTTCTCACCGGAAACCAGTAGCGCATCCTCCTTCCCGGATGGTTATCCAACTTTTTCTAAACTTGCAGGGCTCTGTGTTGTGTCTTTTCGTTGATCACTGTACGATATCCTTGTAAAGTCATTTTCTGCTTTCTCAAATCCTGCCCTCCACTCCTAATTTTATTTTTCTTTGATGCCCTTTTATCATGGTTTTTTGTATTATTATCGTAATGCAATCACCACCTTCGTTTTTTTCTCTTTTTCTTTAGAGAAATGGGGATTTTTATAGATAAGCTGACCATAGCTGATAGATAATATGATGCTTTTCATATTTACACATACTTTGAAAGATCTTATCACACCTAGCTAGATCGGCAACTTTCACGAATGAATTTAATCATGCATCAATCCCACATCTTTAAGAAACTTAATTGTGACATGACTCGAAACAGTTTAAAATAAGTTTTCTTTTATACCATTTATTTATGATAATGTATTTTTTATATTAATTTCTCTCAGCAATGATCGTAAATCATACCATTATTTGCACGGAGGACATGTTTTGGCTTGAAAGTTCATCTCCTCGATCGATTATGTACTTTTAATATGATCATTCCATCAATCATCGTATCTGTTATTAATTAGGGCGCTAGTTGAGGAAATGACGAGATGATTATAGAAATAAGTACTGTTTAGGGAAATGAGGAGGCATGCAGAGGATCAACGGTGGCATTCAAGGTGGCATTTAAATCGTTTTGGTGACCCCTATATCATTAGACTATGCGTATGGAGCAGAGGTCTAGTTCGGTGCCCACAACCTCTCTTTTTTTTTTTATCTTTTTTTGTCTTTCTTCCTTTACTTCCATGCTTAAACTTTTAAATTTTTGGAGCAACCCTTCAATTAATTTTTATAGTTGATAAGAAAAATGTTTAAATCTTGATAAAAAAAAAAAGGAACGGGAAAAATGTTTAAATCTCGGAACTCAACCAATTAATCACAAGAACATAAAAGTCGATAAAGCCTCAACGAAGAAAGACGAGAAAGATCGAACCTTTTTTTTTTTTTTTCGGATTGCCACTATTGTTCTGTTCCCATTAAAAGAGAGGGAAAAAAGACAGGCGAAAAAGAGTGCATGACCCTACACCTCCGTGGAAAGTAAGTACATCCATGTTCCAAAAGTGTTAAAACTCTCGACGAAGTTGTCCATTAAGTAACTTCGGAAGTAAGTTTTTTACAGGTATTTATTTTCTATTTTGATTTTTAAGATATTCGTTTGTTTTTTAAAATATTTTTATTTAAAAATATATTGAAATAATATATATTTTTTATTTTTTAAAATTTATTTTTAATATTAACATTTTAAAATAATTTAAAAACATAAAAAAATATATTGAATAGCAAACTTAGTTTAATTAAGTATTAAGTAAAGGTTGAGAAGCACTATCACATGCATCGGTGAGAAAAGAAGATCAAGGGAAAAGACAGATTTGTAATAATAAAGTTAATAACATGGCAATATATAGAACCAGCCTTCTTTGATCTTCTTAACGTGATGCTCTCCATCTTTCTCATACAAAACTGAATCAGAAGATGGGATCTTTATAAATGCTGAATGTGCTGAAGAGTTACAGTTCCAAGAAGCTCCAACGGCGTCTTTGATCAGTTGTCAAATGGCAAGCAATGTGTCATCGATCATCAACTCCGACCAAGACCAATATGGAAGCAATTTCAGAGCACAGGACTGAACCATCACTGCAAGTCCAAGAAAAGTGTGAATCATCTTTAAGTTCATGTGACGTTTACCCGGGAAGGAAAGAAACTGATCAGATCATAAGAAATGAGAGCTCTGGTCTGATTTTTTGCTCACGCTGCAGGTCAGTATGTTCTAAATATGAGAATATCCTACAGAAAATGCTTTCATATGAGCTTGTTGATGGTGTTACTCAATTGAGCTTCTTACATACCAACAGGCCTTCAGTCCAGTAGAACTTTACTGTGTAAAGTAGTGAGCAGACCTGGCTACTTCTGATGAGGCATTAGAATTTGCCATTAAATGCTAAGGTCTCGCATGATAATAGTTTGAATGAATATAAACAAAAAATATCCTCTCAAAGGGTTTAATTCATCCAGATTTAACTATTAACTTTCTGGTCAGACTTTACGAATGAATTATTAAAAAGAATTTTCTGAACTACTTGGTTTTCTAAATTTAACTATGATTTTTGAAGTTCAGGAGCTTTTTCATTACTTGGTTTTTTTTCCATTAACTGCTGTGTTTTAAGATTTGACTATTTTTTTGCTTACAACAACTGTGCAGCAAAGCTATCGAAAATCAATGGTCAAGCAGCAAAGAGTTGAGTATGGACATGACTTCTGGAAATGACACTGGCAAGTCTCTCACTGGTGATGCCAGTGGCAGCATTAATAATCCAACTACCACGACTGAAACAGAACTAGTGAGTGGTGGTGCAGCGGAAATCGTTAGTCTCAACTCTTCACAAGATGAGGATAGGAAAATAGCTGAAAGCATAGCTGCTAAACAGGATGGTACTCCACAGAATCCCAAAGCAGCTGACACAGGTAAGCAAGTAGAAGAACAAGGAGGTCAAGATGAAATCAACGAAGAAAAGTGTGAATCATCTTTAAGTACCTGTGACATTTGCCCGGAAAGGGAAGGAAAGAGTGAATCATCTTTAAGCATAGCTGCAAAACAGGAGGGTACTCCACAGAGTCCCAATACTGAAACACGTGAAGATAAAGGTGTGGATCAGAATTCAGACATTCCACTTAATGTTAATTCTGAATCGCTGGTCAGCGGAGGAAACGGGGGTCCACGACCAACCTCCAGCTATACCAAGAACGTTGCTTCACAATTGGTAGACTGCCCACCTGTGGGACATACAAAGAGTGGGGAAGGAGGAATTGATTCAGATTCAACTCCTAGAAAGGGTTCAGAAACTGGCCAAAAAGAAAGAGTTGCAGATGACATTCAGAATAATGTTACTGCTGCTCTTGATTATCATGGTGACTCTCATGATTTGGATGATAACAATAAGAGCAGATTGTTCAAGGAATTGGCACCTGAGGATGTCAATGAAAATACCGAGCAGTTTTACTGTCCTGCATGCGCAGAAGTTTCTGATACCATCAAATGGTACCAAGGCCTGCAGGCCCTCGTATCACATGCCAAAAACACTGAAGAAGTGGCTAAAACCCACCGGAAAATCGCACAGCTCTCGGAAAAGAAGCTTGGCAGAAAGGGAACTTCTGATGGTCCTGCTGGTGAAGTGTCAAGTAAGTGGAAAGGTATAAGAGATGAGAAGAAAGATCGTGAGATTGTTTGGCCTCCTATGGTTGTTGTCAGGAATACAGCAAGCCTTCAAGAAGACGAGAACGACAAGGTACAATCATGTTTTCTCCCTCAGATATGGCATGAAATGATGACAAGAGTGGTATTTTGTGTTTGTAACTGAAATATTATTGCTGATTATGATCTAATCAAGTTTTAGCTTGTATCAAAATAAATTTCAGCGGATTGGCATTACAGATCAGGAACTGCTTGACTTGTTCAGATCATATGACGCTATTGAGAACGTTCAACAAGCATACAATTCGCTTGGACATTGTGGGATGAGTATTTTGATTTTTGAGAGCTCAGCTAGAGGCTATTTAGAAGCTGAACGCCTAGATAGACATTTTGCAGATCAAGGAACAGGTAGAAATGTTTGGAATCGAAGTCCACTCTACCTCCTACCTCGTGGGGAGCTCCAACTTCACGGTTACATGGCAGAGGAAAGAGACGTGGATCTCTTCAACCAGTATTCAACAGGTTTTGCTGCTTGAAATGATTTTTTTATATATAATCATTCTGCAAGAAGATCATTTAATAACATTTTGTTAACTGGTCTGTAGGTGAATCCAAGCTGAAATATGAAATCAGATTGCACCAAGACATGGTCTGTAGGCAAATGCGTGAGGACAATAACCAGCTCATCTGGCTGAAAAAACGGGTAGCTGAAGAGCTATGGCGCGCAGAAACTCTTGAAGAATCAAATGGCATAATGAGGGATAGGAATGCAAAACTTGTTGAACAATTAAAGGACATAAGGAGGGAGAGGATGGAAAAGGCAAAGAAGGAAACTGATGTTTTGAGAACGAAAATTAAATTGTTGCATGAACGGAACATGGAAGAGGTAATAGTTTTCAAATGCCTATGAACTTTTCTCCTGGTTAATGAACGAAATGATAAAGTTAATGTAAGCTTCTTTAGCCACCTTCAAGAAATCTAGGGCTAAACCCACCAAACCCTGACTCGTTACATGTTTTTTTCTGGTAATTCTGCAGATAAACAATCTCTAGGATCCATGAAACTATGTTAATTATTCATGATGTGAGTTACTTCCATACCAGGTGGCAGGTATGTACCTTCTTCATTCCTCTAACCATTTCTATATGTTCCTCCATTATTTTAATTGCATAATATTTGCATGTCCCTTCAGCCATTTTGACTGCTCTTAACGTTTCTTCTTTTAAGATGGATTTTCAGGAACAACGAAAGAAAGATTATTGTTGAAGAAGGAGGTAAAAAGGGAGGGGAACTCGAGAGCTCAAAAGAGGAGGGAGGGGATCTCGAGAGCTTTAAAGAGGACGAGGAGCATGCAAATTTCCATGAATCGAATGGAAGTCCTTCAAATACTCTGGATGGCAAATACTTGCATTGCTATAAAATCAATCATATTAAAGTTGTGAATTTCTTATGTAGCACGATAACTTAGTTTGTGGTATTAAGATTATTATCGTTGTTATTAAATAAGAATCGTTAAATCTAAATGTTATGCTGCTTTCAATCAAGACTCAATGGATTGTTTTTATAATGGTGTTTTGATAATAATCAGATTAGGTAAGAGGTATTTTTGTCATTTAATAAATATAAAATATAATTAAAAAATAAAAAGTAATTAGTGTATATGAAGCCCGGCAACTAAAAATATCTTTCTCATATTGTTAGAATATACACGACGTGTTGGGGCGGCATGTTAGTAATGGCATTCAAACCACGATGTTTTCTTTTTCTTTTTCTTTCTTCCCTTGAAATTCTTTGGCTAAGTAAAATTTCAAAGTTATCTTCTTATTTATTGAGGTTTCAATTTATATTCATATTCTTTGATTTTTAATTTTTATTTTTGTCTCTTTTATAAAATCTCAATTTATTTTCAATTTAATCATTCAATTCTAATTTATAATATTTTATTTTTTGATCCATTTATTTTCATTGTTTTTTTTATATAACATAATTAAAACTAAACTAACTTATGGAATTTAGTAAGTAGACCGTTTATTTCTATGGTTGCTTTTGCGTTTGAAGCCAACCACGAAAAATAAATATTTGGTAACGGCTGAAAACTTAATTCATTGTGCATGGACCCCAGTAATTTCTGCGTTAAAAACACAAGCTCACTGAAAGCAACACAATGCTGCTTTCAGTGTGGAGAGCTCCACTGTTCACGTGAACCGTGGTGCGTGTCTCTACTGTTTCGGCTAGATCAGGTCCGGTCCAAATCTAAATGTATTAAACTAGGTTCGACCCAGTAAAAAAATATATTTTTTATTTTTAATTGTGTTTTATTGATGATTGTAGCATTTGCAGAATTTGATCGCAAATATTCCAATTTTGTTCCTGATTATATTTTACTCGATGTTTTTGCACGCTTAAAAAACCAAGAAAACTTTAGTCCTTGTCAGATGTATTTTATACGTGATGAAATAGTAGATAATTTAATTGAATAATAAAAAATATTTTATATAAAGTATTATTTATTTCATGATGAAATAACAATAGTTAAATCTATAATATTTAATTATATTAAAAACCATCAATATATATATTATTTATTTTATAATCTCAATTTAAAAAGTAATTTTTTAACCAAACACATTAAACTATTTTTTTTTAACTTTAAATTCAATCATAGTTTTAACCAAATATAAATAAATACCAAATCAATCTTAATTAAAACTACTTGTAAAAACAATTATTTTTCAAAACATAAAAACCACCCCAATACAAATCACATATAATCCGAATCGTCCAAAACCATGGCGTGGCGCAGGAACACGGATCTAGTAATCGCTATATGGGGATAAGTACATGGCAATCAGAGAGGGCATCGCTTTAGAAGTGACTTCGCTCAGAAGAAGTCTTGTCACGACCCGAATCCCGGATCCATGACCGGCACATAGGCAAGGTTCCCCTCCAAGGTTCCAAACCTATGCGAACCCAAACTTACATACAATCCTTTAAACAACTCAATCAGAGTTTAAACGCATAATTAACAACAAACAACTTCATAATATAATTTGATTGTCTTAATACAAGAGTTAATAATTTCATAGTTTTGGAGCACTAACTTGACACAAAAGGAAGGTACAAATTACAACCAAAAGGCAGGTTCGGAAGGTTCAACAAAAGTAACCTGCTATCAAGCTATAAGCCTGAAAAGGATAAATAATGAGAGGGTGAGTTCAACAACTCAGTGAGTAGATAACATTCAATATACACATACGAGGTAATATAACAATGAAAAATATATATACAAGTATGGCTTTAGTTCTTATACGAAGGTTTATCAAATAGGCCATAACAAGAATATCATATGGTAGAACTCGTTAGAAAATCAAAATGCAATGAGCATGAGGCTCCGTACTGTGGGATGATCAGTCCACACAGGTTGGTGACTCCCCCGACCAACTAGGGTTCAGATACGATGTGCACAAAGACTAACACTACCCTGTTAGCATGGGTATTCTGACTGACATACCATAGGTTCATAATCATAATCAAACAAACATATTCATATCTCAAAGCTCAACTCATGACATCAATCAAATGAGGAGCTATCAATTCAGAATTCAATTCAAAATATATACTGGTTCATATCAAGAATTCAGATTCAATAATTGATCATGCTTTATCATAACAAGAATAATAATTAATATATATTATCAAGAAGCATGATCCAATTCATATTAACAAATCAAATATTTATAGTATTTCTCATGCATATGGAAAATTATCCACTCACCTGACTCAAAAGCAAACAACACACACAAGCTGAAACCGAAGGAAATTCTACTGACGTCCTGCCGGTAGAATATCAGGATTATCTGAATACAAAGGAGACATATTCAAAAACGACTCGAAAGAATATATAATCTATTTAATACACTTAACTAAGGGTGTATTCTGTAATCCTATATGTTTTTGAACTAACTAGTCAATTTTCTTAAAAAACCCAAAATCTAACGGTTTTCCCGAAATCTAATCCATAATAAAAACAACTAATAAAATTGGTAATAATTCACTAAATAACCCTTAATTATTCATCAAACTAATCTGCAAAAGCTAATATTACAGCTAGGGACTAATCTGGAATTTTTCCATATTTTTAGGGCCAAAATGTAACTTTTGTCAAATGGAGGACCAAACTGAAATTTGTCATAAATCCATGAATATACTGAAATTCTGACCTTAATTAATCCTCAATTCTGTCCAGGATGTATCATTATGCTTCAGGGATCATTCTGGAATTTTACTAAATTTTTAGGGTCAAATCGTACTTTTTGTCAAATTGGAGGACTAAATTGAAAGTGTTAAATTCTCTTATCTATACAGTAATTATGTCCATAATTCATATGTTATTCTGTTCAGAATCTCGGAATATGCTCCAGGGACCAATTTGTAATTTTCTAAAGTTCGGGGACTAAACTGTAATTTTCAGAAATTGAGGGACCAAATTGAATTTTCATCATCTTCAACCTCCAGTCCAGATTTTAACAGAAACCCCACTGTTCTCCCCTGATTTCTAACTCAAATTTCACCATTTACACAATTCTATAACTCAAAATCATCATAATCTTCCATAATCAACTAAATCATCAATTAACCACAACAATTAACCTTATAACCTTCAAATTAATTCATCAATTTAAATCAAACACAAATTCTCAAAACCCTAACATTCATAAAAACTGAAATTAAAGCTTAATTAACATATTATACACATTAAACAACCTAAATCTTACCTTTTTCACTTATTTCCTCCAAATCTCTTCCTTTTTCCCTTATTTTCCCTTCTTTTCTCTTCTTCTTCTTCCTCCCTCTTCTCTCTCACGGTTCTGCTCTCTAATAATTCAGATCACACTTTTTTTTTTTTTTTTTACTTCCTATTTATATTTATCAATTTTTGTTCAATTACCATAATACCCCTTATTCATATATTCCAACTTTTAAACCTCCAAGGGCTTTGTTGTAACATCCTATCTTATAAATTTCAAAACATTACAATCTCCCCACCTTATAAAAGTTTCGTCCTCGAAACTTAATAGAAAAGATTGAATACTTACCGAGATTATCAAAAAGATGAGGATACTCCTCACGCATCTTATCCTCGAGCTCCCATGTCGCTTCCTCATGTGAATGGCCTTTCCATTTCACTTTCACTGAAGCTATATCCTTCGACCTAAGCTTCCTCACTTGTCGGTCGACTATAGCTTCCGGTTGCACCTCATAAACCATATCATCCCTCAAGTCAATAGGATGAACCTCTAATACATGTGATGGATCTGACATATATTTCCTTAACATGGAAACATGAAATACCGGATGAATAGCAGACAAGTTTGGTGGTAATGCTAACCGATAAGCAACTGCCCCAACTCTCTCCAGAATCTCATACGGTCCAATAAATCGAGGACTCAACTTGCCTTTCTTCCCAAACCTGAATACTCCTTTTGTAGGTGATACTTTTAAGAACACACAATCACCCACTGAAAACTCTAAGTCACGCCTTCTTCTATCTGCGTAACTTTTATGTCTACTCTGAGCTGTTTGAAGCTTCTTTCTAATTACCTCAATCTTCTCTGAGGTAATCTGAATCAACTCTGGTCCCATTAGCCTCTTCTCACCAACCTCAAACCAACAAACTGGTGATCTACATTTCCGACCATACAAAGCCTCATAAGGTGCCATCTCTATGCTAGCCTGATAACTGTTGTTGTAAGCAAATTCCACTAATGGTAGGAACTTACTCCAACCAACTCCAAAATCCATAACACAAGCCCTTAACATATCCTCCAAGGTCTGAATAGTCCTCTCAGACTGACCATCTGTCTGAGGGTGAAAAGCTGTACTCAACTGCACCTTAGTACCCATAGCTTCTTGAAATTTCACCCAAAACCGCGATGTAAACTGTGGACCTCTATCAGACACTATCGAGATTGGCACTCCATGCAACCGTACAATCTCACTAATAAACAATTCCGCCAACTTTGCATATCCATAAGTAATCTTAACTGGCAGAAAATGGGCTGATTTTGTCAACCTGTCAACAATCACCCATATCGAATCATAACCCTCCTGACTCCTAGGCAATCCTGTCACAAAGTCCATTGCGATCCTTTCCCACTTCCATTCTGGAATCAATAATGGTTGCAACAATCCAGGAGGTTTCTGGTGTTCACCCTTTACCCTCTGACAGGTCAAACACCTAGAAACAAAATCTGCTACATCAGCCTTCATCCTATTCCACCAATAACACACCTTAAGGTCTTTATACATCTTGGTGGAACCTGGATGCATTGTGTAAACTGTCTGATGTGTCTCTATCATCAATTCTCTCCTCAAATCATCAACATCAGGTACACAAAGCCTATCCCTATATCTCAGCACATCATCATCACCAATCACAAAACTTGCAGCCTTACCCTGCTCAACCTCATTTCTAATCCTGAGTAGTGAATCATCTTTCTTCTGAGCTGCTTTTATCTTATCAAGCAAATCTGACTTAACCTGAAAATGAGCAATCATTGCTCCAGCTTCACTAAGATCAAATCTGACTCCTTCATCCACTAACTCATGCAGCTCCCTAATCAGAGGTCTTCGTACTTCCTGAATATGAGCTAAGCTCCCTGATGATTTTCTACTCAAAGCATCGGCAACTACATTTGCCCTACCCGGGTGGTACTGTATGGTACAATCATAATCCTTCAGTAGTTCCATCCATCTCCTCTGTCTCAGGTTTAGATCCCTTTGCTGAAAGATGTATTTCAAACTCTTATGATCTGTAAAGATCTCACAAGTTTCACCATACAAGTAGTGCCTCCAAATCTTCAAAGCAAAAATTACAGCAGCCATCTCTAAATCATGTGTAGGATAGTTCTGTTCATGCTTCTTCAACTGCCGTGAAGCATAGGCAATAACCTTGCCATGTTGCATTAGAACACATCCTAACCCCACTCTCGAAGCATCACAATACACTGTGTAACCACCAGAACCTGATGGTACTGCTAGAATAGGCGCTGTAGTCAATCTCTCCTTCAACTCTAAGAAACTTTTCTCACAAGCTTCAGACCACTGAAACTTAACATTTTTCTGCGTTAACTTAGTCAATGGTGCAGAAATTCGAGAAAAGTTCTCCACAAACCTCCGATAGTAGCCGGCCAAACCTAAGAAACTTCTAATCTCTGTCGCCGAAGTAGGCCTAAGCCACTGCTTAACTGCCTCAATCTTTTGAGGATCAACCTCAATCCCATTCCTTGACACTACATGCCCAAGAAATGCTACACTCTCCAACCAAAACTCACTCTTTGAGAACTTGCCATACAACTGATGATCTCGCAGAGTTTGAAGCACCATTCTCAAATGCTGCTCATGCTCCTCTCTAGACCTCGAATACACCAAAATATCATCAATAAAAACTATCACAAATCGATCAATAAATTGGCCAAACACTCTATTCATCAAGTCCATAAAAGCTGCTGGTGCATTCGTCAACCCGAAAGACATCACTAAAAACTCATAATGACCATACCGAGTTCTAAAAGCTGTCTTTGAAATGTCCTCCTCCCTAATCCTCAACTGATGATACCCAGATCGAAGATCGATCTTAGAAAAGAATTGAGCTCCCTGTAACTGATCAAACAAATCATCTATACGAGGGAGTGGGTATCTATTTCGAACTGTCACCTGATTCAATTGCCTATAATCTATACACAACCTCAATGACCCATCTTTCTTCTTCACAAACAACACTGGAGCTCCCCAAGGGGACACACTTGGTCGGATGAACTTTTTATCCAATAAATCTTGCAGCTGCTCCTTTAACTCCCTCAATTCTGCTGGAGCCATTCTATATGGTGCCATTGATATTGGTTCAGTGCCCGGAACCAAATCAATACAAAACTCAATCTCCCTATACGGAGGCAATCCAGGTAAGTCATCGGGAAATACATCGATAAACTCTCTTACTGTAGGGACTTCCTCTAACTGGGGAACTTCTTTCTCTACATCCACTATATATGCTAGGTAGCACTGTACCCCTTTTCGGGCCATTTTCCTCGAGATAGCCGACAACATAATTGATGGAGACCCAATCGTATCTCCTTGAAATACCAACCCAACTTCTTGATCTAGATCAAACATTATTTTCTTACCCCAACAATTTACCGAAGCCCTATGCTTAGCCAACCAATCCATTCCTAAAATCACATCAAAATCAACCATATCTAAGACATTTAAGTCTCCCATAAAGATCTTATCTCCAATCTCTATTTCACAATCCAGATACACATACTTTACTAATATTAACTCATCTAAGGGAGTGGAGACTGAAATGGGGGATTTTAACAAGGTTGGTTGTTTATCTAACCTCATGGCAAAATATGGGGACACAAACGAATGAGTTGCACCCGTATCAAACAAAACTTTTGCTTCAAAAGAGCAAACAGGAAGAATACCTGAAACAACTGTGTTGGATGCCTGAGCATCCTGCTGAGTCAAGGCAAAAACTCTGGCATGCCCCTGACCCTGCTGTATCTGACCTCTATCACCTGCACCCCGACCTCTTTGACCACGGCCACCAAAACCTCTACCCCCATGAGCCACAGATTGGCTCGTCGATGGTGCCTGAATAGGCTGCTGGACTGAAGCAGATAACCCCGAAGTGGACAACTGTCTCCTCGGGCACTCTCTAATCTTATGACCTATCTGGCCACAACTAAAACAAGCCCCAATCCTTCTGTAGCACTCTGCACTAGTATGACCTCCTCCACAGTGCTGGCACAAAGAACTATCCCCAGATGAAACAAATGAACTACGAGGTGCGGTCTGAACTAAACTCTGGGTACCATTACTGCCACTCTGACTGCCTGAGCCACTACCCGACGGTCTTTGTCTAAACCTCCTCTGAACCCATGAGCCCTGACGGCCACTTCGTCCCCTAAACGGACCTGCACTTAATCCATGTTGCCTAAAAGACTGACCCTCTTCTCTAGGCCTCTTAGACTGGCCAACAGTCATGTCCTCTATTTCACGCGCCTCTAGCAATCTGGCGCTATCAACAGCTGAGGAGTAGGATGGAAACACTTGTGGTGCCAATACCATATACATAGAGGATTTGAGTCCTCTAATAAATATCTTCACCCTCCACTCCTCAGTAGGTAGAAGATGTTCTGCATACCTAGACAGCTGAGTGAACTTCAGATCATACTCCTCCACTGTCATGCTCCCTTGAGATAGCCTCTCAAACTCATAAAGTCGAGCATCCCTGATGCTCTGAGGGAGAAACCTGTCTAAGAACATGGAGCTAAACTCCTTCCATGTCCACTGGGTCTTTACTGGTCTTGCTCTTTCCCTAGACTCAAACCAAGAGATTGCCACATCTCCTTCCAACCTGAATGATGCCAAACTCACAGCTCGGTGGTCTGTACATCCCAAAGCTTTACATCGTCGCCAAATGTCATCTAGGAACCTCTGAGGATCCTCTGAACTGTCTATCCCAGTAAAAATAGGAGGTGCCAACTTCATAAAGTCATCCAATGGCACATTAACTCCCTGAACAGTGTGGGATGTCGAGGGTACATCTCTATCCCTCATTCTGTCTCTCTCCATAGTAAACTCTATCCAAGTCCGCACAACCTGGCTAAGTCGCTGAACCTCTGTAACAGGCTCAGGGTCAACTACCCCCACACCTGTTTCATCAACCATATCTTCCTCTTCTATCTCCTGAGGCTCTTCCTCCACTGGTGGAGGTACCTCATCAACATGTTGAGGCACGGGTGCACCACGCCTCCTTCTCTGCCTTGCAGTTATCAACTGCATAATAGGGACATCATCCTGATCATCATCTACCCTAAGAGTATCAGCTGTTTGTCTATTCCTCGGCATTTCCTAAAATAAAAGTAAGAGCACTTAAGTCATGCTAGAACAATAGCATGATGATTATCACATAATTATAGGAAAGCATATCTATCACAAGGAAGAAGACATGCTTGATGAGAATTCAAAATTTCAAAAACAACAAACAAGACGATACGGATCCTAATGCTCCACTTATTATGAAATTAATTATATTATTGTTTTTTAACCTAAAGCTCTGATACCAAGTTTGTCACGACCCGAATCCCGGATCCATGACCGGCACATAGGCAAGGTTCCCCTCCAAGGTTCCAAACCTATACGAACCCAAACTTACATACAATCCTTTAAACAACTCAATCAGAGTTTAAACGCATAATTAACAACAAACAACTTCATAATATAATTTGATTGTCTTAATACAAGAGTTAATAATTTCATAGTTTTGGAGCACTAACTTGACACAAAAGGAAGGTACAAATTACAACCAAAAGGCAGGTTCGGAAGGTTCAACAAAAGTAACCTGCTATCAAGCTATAAGCCTGAAAAGGATAAATAATGAGAGGGTGAGTTCAACAACTCAGTGAGTAGATAACATTCAATATACACATACGAGGTAATATAACAATGAAAAATATATATACAAGTATGGCTTTAGTTCTTATACGAAGGTTTATCAAATAGGCCATAACAAGAATATCATATGGTAGAACTCGTCAGAAAATCAAAATGCAATGAGCATGAGGCTCCGTACTGTGGGATGATCAGTCCACACAGGTTGGTGACTCCCCCGACCAACTAGGGTTCAGATACGATGTGCACAAAGACTAACACTACCCTGTTAGCATGGGTATTCTGACTGACATACCATAGGTTTATAATCATAATCAAACAAACATATTCATATCTCAAAGCTCAACTCATGACATCAATCAAATGAGGAGCTATCAATTCAGAATTCAATTCAAAATATATACTGGTTCATATCAAGAATTCAGATTCAATAATTGATCATGCTTTATCATAACAAGAATAATAATTAATATATATTATCAAGAAGCATGATCCAATTCATATTAACAAATCAAATATTTATAGTATTTCTCATGCATATGGAAAATTATCCACTCACCTGACTCAAAAGCAAACAACACACACAAGCTGAAACCGAAGGAAATTCTACTGACGTCCTGCCGGTAGAATATCAGGATTATCTGAATACAAAGGAGACATATTCAAAACGACTCGAAAGAATATATAATCTATTTAATACACTTAACTAAGGGTGTATTCTGTAATCCTATATGTTTTTGAACTAACTAGTCAATTTTCTTAAAAAACCCAAAATCTAACGGTTTTCCCGAAATCTAATCCATAATAAAAACAACTAATAAAATTGGTAATAATTCACTAAATAACCCTTAATTATTCATCAAACTAATCTGCAAAAGCTAATATTACAGCTAGGGACTAATCTGGAATTTTTCCATATTTTTAGGGCCAAAATGTAACTTTTGTCAAATGGAGGACCAAACTGAAATTTGTCATAAATCCATGAATATACTGAAATTCTGACCTTAATTAATCCTCAATTCTGTCCAGGATGTATCATTATGCTTCAGGGATCATTCTGGAATTTTACTAAATTTTTAGGGTCAAATCGTACTTTTTGTCAAATTGGAGGACTAAATTGAAAGTGTTAAATTCTCTTATCTATACAGTAATTATGTCCATAATTCATATGTTATTCTGTTCAGAATCTCGGAATATGCTCCAGGGACCAATTTGTAATTTTCTAAAGTTCGGGGACTAAACTGTAATTTTCGGAAATTGAGGGACCAAATTGAATTTTCATCATCTTCAACCTCCAGTCCAGATTTTAACAGAAACCCCACTGTTCTCCCCTGATTTCTAACTCAAATTTCACCATTTACACAATTCTATAACTCAAAATCATCATAATCTTCCATAATCAACTAAATCATCAATTAACCACAACAATTAACCTTATAACCTTCAAATTAATTCATCAATTTAAATCAAACACAAATTCTCAAAACCCTAACATTCATAAAAACTGAAATTAAAGCTTAATTAACATATTATACACATTAAACAACCTAAATCTTACCTTTTTCACTTATTTCCTCCAAATCTCTTCCTTTTTCCCTTATTTTCCCTTCTTTTCTCTTCTTCTTCTTCCTCCCTCTTCTCTCTCACGGTTCTGCTCTCTAATAATTCAGATCACACTTTTTTTTTTTTTTTTTTTACTTCCTATTTATATTTATCAATTTTTGTTCAATTACCATAATACCCCTTATTCATATATTCCAACTTTTAAACCTCCAAGGGCTTTGTTGTAACATCCTATCTTATAAATTTCAAAACATTACAAGTCTCTTCTCACCGGAAACCAGCAGTGCATCCTCCTTCCCGGATGGTTATCCAACTTTTTCTAAACTTGTAGGGCTCTGCGTTGTGTCTTTTCGTTGATCAATGTACGATATCCTTGTAAAGTCATTTTCTGCTTTCTCAAATCCTGCCTCCACGCTTAGAGTGTATTACAGTAACTATTATGATTATAATTTTAAAAAAATTATTTTATAAAAATACTTTTAATTGAGATTGATTTTAAATAAATAGATATTTAATTAAAACTATGATTGAAATTAAAATTGAAAAAAAAAATAGTTTAATGTGTTTGGTTAAGAATACTTTTAAAATTGAGGTTATAAAATAATGTTAAAAAATATATATTAATATTGATGATTTTTAATTTAAATATTATAGATTTAACTATTGCTATTACATCATGAAATAAATCATATTTTATATAAAATATTTTTTATTATTCCATGAAACGATCTACAATTCCATTACGTACGAAATACATCCGATAAGAACTACAGTTTACATAATTTTTTTAACGTGTAATAAAATTAGATAAAATATTATCAAGTATAAAATACACTGTTCATGTTAGTTGTATTATTCATTAAACAGTGTAATTAACAAGAACAGTGCAAGAAAAGCAAGGAATCCTTGCTTTTCTTTAACTGCGTTTCCAACGCAAAAAACAAGTGGGATCCATGAACAATATATTGCTTTTTTCCTTAATCAAACGACTACAAACTGTGTTTTAATTACAATACAGCCACGTAAACAAACGGGCTTTAATTTTCTTTTTCTTTGAATCCCTTTTATCATGGTTTTTTGTATTATTATCGTAATGCAATCACCACCTTCGTTTTTTTCTCTTTTTCTTTAGAGAAATGGGGATTTTTATAGATAAGCTGACCATAGCTGATAGATAATATTATGCTTTTTATATTTACACATACTTTGAAAGATCTTATCACACCTAGCTAGATCGGAAACTTTCACGAATGAATTTAATCATGCATCAATCCCACATCTTTAAGAAACTTAATTGTGACCTGACTCGAAACAGCTTAAATAAGTCTTCTTTTATACCATTTATTTATGATAATGTATTTTTTATATTAATTTCTCTCAGCAATGATCGTAAATCATACCATTATTTGCATGGAGGACATGTTTTGGCTTGAAAGCTCGTCTCCTCGATCGATTATGTACTTTTAATATGATCATTCCATCAATCATCGTATCTCTTATTAGGGCGCTAGTTGAGGAAATGACGAGATGATTATAGAAATAAGTACTGTTTAGGGATCATATTCGAACAAGAATTATATTAGAAGGACCAAACAAAGACATAATCGCTATATGGGGATAAGTACTATACTATCAACCCAATTCCGTAGAATTTATTCTTATTTAGGCTGGAATTCAATATTCAGTTCTGTTTTGATTAATTGGAATTATCTCGTCTAATTCTTTTATATATAAGGGAAGATGTTCTTTTTTTTTTTCTTATTCTAGAGGATGCACGTTTCATTTTTTTTCAAATAGTTTTCTTTTAGTGCAGTTTTAGTCCAAATATAAAGAAGAGTTGAGGATGTAGTTGAGATCATCTGAATAGCCTAACAGATATTTTTATAGATTGGTAGGATATGTTTAGGTTTAAGATAAAATTTGATCACGTTATACTTAAAAAATAATTTAAAATGACAATAACAAGATATACGATTATTGTATCATGCTTAAATTTTTACCGTGTCGCTTATTAAGCCGTTAAATCTTCTAAAATTAGATCTAGAAGTTGCTGTGTGAGTTAATTTTACTATTTTTCATAGTTATTTTCTAGTCTATATCAGTTTTTTCTATTCTATAAAAGACATTGAAATTTTTTTTAAAGACAAATTTGTGTCATATCTTTATTTCAAAAACAAAATAAAGTTTTGAGGATATTTGTATTTTAACCCTAATTCAATTTATCTTCTATTTTTTTGTGCTTGTTTTTGTATTGTTCCATCTATAATAGTTTCACTAACCAACCACTTACCTATCATGGTTATTAGTTATCATAAGATGGGAACTCATTTTTCTCATTTTACTAACTAGCTCGCCCGATCGAGATGTCCTTCAAATAACTCAAAATTCATTCGTGAATCCTTGGATTTTGGTTTTAGGGCTCCAAATTCATCCCCTTCGTGATAAAAACAAAAAGGATAGATGTTTAAATCTCAGAAACTCAACTGATAATTAAATCACATTTATATGAAAAATCGGTTAATCCTCAATGAAGAAAGAAAAGAAATGATCGGACTCCCTTTTTTTTTTTTTTTATAGACTGCCACTTTTATTCTCTTTCCATTAAATGATAGTAAAAAGCAAGAGGGCGAAAAAGAATGCATGACCCTACACACCTCCTTGAATGTAAAGCAAGTCAATCCAGGTTCCAAAAGTGGTGAACCCTCGAGGAAGTTGTCCAAGAAACAACATCCGAACTCCGAAGCAAGTTCTTGATAGACATTTATTTAAGTAGAGGTCGAGAGTCAAAAGTACATACATTTGTGAGACAAGAAGATCAACGCTGAAGAAAGAGATTTCGTGAATGATGGTTCCTCTCCATCTTTCTCATACAAATCTGAATCAGAAGATTTGATTTTTCAAGAAGCTGAATTTGCTGAAGAGCTCCAGTTACAAGAGCCTCTAAAGGCTTCGTTGGTCAGTTGCCCAATGGCAAGCAATGTTTCATCATCAACTTCGTCCGGGACCAATATGGAAGCAATTTCAGAACAAGAAATTGCTGATGGCAGTTGCAGCAATAATAATCCAACTCTCATGTCGACTGAAACAGAAGCAGTTAATCGTGGTGCAGCGAAAATTATTAGTCACAGTTCAGCACAAAATGAGTGTAGGAAAAGAGCTGAAAGCATAGCTGCAAAAAAGGAGGGTACTCCTCAGAGTCCCAATACTAAAGCACAGAAAGATAAAGGTGTGGATCCGATTTCAGACATTCCACTTAATGTTAAATCTGAATCGCTGGTCAGCAGAGGAAACGGACGTGCATTGGATGATAACAAGAAGAGCAGATTGTCCAAGGAATTGGCACCTAAGAATGTCAACAAACCTATTGAGCAGTTTTGCTGTCCTGCATGCGCAGAAGTTCCTGATACCATCAAACGGTACCCAGGCCTGCAGGCCCTGATATCACATGCCAGAAAAACCACTAAAGGAAAACGGGCTAAACTCCACCAGAACCTAGAAAAGCAGCTGACAAGGAAGTTCGGCAGAATGGGAACTTCTGATATTTCTGGTGATGAAGTGCTAAGTAAATGGAAAGGCCTAAAAGATGAGAACAAAGATCATGAGATCGTTTGGCCTCCTATGGTTGTTGTTAGGAATACAGCAAGCCTTAAAAAAGACGAGAACAATAAGGTACAATCATGTTTTCTCCCTCAGATATGGGTATTTTGTGTTTCTAATTGAAATATTGTTGCTAATTATGATCTAATCAGGTGTTTGCTTGTATCGAAATAAATTGCAGCGGATTGGCATAACAGATCAGGAACTCCTTGATTTGTTCAGCTCATATGAAGCTATTGAGAAGGTTCAACATGCATGCAATTCTAATGGACATTGTGGGATGAGTATTTTGATTTTTGAGGGCTCAACAAGAGGCTATTTAGAGGCAGAGCGCCTGGATAGACATTTCGCAGATGAAGGAACTGGTAGAAATCTTTGGAATGAAAATCCACTCTACATCCTACGAAGTGGGGAGCTCCAGCTTCACGGTTACATGGCAGAGAAGAAGGACGTGGATCTCTTCAACCAGTATTCAACAGGTTTTGTCTGCTTGAAATGATTTTTTTAATATAATCATTCTGCCAACAGATCATATAATAACATGTTGAGTAAATTGGTCTGTAGGTGAACCCAAGCTGAAATATTTAATTAGATCATACCAAGATACGGTTGTGAACCGAATCAGGCAAATGACTGAGGACGATAACAAGCGTATCTGGCTGACCAACAGGGTAGAACGTCTTGAAGAATCAAATGGCATAATGAGGGAGATCCTGTTAAAGGTAATGAAGGAAATTGATATTTTGAGAAAGGAAAATAAATTGCAGCACGAACAGAACATAAAAGAGGTAATAGTTGTCAAATGCTTGGGGACGAATGTCTTGGTTAATGTAAGAAATGATAGAGTTCATGTAAGCATTTTTGGCAACCATTCTGAAATCTAAACCTAAACCCGCCAAACCCTGACCCCTCACTTTCTTTTTCTGATAATTCTGCAGTTAAACAATCACTACTATCCATGAAACTGTTAATTATTCCTGACATGATACCTACCGGTAGGAAAGCACCTTCTGCATTCCTTTAACCACTTTTAAATGTTTTTACAGTATTTTAATTGCATAATGTCTGCACGTCCTTTCTGCTATTTTGAGTGATCTTAACAATTCTTTTCTTAAGATGGGTTTTCAAGAACAAATTTTGGAAGACAGCCAAGTAAAGATTAATGTTGAAGTGAAAGAAGAGGGAGTAGCTGACACGGGTAAAGCTAGTAGAAGAAGGAAGAAGAAGACAAAATGAGCCCAAGGAAGAGGAAGACTGCAGATCTAAAGAGTTCGAATGTGAAAGCCTTGCTATCAATCACAAACTTTCTTTGCATTCTAGGAGATTAAAATGCAGAGATATGCACTGTGCTTACCGGTATTGCTAAATATCAATTATATTGAGTTGTGAATTCTTGTGCTGCACGATAACTAAGTTTGTGGCTACTATTAAGGCGTGGGAAAGCGCTTAGCTTCCCCGCACCTTTCCCTTATTAATATATTATATTATTATATTATAGAATTGTTTTTTTTATTTTATTTAGTTTGTTAATATTAAATTTTTTTTATTTGGTTATCAGACTTTCATGACAAATATCCTGAGCTTGACGAGTTAACTTGGTTTGATGGGATAATCCAGTTAATTCTGGGTAAACTCGTTAATTTTTTTTTCTATTTAATTATCAAACTTTCATGACACGAATCTCATATTTTACGGGATAACCTAGTTTAAAGGGTTAATCTAATTAATTCAAAAAAATTTCTTCTTCATTAGTTTTTTTTTTCTTGTTGGTTTTTTTTCTTTGTTTTTTCTTTTAAATTAATCTATTTAATTATTACACTTTTATGACACAACTTTATAGCCAAACCCACATCTAATATTCTTGGATTTGATATTACAGTCAAGCTCACTTAAACTTGGGTTATGCAAGTTTAATGTTATTATTAATATTATAAATATCACTCTTAGGTCAGGCGTTGCAGTCAAACACAAGACTTTTGGGTATAGCTTTGAAAAAAACTCAAAACTTTTAAATTTTAATTTTTTTATATAAAAAAAATAACTCGGCGCGGGTCAGGGTTTTCCTTACAACTCGTATCAGAGTTCCCTGAGGAACTGTGGCATTTGTATGTGTTGTTCTTGGATGTTTGATTACTACAAACTACTAATTTAGCAGTGAAAGATTATATCTGCCATGCCCATGATGTGGATGAAGGTTTGAAAGGTGTGCTAGATTTTTGAATGAGCAAGTATTAATTGAGTCCACGCACTTTTATCAATATAATAGTTTAGTCCCTCTAGTTTCAGAAACCATAACTTAGTCCATCATTAATTCCTTAAAATCTCCACTAATTTCTTAGAAATTTACCAGACTTTCCCATGTTTCTTTCAATTAATATATAGTCCAAAGGGTATTTTGGAAGGAAAAATAACTAAATTGATGGCAACTCACATCTTATCAATGAACTCTTAAAGAAAGGACTAACTTGTAAAGGTGAATAAAATACAAGGATACAATGTTGGGTTTATTAAACCAGAAGGACTAACCAGTTATTCTGCTAAGCACGCTGGGATTGAATAATTTACGCTTTTTAATTGGGGGAACTGTATATAATTAGTCCCTAAGCTAATTTTTTTACTTAAGAATATAAATAGATGTAGCAAGCCCAGTGAGTAACGAGAAACTTTCTTGAGAGAGCTATAAATGGGCTCGCTTGGCTCTCACGCTATTACAAGATGGTAGAAGAGAAAATAACCAGTTTAGCTGCATTGGCAGTATATTGTTTTTTCTAATTAAAAAAAACTTAAGATAATTAAAATAAATATTTATAAGCATTCAAATAATTTAAATTAAGAGAGAGAAAAACGTATTCATATTTTATTATCTTTTGTTGTAACAAAAAGAAACCGGAACTCCCATTTTTTATTCATGTAATCTTATTGTTTTTTTAGGAAAACAAGTTTTTTATTTATTAAAAACATGATTTTTTAAATAAGAATTTATCCTAATATGAAAAACAAGATTCAATTATATGAAAAATGTTTAAATCTCAGAACTCAACCATTTAATCACAAGAATATGAAAGTCGATCAAGCCTCACTGAAGAAAGATCGGACCTTTTTTTTTTTCGGATTGCCACTATTGTTCTTTTTCCATTAAAAGAGATGAAAAAAATAGTGGCGAAATAGACTGCACAACCCCACACCTCCTTGACTAGAAAATGCCATGGAAAGCAAGTCAAACCGTGTTCCAAAAGTGTAAACCTCTCGAGGAAAAGTTGTTCAAGAAACAACTTCAGAAGTGAGTTTCCTGAATCTCCATCTCTGCCGGGAATTCAAAATGAACTGCTCGGCTCTTTCGTCAATTCCTTGCATTCGAGGAGATGCAAATCCCAAAGACCACCGCATGTCATCCGCTGCACAGCCTCTTTCCCCTATATTGACCTCACCTTCCATGCTCGTTCCTGCTGGCGCTACTGCTGTTGCTGCCTGGTGATCAATAATCTTCATGGTCTTTGTAGTTGGCGGAAACTTAGCCACCAACTCACGGCTACTGACAGGCTCTCGAAAGAGCTTATCAATAATATATACAGGTGCTGATTCTTTGTGGACATATAGCCAAAGCGGCTGCTACGTTGTTTAAAAAGAAGTGCTCGAGGTGGGTATACAAGCCGCTTTATGTTTCCATCACGGACGTTTCTGATCAAATAGGATATGAGGCCGAACAGCTTTTGCAGAAGCAGTGCTGTTAATGCTGCTGGTTGGATATTTCGATTTCTTGATACAGATTAGGACACGTTGAGTTCATGCAGTTTGCTTTGAAGCTTGGATGTGAAACTCTTCCATGCCTTCTCGGCTGGTGGAAGCCTCAAATTCAGGCAAGACATGAACGCAGAAGGGGATGAACAAGAAAGAAAGATGTGAGCGTTTATGTCCTGATCAAGATAGTGTTAATTAAAACTTGTGCTTTATAAAAAGAGTAGATAAGATTCGTTCTTTTTGCACTGGATTTGTTTGTCTAAACGGTGATTCTTATTCGGTTTGTGCCATAATTGTTTTTGGAATCTTTATTCACGTATTGAAATCTAATCGTATTTTTTTAAATTTTTGAATTTTTTTTTAAAAATTTAAATTAATATTTTTTTATCAATTCAATATTATTTTAATATACTTTTAAATAAAAAAAATATTTTAAGAATCAATCTCTAACATACGACCAACATAATCTTAGTCCTTAAGCTAAATTTTTTACTTGAGAATACTAGTAGATCCTATTGCATATGTTAGCAAGCCTAATGGAGTGGGTAACGAGAAACTTTCTTGAGAGAGCTATACATGGGCTCGCTTGGTTCTCACGCCGTTACAAGATGGTAGAAGAGAAAATAACAGCTTGACCCTACACCTCCTTGACTAGAGAAGGACGTGGAAAGCAAGTCAATCCGTGTTCCAAAAGTGTTAAACTCTCGAGGAAAGTTGCCCGAGAGGAAACTTCAGAAGTAAGTGTTTGATAGACATTTGATTAAGTAAAGGCTGAGAGGCACCAGTACGTCCATCTGTGAGAGAAGAAGATCAAAGGGTAAAGACAGAGATTTTGTAGTGATAAGTTAACAACATGGCAACAAAAGCAGCCTTCTCTGGTCTTCTTAAGGGGATTTATGATCACATTCCATCTTTCTCACGCAAAACTGAATCAGGAGATGAGATTTTGCTAGATCCGGTAGATGCTGAATTTGATGAAAAGTTACTGTTGCAAAAGGGTCTGAAGGCTTCTTCGATCGGATGTCAAATACCAAGCAACGTGTCACCTCCGTCCAGGACCAATATTATGGAAGCAATTTCAGAGCACGAGGTTGAACCATCATCCTTAAGTTCCTGTGACGTTTGCCTGAAAAGGAAAGAAACTGATCAGGTCATAAGAACTGATGGTCAGATATTTTGCTTCAGCTGCAGGTCAGTATGTTCTAAAGATGAGGATATCCTACAGTTTTCTATATGATCTTGTTGATGATGTTGCTAAATAAAGCTTTTTGCATATATAGCCTTTAGTCCAGTAGAACTTCACTGTGTAAAGTAGTGAGGAAACCTGACTAGTTTACTGATAAACTGATAAGGAAATAGAATTTTCCATTAAATGCTAAGGTAAAACATGATCATATCTTGAATATAAACAAACAATATCCTCTCAAATGGTTTAACTCATCCAAATTGAACTATTATGACCTCTCCTAATATTGCTACAGAGTTTCCTCTTTCCGATCATACTTTACGAATGAATTCCAGGAGTGATGCTTCTTAAATTCTCCACATTTAGCCAGCAACAATTTACATAAAGGGAAAGAAATATATGAATTTTTTTTTCTGTTACTAAAAAGAATGATTTACTGAAGTTCAGGTTGGATGTTCAGTTAGGCAGAATTTTCTTTTAATTTTTGTTTTCCGAAACAGAAAAATTTGTCATTACTTAATTACTTAGTTTTTTTTTCATCAACTGCTGTGTTTCAGAGCTCGAAGTATGGCTGCAAAACGGATAGGTAGTCGACGGAGTCCCAATACTAAAGCACAGGAAGATAAAGGTGTGGATCAGAATTCAGACATTCCACTTAATCTTAATTCTGAATTGCTGGTCAGCAATGGAAACGGAGGAGCTATGGATGATAGCAAGAAGAGCCGATTGTCCAAGGGAGTGGCACCTGTGAATGTCAATAAACCTATTGAGCAGTTTTACTGTCCTGCATGCACAGAAGTTTCTGGTGCCATCCAATGGTACCAGGGCCTGCCGGCCCTGATATCACATGCCAAAGACACTGAAGAAGGGGGTAAACTCCACCGGAAACTCGCACATCAGTTGACAACGAACTTCAGCAAAAAGGGAACTTCTGAAAGTTCTGCTGGTGAATTGTTGAGCAAATGGAAAGGTCTAAACGATGAGAAGAAAGATCATGAGATTGTTTGGCCTCCTATGGTTGTTGTTAGGAATACAGCAAGCCTTAAAAAAGACGAGAACAACAAGGTACAATCATGTTTTCTCCCTCGGATATGGCATGAAATGATGACAAGAGTGGTGGTTTGTGTTTGTAACTGAAACATTGTTTCTGATTATGATCTAATCAAGTGTTTGCTTGTATCAAATTAAATTTCAGCGGAGTGGCATAGCAGATCAGGAACTCCTTGACTTGTTCAGCTCATATGATGGTATCGAGAAGGTTCAACAAGCATACAATTCGGATGGACATTGTGGTATGAGTATTTTGATTTTTGAGGGCTCAACAAGAGGCTATTTAGAGGCAGAACGCCTGGATAGACATTTTGCAGATCAAGGAACAGGTAGAAATGTTTGGAATGAAAGTCCAGTCTACCTCCTACGAAGTGGGGAGCTCCAACTTCACGGTTACATGGCCGAGAAAGAAGACGTGTATCTCTTCAACATGTATTCAACAGGTTTTGTCTGCTTGAAATGAATCTTTTTTTTTTTTTAACATAATCATTCTGCCAACAGATCATATAATAACATGTTGTGTAAATTGGTCTGTAGGTGAACCCAAGCTGAAATGTGAAATCAGATCATACCAAGAGATGATTGTGAACCGGATCCGGCAAATGAGTGAGGACAATCACCAGATTATCTGGCTGAACAACAGGGTAGCTGAAGAACAAAGGCATGGAGAACTTCTTGAAAAATCAAATGGCATAATGAGGGAGAGCCTGAAAAAGGCAAGGAAGGAGATTGATATTTTGAGAAAGAAAATTAAATTGCAGCATAAACAGAACATGGAAGAGGTGATAGTTGCCAAATGCATCTTTACTTTATGTCTTGGTTAATGTAAATCCGAACCTTGACCTTTTACTTTCTTTTACTGATAGTTCTGCGGTTAAACAATCACCACTATCCATGAAACTACGTTAATTATTCGTGATGAGTTACTTTAATATTCCTGACCTGATACTTGGCAGTAGGGTAGTACCTTTTAATCCTTTATCTGCATGTCCCTTAGCTATTTTGACTGATCTTAACAATTCTTTTCTTAAGATGGATTTTCAAGAACAAATTTTCAAGGACAGCCAAATAAAGATTATTCTTGAAGAAAGAGGTAAGAAGGGAGGGGATCTTAAGAGCTCCAAGAAAGACGAGGAGCATGAAAATGTCCGTGAATCGAATGGAAGTCCTTCAAATACTCAGGATGAAAAATACAGGTACATAACTGGCATCTTGATTGCAAAATATAAATCTCATATTTTCCTTTCAGTAAGGTTATCTTCATTCCATCATTTCTTGCTACAGAGTGCAAGAAACTGCCAAGATCGAAGAGAATGAAGTGAAAGAAAAGGAAGCATCTGACACAGATCAGCTACTAGAAGAACATGGAGGACAAGATGAACTCAAGGAAGAAAAGTGTGAATCATCTACAAGTACCTGTGAGATTTGCCTGGAAAGGAAACAAACTGATCAGATCATAAGAAATGAGACCTCTGGTCAGATATTTTGCTTAGGCTGCAGGTCAGTATGTTTTAGATATGAGAGTATCCTACATTCAATACTTTGTTAAGCTTTTTACATACCAACAGGCCTTGTAAAGTAGTGAGGAGACCTAACTATTTTACAGATAAACTGATAAGGAATTAGAATTTACCATTGAATGCTAAGGTCTAAACATCATTATAGCTTGAATATAGACAAACAATATCCTCACAAAGGATTTCTGACAAGTTTCCACTTTCCAGTCGGACTTTACGAATGAATTCCAGCAGTGATGCTTCTTAAAATCTCCACATTTATTCAGCAATAATTCACATAAAGGGAAAGAGATATATGAACTTTTTCTATTATTAAAAAGAATGAGTTACTGAGATTCAGGGTCATTACTTAATTACTTGGTTTTTTTTTCATTAACTGCTGTGTTCTAAGTTTTGACTAATTTTTTGCTTACAACAACTGGACAGCGAAACTGTCAATTTGTCCGAAAATCAATGGTCATGCAGCAAAGAGTTGAGTATGGACAAGGGTTCTAGAAATGACGCTGGCAATCCTCTTACTGCTGATGCCAGTGGCAGCAATAATAACCCAAGTCCCAATACTGAAACAGAACCAGTTAGTCGTGGAAAAGCGAAAATTATTAGTCTCGCTTCAACACGATATGAGTATATGAAAGGAGCTGAAAGCATTGCTGCAAAACCGGTGGGTACTCTACAGAGTCCCAATACTAAAGAACAGGAAGATAAAGGTGTGGATCAGAATTCAGACGTTCCACTTAATCTTAATTCTGAATTGCTGGTCAGCAATGGAAACGGAGGAGCTTTGGATGACAGCAAGAAGAGCAGATTGTTCATGGGAGTGGCACCTGTGAATGTCAATAAACCTATTGAGCAGTTTTACTGTCCTGCATGCAAAGAAGTTTCTGGTGCCATCCAGTGGTACCAGGGCCTGCCGGCCCTGATATCACATGCCAAAGACACTGAAGAAGGGGGTAAACTCCACCGGAAACTCGCACATCTGTTGACAACGAACTTCAGCAAAAAGGGAACTTCTGAAAGTTCTGCTGGTGAAGTGTTGAGCAAATGGAAAGGTCTAAATGATAAGAAGAAGGATCGTGAGGTTGTTTGGCCTCCTATGGTTGTTGTCAGGAATACAGCAAGCCTTAAAAAAGACGAGAACAATAAGGTACAATCATGTTTTCTCCCTCGGATATGGCATGAAATGATGACAAGAGTGGTGGTTTGTGGTTGTAACTGAAACATTATTTCTGATTATGATCTAATCAAGTGTTTGCTTGTATCAAATTAAATTTCAGCGGAGTGGCATAGCAGATCAGGAACTCCTTGACTTGTTCAGCTCATATGATGCCATCGAGAAGGTTCAACAAGCATACAATTCGGATGGACATTGTGGTATGAGTATTTTGATTTTTGAGGGCTCAGCAAGAGGCTATTTAGAGGCAGAGCGCTTGGATAGACATTTTTCTGATCAAGGTACAGGTAGAAATGTTTGGAATCGAAGTCCACTCTACCTTCTACCTAGTTGGGATCTCCAACTTCACGGTTACATGGCAGATAAAAAAGACGTGGATCTCTTCAACCAGTATTCAACAGGTTCTGTCTGCTTGAAATGTACTTTTTGAACATAATCATTCTGCCAACGGATCATGTTATAACATGTTGTGTAAATTGGTCTGTAGGTAAACCCAAGCTGAAGTTTGAAATCAGATCATACCAAGATATGGTTGTGAACCGAATCAAGCAAATGAAGGAGGACAATAACAAGCTTATCTGGCTGAACAACAGGGTAGCTGAAGAACAAAGGCGTGCAGAACTTCTTGAAGAATCAAATGGCATAATGAGGGAGAGCCTGGAAAAGGCAGTGAAGGAGATTGATGCTTTGAGAAACAAAATTAAATTGCAGCAAGAACAGAACATAGAAGGGGTAATGGTTTTAAATTAAAGTGGCCACTGTGTGTGTTGTTCTTATATATATATATATAGAAGTTAAAGATTGTATCTGCCATGCCCATGATGTGGATGAAGGTTTGTAAGGCGTGTTAGATTTTTGAATGAGTAAATATTAATTTAGTCCAAGCTTGTTTATCAATATAATACCTTAGTCCCTCTAGTTTCAGAAACCATAGCTTAGTCCATTTTTAGTTCCTTAAAAGCTCCATTAATTTCTTAGAAACTTACGAAGCTTTCCTCTGTTTCTTTCAATTGGAAAGAAAAATAACTAAATTGATGGCAACTTACATCTCATCAATGAACACTTAAAGAAAGGACTAACTTGTAAAGGGGAGTAAAATACAAGGATACAACATTGGGAGCTATCCCTTTCTTTTCTGGGAAATGAAGATGGATGGTTGGTTTCTGAATCCAGTATTTCTTAGAATTTGACAATAAAAACATATTATCTTGTGGATGTTTCATTTTTATTATTTTATTGTTAATTGCACAAGAACGCTCATGCTGTATTAATGGAAAATACACTATATACTTTTTTACTTTTTCTTGAATTAATTTTTATGCATATGTTTCTATGCATATCATTTTTGTCTAAAACATTTGCCTGATGAATATATACTTTTTTACTTTTTCTTGAATTAATTTTTTCATAAAATTCCATAAAAATTATTGAGACATTATTTTTTATTTCGTGGTTTAATATTGTTTTATAGATCATGATAAGTTCTTATAGTACAAGGCATGCTTGTGATAAAAACAAAACAATATTTTTTTCAAAATAAATAAGAAACAAATGATAAAAAAAATACAATTTTGGAAAAGAAAATACATTTTTTCTCCTACATATTTATTTTAATTAGTTTAATTTTCCCCCAAAAAAATAGAGTTTAAATAAAAAAAAGAGTCTTGAAAGTAAACGCTATTGCATCACGGCCATACGAATTATTCTAGCGTAACAAGATTAGGTGGCGTGGATTATATAACACTTTGCATGCCAATCATATCATTTAATTGCTGCAGATAACTTTGCCAGCTATTATTTTATTTCTTCCATGGAAAGTACTTAGTGGTTGCTTAAATTATATTTTTAACCACTAATCATAATTTTTTATTATTTTTTTTTCTGTATGTTTTTTGGGTTTTGTCAGCAGGTGAAAGGAGAGATCCAACCGCTGGGAATTCAACTTGCACATAAAATAATATGGACTGCTGGTTGGTGAAAACTTAAAAGATAAGAGGAAGAAAAGCCACCTCCGTCGGTTAAAAGACTCCGATTGCCCTTTTTTTTTTTCAAAATATATCCAAATACGACCCCACCATCTCAACCACATTTTTTAAACCCAATCAATATGATAATTTATTGGCCGGTTACATGAAATCGAGACTGGTCAAGTTTCAATAAAAATAAAAAATAATTGATTTTGCTGTGATATGTCAAAATTTATTGATTTTAAAAAAAAAATATAAAATAATATTATTTTTACTTTTTAATAAAATATAAAAAATTAAATTGACGCAAGTTAACCATGTTCAACTCTCCTAACTCCGAACCGAGACATGTCTCAGCCACAGTAACCCCGGTCTCACCAACCCAGGCGCCCAGATTCTTCGGTGCTCACCAAACACAACCCCTTTTCAATTATTTTCTCCCTATTTTGCCCTCCAACAAATTCGATAGTACCCACTTTATCCTTTCACCAACCGTCTCCCCATGTCGCCTATTCCTATATCACCACCACTGCTTTCCACGTTGCTTTCTCAGGGCTCCGTTCATAAAAAACACAGAGCACCTAAAATCCACCCTCTCCATCTGCAACTTTAGCCCACAATGGATACAATAACAAAGCAAAAAGAAGAATTCATCTTTCGCTCAAAATTGCCAGATATTGACATCCCGAAAGGCCTTCCTCTGCATTCATACGTTTTTGAAAACTTCTCTAAATATCCATCGAAACCTTGTCTGATAAATGGCGCAAATGGGGATATCTACACCTATTCCGACGTTGAGCTCACAGCAAGAAGAGCTGCTTCCGGTCTTAACAAGCTTGGAATTCAACAAGGTGATGTGATCATGCTCATCCTGCCAAGTTCACCTGAATTTGTGCTTGCTTTCTTAGGTGCTTCACACAGAGGTGCCATTACTACTGCTGCCAATCCTTTCTCCACTCCTGCAGAGCTAGCAAAACAAGCCAAAGCCTCGAAAGCAAAGCTTTTGATAACACAGGCTTGTTACTACGACAAGGTTAAGGATTATGCACAAGAAAACGATGTCAAGGTCATGTGTGTAGACTCTGCCACAGATGCGTGCTTGCACTTTTCAGAGCTAACACAGGCTGATGATGATGATGTGCCCCAAGTTGACATCAGTCCCGACGATGTTGTGGCATTGCCTTATTCTTCGGGGACTACAGGGTTACCAAAAGGGGTCATGTTAACACACAGAGGGCTAATAACCAGTGTGGCTCAACAAGTAGATGGGGACAACCCTAACCTATATTTTCACAGGGAAGACGTGATCCTGTGCGTGCTGCCTATGTTCCATATCTATGCTCTGAATTCAATAATGCTCTGTGGGTTGAGAGCTGGTGCTGCAATTTTGATAATGCCGAAGTTCGAGATCGGTTCTTTGCTGGGATTGATTGAGAAGTATAAGGTATCTATAGCACCAGTTGTCCCACCAGTGATGTTGGCAATTGCCAAGTCACCTGATCTTGATAAACATGACTTGTCTTCGTTGAGGATGTTGAAGTCTGGAGGGTCGCCATTGGGGAAGGAGCTTGAAGATACTGTCAGAGTCAAGTTTCCTCAGGCTAGACTCGGTCAGGTATGCCCCCCTCGTCTTGCTTTCATTATAGCCTTAACCCTTCTGTCGAAATTTATTTTGACTTTTGGATCGAAGATTATGTCTATCGTTTTCTTCCACTTGAATCAAAACTGCAATTGCTATGATTTTTTTATATATTTAGATCATATTGGTATCGCTTTCAATTAGGTCTCACTCATTTGGTGGGGAGTGCCTAATTTAGACCAAGGAATTAACTAATTATGTTTGACTAAACTCGCCGACTCAAGGACTCTACTAATTAGCAAGTAGTTATGTCTTCGACATTCATCAAAAAAAAAAAGCAAGTAGTTATGCTCCTCGTTTTGTTTCAATTTTAAAACCATGTCATTAGAATATTTCTTGTAAATTTTTTAATTCAATTAAAATTCACAAACCGAACTGAAAAAGAGCCTGAATTAGTGCTTAATTAGATCAACTTGAAAGTTACCAATATCAAGTTTGAATGTATTCAATTATTTTAATCAAAAAAGAGTTTTTTCTTTTTTGTATTTTGTTAAAATAAATTACGTTTAGAAGAATCATACCAACTGGACTTTAATTTATGGAGAATTTTGGGGATTTGGAAGCCTTAGTTACAAGTGAGGAGTATTTTATCACTGGTTATAAAACTAAAACCTGTTTACTGTGTCGATCCCATAATTTTTAGACCCGGTTTGGTGGCAAATCTAGTCTAAGGTTCAGGTTCCTAGTTTTGATCGGGTCACCGGATCGTCCGGGTCAACTCTTTAAAAAAAAAAATCAAAACAACATCATTTTAGTAAAAAAAAACAAAAGTCAACATATTAAAACCAGTTTTTTGATTTGGTCAACTGAGTTATACTGGGTTTTTTTTCTCATGTTTTTTCTTCAACTCGGCCTGGTTTCAATTTCGGATCGGCAGGGTCTTAAATTGACCCTTCAGACCAAGTCGAGTTTTAAAAATATGATCGATCCCAGTAGACTAAAGAATAAATAAATAAATAAATAAATAAATTATTCGATAGAAAATATATATCAATTCATTACTGGTTAACTCATGTAAAATCCAATTAAAATTTAATTATTAAGCTATTAATTTTTAAAAAAAATTAAAATGATTTTTTTTTTCCAGTCTTGCCTCAACTCCACGTCTCCAGCCCGTGTCTGAACTGCACAAAGCTGAATAGTCGGCTCTTTTATAGCATACCGGAACAGAAAATTAATAATTTTGAGTCGGACATTAATTACCATTTCTTTCTTCAATAAACTTCAAATGATTAAGTTGAGATCCAGTCTTTTTTATTATTATTTTCTTTTCGAAAGAACTATAGGAGGGCCCTAGTGGTCCCTGTTAGTGTTTACTGCTAGTAGTAAAACCTGAAAAATATGACATGTTTTAAGCGTACTTATATATTAAACTTTAAGGAAAAGTTATTTGGAAAAATCAACTTGAGTTCGAGTTTTAAATTTGAAAATAAAATTTATTTGATCGGTTGTTAAAGTTTTGATTAATTCGGCCGACCTATTCTAGATTCGTTTCGGTCAATTCTAAGAAATCTTTTAATAAAAAATGATATTATTTTAATAATTAAAATGTCAGTTTGATATAGCCTATTTGATATTTTTATAATACTAAATTGTAAAAATTAAATGAATATTCTCTTAAAATTATACCATCACTCCACACATAAATAAATAAAAAATATATTCACAAAAGTTGTGTTTGAAATTAAACTTCATGATACTATATTAATTAACAATTCAAAAAAATAAAAACAATATATAAAAGAAAAAAACTAGTTTTTTATTAATTCTTCATAATGCAATCAAATAAAAAAATAATTTTAACCTAAATATAAAGAAAAGACTATATATATAGATTAAAAAAAAACAAAAAATAATTTACTTAGATCGACTCAATGATCCTCGTATTAGCTAGATACTTTAATAACTCATGCACTTTTTCTGTTAATTTCCGAACTGGATGCGATAATAATGGTTACAAGAAGAGGGAAATAAAATTCTGAAACTAAGTTTTTTTTTTTTTCATTTTTTTTAGTATGGAAATAAAATAAAATAAAAAAGTTTGTTTAACATTTAGGTGGGGGGTGTTGAAGGGTCATTGTCGTCATCAAATTTTAAATGTTGCCCACAGAACATGGAAATATCTCCCTAATTTCTTACTGATCACCCACTTCCTAGAAGCAACCCTAATTTCATCTGGGTATGGACCAGAGCATGGAAGGTTTCACCTTGAATAATAAAAGCTTTTAAATGAAGGGAGCTCCTAAGTTCTGCTGTTCTTGTCTTTTAGACCATTCCCTTTTTCTTGCATGCTTAATACAGTGCTTTAAATCCAAAATCCAACTGCAGATAATAATCACCACTTCAAGTGCGTCTTTTTCTCTCTTTTTTTCCTTTTTTTTTTTTTTGAGAGATAGTACTTGAGAGGTGTTAAGTTGAAACCGAGAGGCTAATAATCATGAATTGATTTGATTTAATATATAGGGATATGGAATGACCGAGGCAGGACCTGTTCTAGCAATGTGTTTGGCATTTGCCAAGGAACCTTTTGACATAAAACCAGGTGCATGCGGGACTGTGGTTAGGAATGCAGAGATGAAGATTGTTGATCCTAAAACAGGTTCCTCTCTACCAAGGAACCTGCCTGGTGAGATTTGCATCCGAGGTGATCAGATCATGAAAGGTAATGAGAAAAACTAAAAAAACAAAAACTCGAATATTGATTAAGTCTTAGTTTTACATTAAGTGCTAGTAACTAGTCAAAAAAAATCATCTTTAAAAAGAAACTGACGTGTCGACTCTTGCAAAAATTCAGGATATCTTAATGACCCCGAGGCAACCTCACGAACGATAGACAACGATGGATGGTTACACACGGGCGATATCGGCTTTATTGACGATGATGATGAGCTTTTCATTGTTGACAGATTGAAGGAATTGATCAAATATAAAGGGTTTCAGGTTGCTCCTGCAGAACTCGAAGCTTTGTTGCAAGCTCATACAGGGATATCTGAAGCTGCTGTGGTAGGGTAAGTGCAAAAATTAACACCCTACACTGATGTAGTGTTCGGTTTCTATCTCGAGATATAAGAAACGGGATATCATGGATAGAAATGTCATGTCTCCAAGAATAGAAACTGTCCAGAGTTAACCAAACCAAACATATATTTATCTCTTCTTGTTCGGAAACACTAATGAAATGCAGTAGTTTTTTTTTTTTCCCTTATAAGCCTCGAATATGAATCTTATACGCTAAATAATGTCAAATTTCAGGATGAAAGACGAGGATGCAGGAGAAATTCCGGTTGCATTTGTAATAAAATCAGAAAACTCTCAAGTCACCGAAGAAGAAATTATGCAGTATATTTCAAAACAGGTAAACCTTTATTACTCTCCAGATTCTTTCTTATTAGTTAATGCAAAAGGAAACAAAAAAGAAATTGACAAACTGTACTTTCACTGGTTGCTGACAAGTACTCATAACATGATGACGATGCAGGTGATATTTTACAAGAAAATAAAACGAGTGTTCTTCGTAGAAGCCATTCCCAAGGCACCATCAGGCAAAATCTTGAGGAAAAATTTGAGAGAGAGGTTGGCAGGTGGTTTGCAAAAGTAAACGAAGATTGTACAGGGCATATATATTTTACACTTCTTTCTTGTTTGTTTTATGCTTGAGAAAATCTTATATTGAGTCCTTGGAAAAAACAAAAGTACCATACATATATAAGAACACTACGGCTTTCGTATACAACCTCTTTTGTGTTGCTTTGTACTTGGGAAAAACATACGTTCTCATGTCGCCATGGGGAGTAGTTCAATTCGATATCTTCTTTTCGTTTTTTAATGATAAAAAAATCTATGAAAAATTAAAAAAAAATTAAGAAAGAAACTTGTATGTTGGATGGAAATCAATGGAGTTGTTGCATGCATAGAATAAGAATTAATTTATTCATGTTCGAGCTTTGTGGTTGTTAATATGATAATTACTAGAAGCTTATATGATCATTAACTTTAGGATCCGTAAGAATATTAGTCGAGGTACGTGCAAGCTAACCTGAACACCCACATTGATCAAAAATAAAAAAAAAATATTTTAATTGCTCCTTAAAACTCATTAATTTTAGTTTTATAAATCTTAAAACTTATTAATTTTAGTTTTATAAATCTTAGGGTTACTGAAAATTTATATAATCATTAACTTTAGAATCCATATAATTAATCAATGTATATGCAATAATTAAGTGCAATAAATCCAAAATTCAATGGCAATAAATCCAAAATTCAATGGCAATCATGGAGTTGTTAGTCTTTTCCACTTAGCAATAATTAATGAAAATAACTGCTTTAAAATAATTGCTTGTTGCTATCAATTGGATATACATTGTTGAAAGAAACGAAGAGGGGACAAGTTGATTTAACCATTTTAAAATTGGATAAATTGATTGATTTATTATACTATAAATAAAAACAGCTAATGACCACTTCAATGTCCAATCCAACAAATTAAAGCAATCGTTAACTCTTACAAGCAATAATAGGGGCTAAGTTGATTTCACCACCTAAAACCCACATTGAAACAAATAAATAAGAATACACTTTGCTGCCATAATTCCTTGCATTGTTTCATCAAATCCAATACATATTTCCACAAATAAGTTTTGGACCTAACTTGGTAAGATCTCACTCGAGATTTTGGCTAAATCTATAACGTGGTAGGTCGACTGATGTGTTTGTTTTAGCTAGTAAAAATGTAAATAAATAAAAATTAAATATTTTGGTTTTATTTTAATAGTTATAGTGCTTTTAATTTTTAATGGTTTTTACTTGTAACAAGAAGAGAAATAATTTCATAATTGTTGTTTCTTATATAAATTTTAAGATGAAAGAAAATGGAGATAAAAGGGGGTTGGAGAGTTTTGATTAAATATCTACGAGATTAAAGTAAGAATAATTTGAACTCGAAAATGAGTTTTTTCAACTTAAAGAGATTAATGCAAGATTTTTTCTCTTCTAATATATAGTTTTATATTAATAAGATAATTTTTTGTATAATTGTTAGACTGAGCTAAAATTTTACTTGAAGATTAAAATTGCTATTTCTAATTAAAAAATTCAACAATAAAAAAATAGGAAGACATTTTGATAATACCCCAAAGTTATTGTTCAAGATTAGCTATATGCTCTTAATTGACTTAAGAGTTTAGAACTATTAAAATATTTTTTTAGCTTTTCCTTTATTTATAGGTTTTCTAGTTTGTTTAGGTTAATTTTTGGTTTATTTAAAGAGTTGAAGTTTTTTATAAAGGAATTCTACTCAAATAAAAAATATTAAATAATAAAATTTTGAATTAGAATTTCTATGTGATTTTTTTAGCATAATTTAATATTCATGTATTTATTATTATTTTTATTATGTTATTTTCATCAGTGTTATTCACTTATTAGACCACTCAAGTTTAACTTATTCAATTTTATAAATAAGTGAAGGGCAAACTCAGCCAAAATCACATTTCAAATTGATATGGTAGCACAAGTTAGGTTATGACTAAAAATCTATAGATCCAATTCTCAAAAAGAAAGAAAAGCCCATGAATAAAAAACTAGCCCTCCTTTTTCATTAAAGCGGGAAATCACATCAATTTGGCGGTTAATCCTCACTCGACCTATTTCCAAACAGTCACCTCCAATAAAAAGAAGATGCAAAATCATGCTTCACAGGAAAAAGAAACCAAAAATCAAAGAAACCCAGAAACAATGAGGTTTCAAAGAGGAGATGTAGTGTGGGCAAGAGTGATATACCCGCAAACATGGTACCCAGGTCTGGTTTCAACAACCGACACTCTTGGCATCTCCGTTTCTTTCTTTAACATCATCAAACCTCGTTACGTTGTGGAATCCGAGGTACGTTCTTTCAAAGAAAACTTTGGGTCATTAGTTAAGACAATAAAATGCAGTATTGGTGAGGTACTTCTTGATCATGTGTTAAAATTGATTGCGCGACGTGCCGTTTCAAGCTTGAAATGCCCCTGTCAGTACCCATTACTCGAATCTGAGAATGAAAGAAGAAAGATCAGAAGTGAAGATGTGGGTTTCTTGTTTTGCGCGAATTCGGTGGTGGGTTTGGTTCGCGGACTGGGGGTTTGTCCATTCGTGGAAGATTCAGATTTTGTGTGTGCAGTCAGTTTGGTTTCTCAGGTTCAAATGTTTCGGCGATTTATGGTGACCCGTCAGAAGTTGTTATTGAATGAAGAGGCAATTAAGAAAAAGCATAACGAGGATGATTGTGTTTGTTTATCAGCTTCAGGTGTGTGATTAATAGCTTTTCGAATTGTTATATAGACTCGGTTTGTGATTTGTTTAAATTGATTGGACTAGTGGACTCTGAGTTCATAATTTGCACTTTTGTAATGGAGTTTGTAAACATGAAAGACTTGAATTGTTATTTGTTTGTCAATCATTGAAGAGCATTTTAGCAGTATGGTATGCTTGTGAGACTTGCAATAGTTTGTGAGTATGGTATGTCTGATGTTTTCTTTGTCATACACAACAGAATTCAGATATAATGACAGTGGCCTGTTTGATATTGGTTGATGAGCTAAGTGCTTGAAACAAGGGTTGTGTGATTTGGTATGTGTAAGTAAAGATTATTATCAAATGAGGAGGTAATTAGAGGCACTTTAAGATTTATGGAAAAAGTAACTTGTTTGTCTGATTAGCTAATGCCTGCTTGCTGCTGTATAGATATCAGGTTATTTCTTCGTGTGCAGTCCTTCTAATTTCATTTTATATTCTTGCTCTGAGTTGATTCTACGTTACATCTTTAGGTAATGCAACGCAATTAGTGACACAAAAATCAGTCACCTCAGAACTTGAAGTTGAAAGCTTTTGTGAGGATCAACCTAGTGAAGTGTTGACTCAAACTATGCAAACCAAGCCACAACCACTCACTGAGATGCCGGTAAACTTGCATTGTCTTGCTTCAAATGCATTCTTTACGAGGAGAGAATGCTTGAATACTGTGAAGCACAGTTGCTTGAGATTTGGAAATTTGTCATACCAAAGCACTTCTAATCTTGAATTGAGAAAAATCTTTTGTAGAAGCATTGGCGTTAGATTTTCTTATCCAGAGTGCTTCAGGAGCCAGCCAAGTGTTGAGGTTTTTGGAAAAGCTGGTAGGCAAAATTTTGGGGCCCCTGCACCTTACATTACAAACCCTATCAACTTCACTGGGGTAAAAAGACAGAATGATCAGTCTGCTGATTCTGGTTTTTCTTTCAAGTTGCAGAAGTCTACACCTCGCTTCACAATTAGTAAAGCTGATGCTTATCATCAGAAAAGAAAACCAGAGCACAGAGTTCATATATCTGATAATTTAATCCCTGGCCCAGCTTTCTTGGATTCTATTTGCAACACCCTACCACTTTTGTCTTCTACAGGAGGGGATGCTCATTTACAAAGTGGAAACAGATTTGAGACAGGAGCAGAAATCCAAGACCGCCATTCCATGCACTTGGTCCAGAACATGCCTCACGTTTACTTTGCAAAAGATGCATCTTACTGTAGCAATATTCTGGAGCTCAGCATGTTTCAGGAGAGCAAAGATAATGTTGATGCCCTTAATGATAATGGGACTTGCTTGCCTGATGCTGAAATGCAGGAACCAGGAGGAATCACCAGTATCCTGAAAGATTGTGAGGCCTTAAAACCTGTTGAGTATGATGCCGTTGAAAAGATAGCCGAAGGAATTCTGAGTGAGGATAAGATGGATGATTGTAAACTAGTTCTGAAACTTTCTACCACCGACCCAGTGATTAATTGTCTTGTGGAAACTTCTGATCTATCATTCAAGCCTCAAGTGGCTCAACAATCAGTGCTCTGTGCCTTTGCCAATTCCAAAACTTATTCAGACAATGACAAGACTATGAATGCAAATGCAGCAACCAGCAATTGCTTGCAATATGAACCAAATACTGATCAAATCCAGATGAAGCCTACCAACAGTGATGATGCCATATCTTTTGGAACCAGCAGAAGAATGAGCACTATTCAATCTTTTGGAGATAGTTTAATGAATAACAAGGAGTGCTATCTACCATGTACTTTTAATCCATTAGTCAAGCCTCAATTGACTGAACGATCAGCCATTGGCACCTTTTCCAGTTCCATAATTTATTCTGAAAATGACAAGATTGGCAATGCAAGAGCAGCAACCAGCAATTGCTTTCCGTGCAAACGGAATATTGATCAATCCCAGTTAGAGCATGGCGACAATGATGGTGCAACATCTGTTGAAACCAGCTTAGGAGCGAGCATGATTTCACCTTTTGAAGGCAGTTCTATGGATGATAAGGGCCACTGTCGACCTGGCACTTCCAACCTGTCATTCAAACCTCAAATGGCTCAAAAATCAGCGGTTGGTGCCTTCGACAATATTAAAACTCGTTCTGGAAATGGAAAGACTGGCAATTGTTTGTCATCTGAACTGAACACTCACCAAGTCTTGATTCAGCCTTGCAACAGTGATGATGCCACATCTGTTGAGACCAGTAGAAGAGTGAGCATGATTTCATCTTCTGAAGGCAGTTCTATGAATAATGAGCGCAATATTCCAGGTACATCTGATCAACCATTGAAGTCAAAAGTATCTCAACAACCAGCTGAGAGCACATTCACTTATTCTAATTCTCTGCACATGAAGTTTCCCAAAGATTTTAATCTTCCTTCTAAAATGGATTTGTTAAGAAAATTTAGTAGATTTGGTAGAGTGGATCCTTTGAAAACCAAAGTCTTTCAACTTATGGGCTCTGCCCAGGTGGTGTTCTTTGAGGAGCTTGATGCGGTCGCTGCGTATCAGTATGCAAAGAGGAAGAACAATTTGTATGGAGTAGCAACGGTTCTGTATTGGCTTGACCGATCAGGGCAAAAGAGAAGAGGGCCCAACTTTCTTTCTCCATCGTCATCCTCAAATCTAAAATCATCTCTAAAAAAATCCGGTCGGCGTGGAAAAGAGGATAATAAACGCACCCGGAAGGTGAGATTTACAATAGAAACCTAGGTCGGATCTCTGTACATACGAACAATTGCTTTTGTTCCTTTTGCCGTTGGCAGTTTTGCTTGTAGGTCGCGTAAGATGTTTTCTTCATGTCAATACAATACGTTAAATGCTACGAAGGTTGCGTTGCATGTCCTGCTTCATTGCCAAGAAATGTTAATGCACTGAAGAAATCACCCTTTGCTGTACTTGATAAGCTTCGTCTGCCATTTTTTTGGTTGTGCTAGATAGCGCCTCTGATATTATGGCTCCCATTGATATTACTTGTAAATTGATTTAATTTTTACTTTTTTTTACTGGTAAAGAAGTCATAAATACACAGGCTCACATGCTAGAAATCCAGGGCTGTAGGATCAAATTAATAGAAAGACTGACTACAAGTATAGAATGAGTGTTTTAAACAGTTTTCACCCCATTGCTAAGACAGAGAGAGAAAGAAGAGAAGAAAACTTTACTAGGTTAAGGTTTAGATTATTCACAGCTACAGAAACATTGGATCTTCTGTCAACTGACAGTCTGGCGTTCGTACAGCATTAGTAAAGTCCAGATTATTACAGTTAATCCGCAACTATAAACAAACTGCTACAGAAGCTTCATTGATGATCCTGCACAAAATTGGAGGTCCTTGCACCATTAAAAAGGGACCTTAGCAGCCTGTCCTATACCTAGCTCCGTATGATAATCAAAAAAGAGCGTGAGTGGACGCCCATTTAACCATAATGCTGCGCAAAAAATTTCTCCAAACGGCATAGTTTTAGCAACCCCTGGGACTGCAGTACATTACAAGAAGGGAAGTATGAGATGATGTCTCAAAGATGCTATGAAGATTAAAAAAGGTAAAGAGCACAAGCATCACAGCAATTCCGAACAAAATCATAGCTACAATCACTTCCCATTACAGGACATGAAAAAGGATAGAAACAGTTACTTCCAAGGTTCAAATTAACAAAAAGGTGCAGGCATGTATAAATACAACCAGCCAAACAAGAAATAAAAAACTCAGCAATCGTACCATATTGAAACATACAAAATCCAAGTTTCAATCATTTTCTATTACAGATGCTTGCTCTTTTGATGTCTAAGCATACCAACCAAACAATCAAGGATCGATCATATGAGTTTGGAACTCGAGAAGGATAGCTTCTGTTATTCAAGATAATTTGACAACTCATTGCATATAATAGCTAGAGATGCATTTAGCAACTCCAGAAGTTCAGGATTTCAGGATTAAGTGGAAGACACCAGCACCCCTCCAAAACAAAAGAGGGAGAGAGAGGACAGTACCCTAAGGTTATTGGAGTTATACATGAAAGCGCAGGACTCACATTTTATATGACTAGAATACTGTGAAAAGAACATTAACGTGACTACATTTGGTTTGAGAAAAAAGAGGTATCTTGTACAACATGCATAAGCATCATGATTTAGTTACCAAGCTGTGGTGCACGAACAGATTTCCTGATTAACTGTGGAAGAGTTGACTGCACTCAAATATTTACATGCATTTGAATGATTTGAATCGACTATGATCCAACAGACTTGATATAATGTACATTTCATCTAATAATTAGTCATCCCTTTGCGACAGACAGTTTTAATGCTTTTCTCGCCGCACAAAACCACTTCGTTGACTTTCCAAGCCGGCATGCTCCACATAGAGCTAAAAAGGTTAAGAGTGTATGTCAGCCATAAACAACAGTCATTATCATTGCAAGGTTAAGAATCTAATTACTATTATTGGAATTAAAAAGACAGGTGAAACAGTCAGAGACAATGCAATCGATCATCAAACAGAAAGAATTAAACTGGCTTCTACAACTTTGTAACATAATTCTTCAAGATCTGCTGCATATTTCATCATGTCAGCTGTCCACTTAAGGATCATGTTTCTGTTTCAGATCACCTTGACGATGATCAGTGTGTTGCTTCCAATAAATATAACCTTTGGGTATTAAAAAAAGAGAGTATTCAAGATTGTAAGCTGCCCTTATGTAGGAAAATTATCAAATTGACACTTTATTTATTGAACATCACTATAGTATGCGTTTAGCTAAGTTCACACATTTAGTCATTTAACATCCTTTAAACACTCTTTATTTTTATTTTCCCTCAAATTATCAAACGAGCTTCTAATTTTTGCATGCATGAAATAAATACAATTTACATGTAATTTGGACCCAGATAAATACACGCAATCATGTACTTAGCATGATGAAAGTGGTCAAACCATGCACAATTATGAGCATCTGAAACAACTAGCTACAATTAAAAATAAACATGGGAAGGACTTCAAACCTTTTCAGCCCTGACCACGCTTGCAGCCACCATAAGTCCACAAGCATGCGAACATTAACCTTCAAGCGAAGTAGCCCCGGCATCTAGGTGCTCCACATAAACATTTCCTCCTTCCACGTGGTGTGCTGCCACCATCAGCTTCAGCCTCACCCACACAAGATTTCCCATAATCGTAAGTCAACTCTGTCATAGGGGGGATGTGTCTCATTGCAAAAAAGCCAATATGGATAAAAGATTCACTGTTGTGTTCGTACATAATTGGCTGCCAGAAAACATTTGGATAACAACCGTGATTCATGAATCGAGCTACATTTCCAACATTCCTTGAACTTATGACTAAGGGAGATGGGACCTTGGGTTCCTCAATAGCTTCAATAGAACTGTCCTCCTCTACTAACCCAGGTTCATAATTCCATCTGAAAGATTCATACACACGGGAGGTATCAAACACATAATTGTCGCCATCACCTTCTTCTCCAGGCTGGCTAACTTTTTCTATCACTTCACCAGCATATTCACAGATAAAAGTACCAGCACGAATAGGATCCCATGACCGCAGGCCCCAACCTCTGTCCTTTGTTTTGAACACTTCCAAACGAACTTTTAAGCCAGTCTGAGACACCCGGTTTTTGCAATTAGGAAAGCATGGACATGTCGGACCACATTCATGTATCATTGGAGCCCGGCAGACTAGAACCCCATTGGCAGTGTAGGGGAAGTTACCTTCATTTTTCCTAATACAGGAGCAATTCAAATTGCCTGGTTGGCATGCATTTGGACAGTTGCACCCATAAGCAGGTTGTGTTAATTTAAATGATTTAGAATACTTGACAGTGGAGACATATGTGAAGTAAGCAGGCCCCTTTTCCTCATCAACATCATTTACAAGTGAAACAGCCGTGCTTTCAGCCCCAGAAGTGAGGTCCGGAAGAATTAGTCCAGCCCTTGAGGAAAGTCCCTCCTTCCACTTTTCAATTGATTTCCAAACACCAAAAGCATCTGGCTGCCCAGGAATTCTAACCAGCTTATACTTGAATATATTGCAACCAGATTTCGCCTTCTCCACCCAAGACTCCTGGACCCTATACAGGCCATCATACACATAGACCTTTGATGCTTGATTAACAGAGTCTTTCATACCCCGAATGACTCTCACTTCATTTCCCCGACGCAAACTCCTCTCTAATGCAAGGTTGCCCCTCTCAAGCTTCTGATCAGTTGCTCCTTTATCCTTGTTGGCAGCCCCTCCTTGTCCACTATATATTAAAACATCTTTATCCTCTGCATTGTCTTCATAATAACCAGACGAAACGATACTTACAGCCAGTGGATCGTCCTCTAGATCATTCCTTAGAGACATGTAGTCAATTCCAGCCATGGATGGAGCATGCAATCCCAGCAAGCACATTTCTATTCGGAAAAAGAAAATATCCCCAATCTCAACTCCAGGAACTGCTCCAATTCTCTTCCTCATATTTGTTCGCACCTGTTTGGTCATCAAAATATTCCCTGCTTTCAGATCTGCCCGCCTAATAATCCCAACAGGCGATTCCTTAGCATCTTCTAATTGACTAAGCCTTCTCCTAAGTGCATCAAATCTCATACGTATACTATGAACCACTTCCCCATTACCATCATCCCTTTCAGACAAACTAACTCCCGCAACAAAATTATTATCAACAACAGACAACGTAAAATCCAAATCCTGGCTCTTCCTCGCTCTTTTCTGCAAAGAAGACTTGGTTTTCCGCTTAGCAGAGCCCTTGCTACCATCAAGGGACCCAGCATCCCCATTAGACTCTGTACCTCGAAACGAGCGAAGGGGAGCTGCATAAGTGGCTTGTGTATGTTGGTTAAGGTCAGGTGTTGCTTGTGTAGCCTGTGGTGCCCTAAAAGGATAAAATGGTGCAAATCCAGAAGAATGAGGCCCAAAAGGAGATGTAGATACAAATGGAGGTGCTTCAGAGCTTGAAGGAAACACTGGTGCTAAAGTACGCAGCGGTTTCACATCCAAAACTCTTGTTTTATCAATTATAGGTGTTGAATTGTTACCTGACCCACCTCCTTCCATTACTATTTAAACGACCAACGAAGAGCACCCAGAAAACATCAACAAACTTAAATAAACCCCGCTAATCTAAAAACAAAAAAGAAACATAATTCACTGCATGCTTTTTCTCTCTTCCTGCAGCAAGAAAGTGGAAAATTAAAGTCCGCATGTTGTTTAAATAAGCATAAACTGAAGATCTATGAAGTTGCTTGGACCCAGATTTTTAAGCTAATCTATAAATCAAAGCAAGAGAAGAAAATGATTAGAGAATTTACCTCTCGATAATTTGTTGATCGCTTACTTAGGGCTTGTAGCGAGCGAGGGAAGCGTTTGTGTCTGAAGGGAAAAGTTGCTGTTAGTATGTGCTTTGTCAGATGTTGTAATAAAGTTAAGAGTAAACTATATTAAGTTGTTCTTAGTAAGTGCGTGCTTTGTCAGATGTTGTAATAATAAAGTAAAGGGTAAACTATATTCTTGACTCTAAAGTTTACAACTTGTTCAATTCTGCCGCTGTTGATTTGAAACTCTCAATAATACTCTGAGTTTCTCAAAAGTTCCAATGTGCATGTATGATGAAAAACAATAATTAACTAGAATGGTGGCCACAGCCTCACAGGTTAGGCAAAAAACAATTCGACCATAAAAAAATTTTAAATGATAATAGTTTTTTTAAAGAAGTAAGAGAAAATTGAGAATCAAGCTATTCACTTAACTAAATTTAATAAATTTGATTAATTTAATAATATAATTAAAAAACAATCACAATAAATAAACCAAGCTAAACAAAAAAAATTGAAAATAATCAACTAAAAAACAGAATGGTTTTCAATTTTATAAAAATATATTTACCCAATATTCTTAAAGGGTTTTACATGATTTTATTTGATAATGAATCAAAAATTAAATGAGAATGTTACAAACCCATAGAAAGCAAAAAGAAAAATGAAGCTCAATTCCTAAAAAAAAAATCAATATTAAATGAAATTTGCCAAACTTACAATTTGGTCATGAGTCACGTGAAGCAAATTAAATAAAATTATGAAGCATAATTTTTAAATCAAACCAAATTGAAGGGGGAAACTAAAAAAGCAAAATTCAATTTAAAAAAAAAAACAAAAAAAAAACATGGGTTAAATCACTAAGCTTGTGACTCGGAACATAAGATTAGGATAATCCCATGGAAAAAATATGAAGAAAATAATGAAAATTAATTTTCAACTAACTTAATATTGAAGGACAAAATTAAAAAGAAGATCAATTTTAAAAAAAATTAAAAAAAAAAGAAGCTAAAGTCAGCTCAAGCTAAACGTCGAAACCAATGATTTAAGTCATAAGACTAAGACTAATCATGTGAAAGGTAAACCTAAAAAATTCACAAAGCCAAACTCTCAATTAACCAATGTTGAGGGATGCAGTTGAAAAAAAGATATTTATCGAAAAATGATAAAAAAAAAACAACAATCAAAAGAATAAAGATTAAATTTGATATAAAAAATAAATTTAAATGAAGTGTTTAGGGATGAGATTAAAGAAAAAAAATCAAATGAGAAAATGATCTAAAAAAATAACAACTAATAAAATAATGACCAAATTTGATATAAAAATTAAATGAAACCAAAATAAAGGGATAAAATTGAAAGGAAAAAAAAGATAAAACAAAAAAAATAATTAAAAAACAAAACAAATAGCAACAAAATTAATAAGAATCAAATTTGATACAAAAATAAAACAACATAACACCTTTTAATTTTGACAGGCTCGCGTGAATCCTAAGGACAATAGAGAGAAAAGAGGGAGGAAAAGAAAAAAATCATTAGAGCCCTACTACCACGCCCCCATCAACACACATCGGACTATAGAAAAAGCATGACGTGATACTTACAACACTGATGTGAAAACCATCATTTTGCCATCAAAAGAAGTCGTATGTGTTGCTGGAATGCGATAAACTTCCCCCTAGCGCATGCATTAACCAATTTTACCTTACTTGTTTACCCAATTCCTTGTATTTATTTTAGTTTCAATTATGGTCCTTTAACACTTAATTGTTTTAAAGTAGCCAATTTTTGCTTTATCTTGCAAAATCAAGATTTTATAAAGCACTTAATCAAGATTTTTCATGATATTGTAAGATTTCCATATTAAGATAATTAAAACAATCTACCAAGTTAAATTTTAAATAAATCAATGTAAAGAGATCGAATTAAAAAAAAAAAGTTAAGGAACTAGAATTAAAAAAGATACATAAACTTTTCTCTATAACTGTGCAAATCAATACTTGATGTTATAAAAAAAAAAATTTATTTAAGCTTTAAATTTGATATGTGAAACTTTAATTATTTTAAATTTAAAAAAATAAATTTATTTTATTAAACCAAGAATTAACCAAGCTATTAAATATTTCATCTGCATCTCGAGATCCTCAAATGTACATATAAAAAATCAAATCACCAATACAATACAATAGCAAATCAAAGAAAAAACAATGCTTACCCTTGAAATTCACGATGAAAGACCGACACCCTTTGCTTTTTTATAACAAGTTGATTACTATTATTGGAATGCTACATTCAATTAAAATATAAAAATAGTAATTCCAATTTTTTATTTAAAATAGTGGATAGTAGAAAGAACTTCAGAAATTTAAAAGGAGAATTAAAAAAACAAAAAAGCAACTGCCTTTCTTGAGTAAGAAGAAGGCCACCGTTCTGAATAAAAGGGGGAAAAAGGGATAACTTTTCTTCGACTTTTTGATTCTGAAAGAGAAAACATCAGAACAGAGAATCGAGAGAAACACTGTGAGGAGCCTAACAATGACAGACCCAACTTGGGTTTCTTCCAAGTTAGCTACTGATGTGGTTGAAGGTTGTGATGTCGTTAATTGATCGAGTAACGATGAATAGATGAATCAGTATATTAAGAACTAAAAGATGAGGAGGGAAGAAGAGAGAGGAAGAAGAAGACGAAGAAGGTAGGTGGCAATACTAGCTAGTAGCTATCGGCAAGAAAGAAAAATAAAACGCAGCGTTTCCTAGCTCTTCATTAATCAAAACTCTGTGTTTTAAGTCCAAAGCGCCCAACGGTTTGATCATTTGAATCCTTCTGCCCTAACTCCCCCTCTGTCTCCATCTCACTGAAACTCGTCTTTAACAATGCCTCCCCCGTATCAACACCCTTGTCTAGATGGTAAAATATTTTTATTTCATATTTATTTTGTTAAATTAAAATATTTAAATTAAAAAATTTTATTATATCATATTAAAAAAATAATTTTTTTTTATGAATATGAATTATATATATATATATTAAAAGACTTTAGATTTCATATTAAAAAATAAAATATTTTTTCAGTATTTAAATAATAAAATTTAAAAAGAATTAATAAAAAACATATTTAAAAAACAAGAGTCTCAATCTAATTTTGTTGGATTATCTGGTCACCAGTTGACCGGATTTTATTTCCCATGTACTTCCTCTTATATTTTTCCTCGTGCTTGTGAAATCATGATTTCAATCTATCCACGTCATCACAATCGTCCTATACCAAAAAAAAAAAAAAAAGAGTCATGTATACAACGTGGTTATATAAAATTGACAAGTGGTTGGGTGACGCCTGAGCGGCTGAAATTCTTCTATCTTTTATGCCAGCTCAAATGAACAGGAATTGGGGTCCCACACCAACTCTGGTCTGAAAAATCGAATCTCGACATAATCTTTTATGGTTTTTTTTTTTTTTTTATTAGCTGTAAAAAAAACTTTTTGTACACTTAATTTTTTTTATACGAGCAAACACAATTTTCCGTGCCAATAAATGTTTAATAACTTTGATTTCAATAATGCAGAAATGCACCGTGGAGCATATAATATAATGGCAATGTTGAGGTAGGTCAGGCTCCAAAATCATGTGTCGAGGACCCCTCTCTGTAATTAACGCGTCTGCCAATTAACTAACTAAAAACATGAGCATTCATAAAAAATATATGTATATTAACTAGTATCTTTAATGGCTCTATGTAGCGGGTAGAGATTTTTTTTAATATTTAAAAAATATTAAGAGCATAAAAAGATTTTATAAGTGTCTTAGCTTGGTAGCAACGTGATATCCAAGAGTTTTGTGTCTGCAACTATGCTAGAACAAGTACCTTGAGTCTGATACTAATAGTAAATCCAAGGTTTTTAGGTTTGCAGTTATACCAGACCAAGCAACTTGGGTTTGAAAGTCATACTAATCCCAACCATACGAGATTATAGTTATCAAATATGACTTGGACGTTCACCCAACTATGGTGTCATGTCTCAGGTTATATGAATTGATCCAGATCAACCCTGAAAAATTAAAAAAAAATTGAGATTTTAATATTTTATATAAAAAAATTAAAAAACAATTTATGTTCGTAAGCTAAAAGATTATTTTAAAAAGGTTTTTTATTCCACGTTAGAAAGATATTATTTTATCCTATTATGTTAAAGTATTTAAATAAAAAAAATTATTCAAAATTAAAAAACACAATTTTTTTCTTGTGAACATAGAGTATATATATTAATAGGCTTCAAATCTCATGTTGAAAAACCAAAATATTTTTCTAAAATTTATATAATAAACTTTGATATGAACTTGTAACTAACTGAAAATGATGAAAAATATTGGTCTCTAACTAGGAAAGAAAACAATTTTTTTTTTTAAAAAAAAGTCTCTACTAGGTTTACATGCCGTACCATATGAAGGAAGGTATGGTTACGCTTCTAGTTTGATAATAAATGACTATATTTGATTACCGGGAAGTATATCATATGTCTTTTTAATTGTGCGATGACTGTCCACTCACTAAAAAATATGGAACACGTGCTATTGGCTTTTTAATTAAAAAATAAAAAATACAATGTAAAATATATAAAAGCATCTTTCATGGTTAACATACCCAAGGTTGTCAAAATCGTGATTTTAACACGAAACGGAAAGCCGTTCACAAACTCGGATCGTAAAAACGGATCGTAAAATCGTAAAAAAATCGTAAGGAATTTTAAAATACATTAAAAAAAATTCATGTTTCAAATAAAAATTCATACATAGTTCAAGCACCTTAAAAAACATGTTTCAAATAAAACTTCATACATATTTCAAGCCTTCAAATAAAAATTCATATATAGTTCAAGCATCTTAAAATACATGATTCAAATAAAAGTCATACATAATTTAAAATAACTTTTCATTAACTAATAATCAACAAACTTAAAACAAACAATCTGTTGGTGTGTCATGTAAACTAAAACCAGCTTCATTCCCTTCATCTTCCTCATCATTCCTTTCATTTTCATTATCATTTTGTCTTCGTGTACCAACACCAATATTATGAACATTAGTGCTACTACTAGTACCAATACCAATATCATCAATTTGAATATCCAAATCATCTTCAATACCATGACTCTCCATTTCAACATCATTAGGAATTTCTTCTTCATCACTTTCATCTTCATTACCATTTTGTCTCCGTGTTGCACTGTCAATAGCACCAAGCAAATCAAAGTTTGGATGTTTTTCTCCCTCGGTTATCCAATCATCATCAGATGAAAGATCATCTTCTACACCAAAATCACTAGCTTGCTTTTTGACTTGGTTATTATTCAATTTTAGATTGCACATTACAAATACCAAGTCATTCATTTTTCTCTGGTGCAAACGATTTCTTCGTTTTGTATGAACCTAAATAAACAATTCAAATTAATAAGATTTTTATCAAATATTTCAACATTTAAAATAAAGAAATAAAAAAAACTTACCATTTCAAATGCACTCCAGTTACGCTCACATCCAGATGAAGTACAAGTCAAGCTTAGAACTCGGATTGCAAACCTTTGTAATTCTGGACATTCATCCCCATAAGAATCCCACCATTGAGCTGGAGTTTTTTTTTTATCTCTAGCTGTCTTGACAGCCTCAATGCCAAACAACCCTTTTGCATCCTTGAATGATTCAAGTTGCAAGTCAATTTTGCACCTTTCACTTGCATTAGACACCATCCTTTCTAAGCATTGATATAATCCAATTTTAATGTTGGCATTAACCTTAAAATTGGGATTATAATGATAATGAGAATTCAAATAATAAGCTGCTGCATGTAAGGGTCTGTGGAGTTGAAGTTTCCATCTTGCATCAACAATATTTCATATAGGTATATAACTATATAAAAAAAACAATAAAAATATCATTACTTTATATATGACATTCATATTAATAAATGACAATATTTGAAATAAAAATTAGCAAGATATATACCTTTTTTTCACACAACCAAAATTCACTTGTATCTTCTCTTTTGCTTCATCCATTGCTTTATATATAAAACCCATAGCTGGTTTCTGATCTGAATCAACTAATCGAAGAACTTTAATTAGAGGATACGCTGCCTTAATACATATAGTGACATCATGCCAAAACCTGCTGTCCAAAACACAATTTTGAATTCGTTTCCCTTCTTCTATTCTTGCAAACCTACAAGAACTCCACTGTTTGGAAGTAAACATAGTCATCAGCTGTATTTTATGATCATTCAAACATCCCAGTGTCAAATATGCAGTTGCAAACCGAGTGGCAGCAGGTCGAATCAAATACCTTCCATTCGTAAAGTGCCTTAGCATGGAAATAAGAATGGTTCTTGAATAAATATATGAGGTGATTTTCCTCCCCTTGGCAATAGTTACTTGATGAACCTCTAACTTCTTCTCAAAATCTTCTAATATCAAGTTAATACAATGAGCAGCACATGGTGTCCAAAACAAACTCTTTCTTTTTTCCATCAATAATTGTCCCGCTGCCTTGTAATTTGTAGCATTATCGGTGACAACTTGGACAACATTTTCCTCCCCAATCCTCTCCACAATGGCATCTAACATTTCAAATACCTTATCAGCAGTCTTGGACATATTAGAGGTATCCATTGATGATAAAAAAACTATCCCTTTAGGACTATTAACCAAAAAGTTACAAATACAACGTCTTTTTTTATCTGTCCATCCATCAGACATTATTGAACAACCTGTTTTTTTCCATTCTAGCTTGTACTCCTCAAGCAATGTCATTGTTTGATCCACCTTCTGCTTCAAATACTTCTCTCTAATGTCATTGTAGGATGGAGGCTTGAAACCTGGCCCATGCCTTCCAACCAATTCAAGTGTCTTTACAAACTCAGGGTTTTTTACACAATTAAATGGAATTGCACTAGTGTAAAAAAACCTTGCAATTTGTCAATATGCTTCTTCTCTAATATCCTTTTTTAACAATCGATTTAGAGTTGTTTGTGTACTTCCACTCCCACTAACTACTCTCTTTCCCTTGTCCTTGGAGCTAATTTCTATAATTTCATCATCATCTGCACTATATTGATGGGCCTTTCTTTTCTTTTCATTTGCTTCTAGATTTTTCACCAAAACACCCAAAATCATTTGCTTAATATTTTCTGGAACTTGCTGACATGGCTCGACATCCTTACGAGTGCAAGCCAAATGTTGTTTGAAACGAAAAATACCTCCACTGATAATTTTTTGACAATACTTGCACTGAATTTTTTTAGAATTCTTATCAATATCTATACCATGTTGCCATCCCACATCAAGTCTATTACCAGAAGTATTTTTTCTAAATGCTATAAGTTCAAGTGTTCAACAATTCAAGAATCAACTCAAATCAGCTCTGTAATCAATCCAAACATTTTATGATTATAATTACCGTTTTGTTATACATAACAATTCACAAAATTAATTCAGTTCTATAATACTGAAATGACATTCAATTCAATCAAATTCAATAATTTTCAGTTCAATTTTCACCCCATTAATTTAGTCCTATAATACTGAAATGACATTAAATTCAGTCCAATTCAACATTTTTCAGTCCAATTTTCACCTCATTAATTCAGTCCTATAATACTGAAATGACAATTAATTCAGTCCAATTTTCACGGGCTAATATCTAGTCCAATTCAGTCATATATAGTATATACTGTGGCATTCAATTCAATAATTTTCTCACCCGATCCATTCCATTCAATTCAACATTATACATATCCAAATTACATAATCGGGCAAAATCAATTACAGTTATCTGCAATTAAAATTTGCCATTAAAATCAATTCACATGGCAAAATCAATTCACAGGGCAACATACAAAATTTGCTATTACAATTGTATTCGGTGATTCCAGTCTCAACAGGGCAACATACTAAATTCGTTATTGAAATTGTATTACAAATCTATTACAGGGCACAGAGTCACAAATCAATTCACTTACGGTGCCGCCTGCTGCTGTTGAAGATGATGATGATGAGCTGAACAGCTGTTGTTGAAGATGATGATGATGAGCTGAACAGCGGCTGCTGGTGAAGATGATGATGATGAGCTGAACCGCCCGATGTCGCCTGCTGCTGTTGAAGATGGGAAAGAAAGGAGAAGTGGAGAACGTTGCCGGCATGCCGCTGTTGAGGAGATTGTTATCAGCTCGTCGCGGTTAAAATCACGACCGTGAGCACTGAGGAAAGAGAAGGAGTGAAGGCTGGAGTCACCGGACCGTGAGCACTGTCGCTGGCCGCTTTCGTGGAGGATGGAGAAAGATCGTTGTCGCTGATTAGGGATTTGTTCTGTATAGATCGTTTTGATCAGGTAGATAGCTAGATAGAGAGAGTAGGAATCCAGGAAAAAAACAATCAACGGTTGTTCAATAGATCGTTGTCGCCGATTAGGGATTTGATTTGTTCAGAAGACTGAAGACGTGAAGGGGAAAAGCATAATTGTGGGACAAAGTTATTCTTTCCTATCCGCGTGCATCTGACAGCTTGACAACAATAAAAAACTTTCAGTCAACACTCAACAGTCCCTCATTTTGGTGAAATCGCACGATCGATCCTGATATTGCGATTTTGTGCGATTTCATCCGATTTTTGCGATTTCACCCGATTTCAACCCGATTTTACCCATTTTCGATTTTTTAATGCGATTCAACTCGTAATACATGTTTTGACTAGTAAAATCATATAATTTTACAAATCAAAACGCGATTTTGACAACCTTGAACATACCTATAGAATTTCATTGATACAGTTCACCATAATCGATGTATAAAAGTATAGTAAAATCACGGCTACCACCTTCAATTTCTTGCACTTACGGGGAATGCCTGATTATTTTAAATAAATGTTCCTATCCACGTGATTGGTAAAGAAGAGATGGATGCCACAGTATATTCCAGTTTTATTCATGTAAAAAAATAACATGAAAATATATAAAAAATATTAAATTTAAAAAATAAAATAAAATTTAATTTATTTTTTTAAAAAATACTTTTAAAATATAAAAATAAATAAATATAAAATATTGAGGCTATTCGAGAGTATCCTAACAGTTACATTTTAAATTATTTATAGTTTATAAATATATTAAAATAATATTTTATATTTTTTAATTTTTTTATATTAATATATTAAAATGAATTGAAAATATAAAAAAATAAATTTTAAAATTTTAAAAATATTTTTTTCTGTTGTTTTAGAGCTGATTGAGGATCATTATTTAATTTATTATTTAAATAATAATTTCAAATTTAAAAACCTTATAGAAAAAAAAAAGCTTTCGTTGTATAATGTTTTTTTTTTTTTTTTTTTTTCTCATTCTCCTTTTCTAGAATGAAAATGTTGAAGTATTTTCAACTTATACTATACCGTCAACAAAAGTTTTAATCGTGTCATCCTTCCGTTTCTCAACGAGGAGCTTTTTGCCTTTTAATATAAAAATATATATTTTTTACTATTATTTTCATGAGTGATAAATAGACATGTACTGTTGTACACTGATTCGGCTACATAAATGCACGGAGAGCCAGCTATGATGGCACTGGGCTCTTCTGAACCATCCCCTGCTCACCACACCATTTTCCCTTCGTTATCTTCATGGAGAAAAACACAATCTCTTCAAACGGAGAAAGCGAGCTAAAAGATGAGATTCAAGGCTTGCTTGCAAGCTTTCCTAGTGAGAAAAACTGGGATGGAGCTCCCCTTTATTTCTATAAAGGGCTCTGGTATCCATTTTTCGCCATTAGAGGGGCTATTTCCTTTCAACAACATTTCATTGCACAGGACACAGATATAATACTAGCGAGCATGCCAAAATCAGGCACCACCTGGTTAAAAGCTCTCACGTTCTCTGTGGTAAACCGCAACATTTACAGTCCCAAAGAGAGTCCCTTACTCGCTACCCCTCCTCATGAACTCGTTCGTTTCTTTGAGATTGACCTTTACTCAAAAAACCAGCTCCCAGATCTCAAACAACTTCCTTCCCCAAGGATTTTCAGCTCTCACTCCCATTATGGAACCTTGCCACAGTCCATTAGAGATTCTGGTTGCAAGATTGTTTACATATGCAGGAATCCTTTGGATCAACTTGTCTCTTATTTTCATTTTGCTCGCAAGTTCAAACGAGAGAATTTCAAGCCTTTATCATCGATTGATGAAGGTTTCGACAACGTTTGTCTTGGTATCCAGAGTCATGGACCCTTTTGGGATAATGTGTTGGGGGTATTGGAAGGCAAGCTTAGAGAGACCAGACAAGGTGTTGTTTTTAAAATATGAAGACTTGAAGGAGGATATAATCTCTAACTTGAAGAAAATCGCTGAGTTCTTGGGAGTTCCTTTCACCGACGAAGAAGAAAAGGAAGGGGTTATTGAAGAAATATCAAGGCTGTGCAGCTTAGACAATCTCAGGAATTTGGAAGTGAACAAAAATAGTGTTCGTCCTTCTGGGCTTCCAAACAGTTCCTTCTTCAGGAAAGGAGAGGTGGGTGACTGGGTAAATTATCTGAGTCCTTCCATGGCTGAGAATTACCTGAAGATCGTGGAAGAGAAGTTGAGTGGATCTGGTTTAACCTTCAGAACATCTCAATAAAGTGCAAATCTATGGGATGCGTTCTCCTTAATTCCCTTGTGTTTTTGTGAGCGTGGATATCTATTATTGTTCAGTGAACCCTCCTTGTTGCTTTCTTAACTAAAAATTAAGATCTTGGATCTCAAAACTTCATGGCATCTGACATGGATGCTAATCAAACCCTTCATTGTTTTTTTAATTTTTATTCCAACGTCAGTTTTATAAGGTTTTTTCTAATAATAACAAAAAAGACCTTTTTTTTTTTTTTTTTAATCACTCCCAGCCACAAGTTTCCAGTAAGAAGATAAAAAATCACAGGTGCCAGCAATGTTTATGACATCCAAGTCAATCTCCGTCACCCCCCACTAGATAAAGATTGCAGCGTAGTCCCTTATGTTTTCAGTTTATAGGTAATATTCTTTTAGTTATTAAAAATTTAATTTTGATATTAAAATTTATTTTTTTATCTTTTAGTTTTTTTTTTATAAAAAAATAAAAAGAATGGTTAGATTCTAATTTAGAAAGAGAAAATTATTATTTATATGATCAAAATTGATGTTAATAGATTTCATTATAGTGATTGTTCTGAATCTGATATTGCTTAAAAAACAGAAGTACGTTGAGGATTGAAAATTTATTTGATTTGATTTTTTGATTTGAAGTTCTTTTTATTCGATTGTTAAAATGATTTATATATATTCTTTTTAGTGTTTGGTTTTAAATGAGCTGATAAATGGGTTTGTTGGGTTAAAAATTCATATCTTTAACTTCTCTACGAAGAGCATACACAATCTTTTGTGTCAATAACACTTCACATTAATTACTCAATAATTGTATATCTTTCTTTTTATTTTAATATATTAAAATAATTCAAAATATTTTTTAGAAAATTAAAGTATTTTTTTTATTAAATTTTGATGAAATACAGGTTCCACTGTATCCCTAAGATCTTAAAATATAATTTTATTTTATTTTTATAAAATAATGTTATTTTTATTATTTAAAAAAATATTATTATTTTAAATTTATCTAAATCAATACAAGTCTACATTATCGATTTCTGATTCGGGGTTTAATATTTTAATTTGAAGAAATGCTTGTCGAGAATAAAATATAATGAAAAATTGATAAAAGCACACCCCCTCTAATGGCAAGGTTCTGGTACGAGAGGATCGTGGGGGAAGGCCACTCCAAAAATACGCGACTAACACTCTATATAATTAATGTATCTACTAAGTTAAAATCTGCTCGATTAATGTTAATTGGTATTAATTAAGCGTTAAAATATTCTGTTAATTATTTATTTTATGTATAAAAATTTATTTTATAAAATTTTTAATTAAATATATATTTTTTCAAATTTATTTTTAAAACCATAACTAAAAATATTTTTTAAAATTCAGAAAAACAGCTTCATCATGCTATTTGATTGGCTCCAAAACCTCCAGACCTCAGGGTTAAAATTCCAATCTTTTAATTCCCCGTAGAAATGCACCATCTTATGCCTTGATGAAAATGGCTAGTAGATAGTTTTAAAGTAGTGATTGATGTCTTGTCTAAATTATTGTCTCACAATTTAATATTTAACCTATTTGTATACTCACCGTGATGGAATGAATACAGACAACCATGTTTATCAATGAAATAATAATAATAATATGAAAGAATTTCTCTCAAATGAGAATACATTGTGAAGGATCTCAGTTATAAAAGTAAAACACAAAACATGAATTGTGATTTTATAGCATTTGAAGCACCATCAGGTTTAGGGTATATTTACTAATAAGAGAGTTATAAACCTTGTTTCAATGTGCTGCACAAAACTAACCTTCCACCATCATTTGATATCATCATATTTTAATTCAATCAAGATTTTATTTTATTTTATTTTATTTTAATCATGAGAGTTGTAGTTTTATTAGTCAAGTTCTAGGTTTGCTCCTTAAATATTATTAGTTTGAGTCTCATAAATTTTAAGGTCACTGGAGATTTACATGGTCGTTAATTTTAGAACCGTGAGATTAATTCAGGTGCATGCAAACTAACTCAAACGCTCATGTTAATTTAGAAAAAAAATTATTTTTTTAAAATGGTATCATGTTAATTTTTTTTTAATTTTTTTAAAATAATAGCATTGAATTCAATAACTTTGATCTCAATAATAAATAAATGCACCTTTGGAGCATATAATATAATCACAATGTAGAGGCACGAGGAAATCTTGGGGTGGGTCGCTCCAAAATTATGTGATGAAAATCTAGTGGTGGAGCCAGAATTTTTTAAATGAGCGGATAAATTATTAAAAAATACTATATTATATAGACATGTATTAAAAATCAATTCGAAATAAATATACTAACTCATATAAAGTAAAATTAATTTAAAAATACTTTTAAAATGAAAAAACTTAAAAAAATAGTTTTTTTCTTTCCTTTTTTAAGAAAAAACTTACCTAAAGGCTTGCACTCACGTGTTAATTCCTCTCCATGTTCCAGCAAAACATAAATTGTCTGACGAAAACAAAAAAAATATGAATTATTTAATCATTTGTCCTGATTATTTTATAGGAAGGCATAAGAAAATTACCATCATAAAAAGGATCAATCTCAAGCTAAAACAATTTTAATTCTATAAATATCAATCTTTACTCACTGATAAAAATTGAAAAGTTTGCTTGTTCATCTTATGAAAAAATTTAATTCTATACTGTAACAAATTTAATAGAAAATTATATAACCTTTAATTAATTCAAAACAATCAAATTAATGTTTATTGTTTAAAATCTTGCTGGTGTTTACCATTCATCTTTAATTAATTCAAAACACTATGTATACCAAAACCACTAAATTATTATAACTTTAATATTTTTAATAGCTAATTATAAAATAATAAAATTAAAATCAAATAATAAAATCAATAGAAAAAATAAAAAAAAATTATCTAAAGTAAAAAAAATTACTTGTTTAATTAGACTTGAAGAAAAATTTATATAAGGAAGAGAGCCAGGGAAGAGCAGCTTAAAAAAATTAAAAAAAGCTCTCGAATAGTGAATGGAAGAAAAAAAAAGAAAAGAAAAACATTCGAGGAAATAAAAAACGAGCTGGAGTGAATACTGGAAACCTAAACATAAAACATATATTATTTATTATATTAAAATACAGGTCAACAATATTTTCTTTATGTCTCTGCATGTGTAAACCCCTCAAGCACTCACCATATTATTATATTAATATTTTAATATAAAAAATATTTAAAAAAGAATTAAGGGGCAATTGCTCTTTTTTTACCCTACGTGGCTCCGCCACCGCGAAGACCCTCTCTATATCTATAATTAATTAACTAAAAACATAGCATTCATCCAACAGACATGCATGTGACAATATACGTTTATTAATCGATCTCCTTTATTTACTAAATTAAATTTCTCGCACTTACGGGAATGCATGGTTGGTGGAGATGAGATGGATGATTCCTCTCTCAATAATACTGTTTCTTATCTATTTTAATTAGGATCTTGGTTATTGTCATTTTATTTTAAACTTGCATAATAACAAATTAAGAGAGGGACACTTTTATCATCATATTATAGTCAATAAAGATGTATCTATAATAAAATGATAATAAATTTTACTTTTTGCAATTATCAAAAGTGAAAAACAATTGAAATAAAAATAAAAGGATATTTAAAAACATAACAGCGGTTTGTAGTTTGTAATTTAAAGTATTTTTTATTTTAAAATCTATTAAAATAATTTAAAAATATATATTAAAATTAATTTTAAATAAATAAAAATTAATTTTAAAAAAATACAGTCTAAACCATTTTTCAACAACCAGTCAATAATCAATTTCGTCATCTTCCAATCACAATATTCAAAACACACATATAATCAATAAAAAAATAAATGAAATCCTCTTTTCCTGTCTATAAATAAATATGTGGAAACGAGCTACTTCCATAGTCCCTTGAGTTTCCTCTCTTCTATTGCTACACTTCTTCTCCTATTTCCATCTAACATGTTCAACCAAAAGCCCTCAATGGCAGAAGATCTCCAGGAATTGATCGTCAACCTTCCCATGGAGAAAAACCTTGATGGTACGAATTCTCTCTATCTGTTCAAGGGGGCCTGGGTTTCATCTTACGTGTTAAGAGCTGTGGATTCCTTTCAACGCCACTTCATTGCTCAAGACACCGATATAATTGTAGCTAGCATGCCGAAATCCGGTACTACTTGGCTCAAAGCCCTCACCTTCTCCGTCGCAAAACGCCACCTCTATGACCCCAGAGAAAGTCCTTTACTCACCACCCCACCTCATGAGCTGGTGCCTTTCTTCGAGACTGACCTTTACATGAAAGACCCGCACCCAAATCTTGAACAACTTCCTCCTCCAAGAATCTTCGGTTGTCACTCCCATTTTGCAAATTTGCCGGAATCCATTAGAAATTCCAAGTGTAAAGTTGTGTACATTTGCAGAAATCCATTGGACCAGGTTGTCTCTTTCTTTCAGTTTACACACCAGTTCAAACAAGATGGCACGCCTTTATTATCGTTAGATGAATGTTATGAGAACATTTGTCGTGGAGTCCACAGTCGGGGACCTTTCTGGGATAATGTGCTGGGGTACTGGAAGGCAAGCTTAGAGAGACCAGACAAGGTGTTGTTCTTAAAATATGAAGACTTGAAGGAGGATATAATCTCTAACTTGAAGAAAATCGCTGAGTTCTTGGGAGTTCCTTTCACCGACGAAGAAGAAAAGGAAGGGGTTATTGAAGAAATATCAAGGCTGTGCAGCTTAGACAATCTCAGGAATTTGGAAGTGAACAAAAATGGTGTTCGTCCTTCTGGGGCTCCAAACAGTTCCTTCTTCAGGAAAGGAGAGGTGGGTGACTGGGCGAATTATATGAGTCCTTCCATGGCTGAGAATTACCTGAAGATCGTGGAAGAGAAGTTGAGTGGATCTGGTTTAACCTTCAGAACATCTCAATAAAGTGCAAATCTATGGGATGCGTTCTCCTCAATTCCCTTGTGTTTTTGTGAGCGTGGATATCTATTATTGTTCGGTGAACCCTTCTTGTTGCTTTCTTAACTAAAAATTAAGATCTTGGATCTCAAAACTTCATGGAATCGGACATGGATGCTAATTAAACCCTTCATTGTTTTGTTTAATTTTTATTCCAACGTCAGTTTTTACAAGGTTTTTTCTAATAATAACCAAAAAGACTTTGTGTTTTTTTTTTTTTTAATCACTCCCAACCACAAGTTTCCAGTAAGAAGATGATAAAAGATAACAGGTGCCAGCAATGTTTATGACATATCTAAGCCAAGCTCGGTCACCCCCGACTAGATCATAAAGATTGCAGCGAACGTAGTCCAATTCGGTCTAAAGTTTTCACTTCATCAATTATCAAAATATTTCTTTTCATAATAATACGTTTTGAATTTGTGATTAAGTTGGTTAATTGATTAAGTAACGATGAATAGATGAATTAGTATATTATGAACTAAAAGATGAGGAGGGACGAAGAGAGAAGAAGACGAAGACGAAGAAGGTGGCAATTCTAGCTATCGACATAAAAGAAAGATAAAACGCAGCGTTTCCTATCTCTTCATTAATCAAAACTCTGTGTTTTAAGTCCAAGGCACCCAACGGTCTGATCATTTGAATCCTTCTGCCCTAACCCCCCCTCTGTCTCCATCTCACTGAAATTCATCTGTAACAATGCCTCCCCCGTATCAACACCCTTGTCTGCAAGGGTAAAATCTGGGAACCTCCGATAAAGGTCCTCCAAAAACTCCCATGTGACCTCTGAAGAAGACGACCCTTTCCACAATACCAGCACTTAAATAGCTGCTTTGAGAATACATTGTGACGGATCTCAGTTATAAAAGTAAAACACAAAACACGATTTGTGATTTTATAGTATTTGAAGCACCATCCATGGTTTAGGGTATATTTACAAATCGGAGAGTCATGCTTTAATATGAGACCTTGTTTCAATGTGCTACCCAAAACTAACCTTTTATTTTTTTATTTTTATTAATGTAAATATCTGAGTCAGTTTGTGCGTATCTCGATTAATTTCATGAATTCTGAAATTAATAACTATATAAATTTTTAGTGACCCTGAAAGAATTTTAACTCATAATTATTGAAAAATAAATCCAAGATCTGATTAGTTAAATAATTTCACAGAGTTAACTAACCTTCTATTTTAATTTATAAGATGGCAATTTCACCGCACCATCAATTTGATGATGCCACAACATTTCATTAAGTATCATGAGATAGCTTGCGGTTCAATTCACAATTAGCTAGGATTGAATTAAAAAATAAATAAATGAGAGTCGACTCCATCAGATTCTATTGTGATTAGGTAGGTGAACCTTTAATTAATTAATCCAATCAAGATTTTTAAAATAATAAGAGCACTGAATTCAATAACTTTGATCTCAATAATGAATAAATGCACCGTGGAGCATATAATATAATGGCGCAATGTCGAGGCACGAGGGAATCTTGGGGGGGGGGGGGGGGGGCGCTCCAAGATTATGTGACGAAGATCCTCTCTATTATATCTACAATTAATTAACTAAAAACATAGCATTCATCCAACAGACATGCATGTGACAATATACGTATATTATTTGATCTCCTTTATTTACTAAATTAAATTCCTGCACTTGCGGGATTGCCTGGTTGGTGGAGATGAGATGAATGATTCGTGTCTCAATAATATTGTTTCTTGTCTATTTTAATTGGGATCTTGTTTTAAACTTGCATAATGACAAATTAAGAGAGGGACATTTTGGTCATCATATTATAGTCAACAAAGACGTATCTCCCAAACACTGTCTAAATATTAAATTAATGTTTTCCAATCACCAAACCAAGAATCAATTTCAAGATACGATGCTTGAATGGCAGTCACAATTGAGCTAAATCACATGTTTTGTTAAATATATATTGTCTCATGGACAGTTTCCAGCACCAATCACATGTTAGTCACAATAAAAAATTTTATATATAGGTTTGCTTTTACATGTTTTTGTAGTTAAAAAAATTATAAGTGAAAATAAAAAAAAATTAAGCATACTTGTAATCAAATAAATTAAAAACTATATATGTTAATAAATAAATAAAAACTATAAATGATAAATAAAAAATAAAACTGAAAAAATTAAGAGACAAATTTAAATTAAGATATTTAATTTCACAAGATAGAATATTTACTTAGTTGTGTTGACTAAAATGTTTTATAAAAATAATTTTTTTTATTCAATCAAACGATAATAGAAATAAACACACATATTAAATTGATTGAATAAAATAAAATAAAAAATATTATGCAATGCTACATGTATTAGAAATATTATTTAAACATAAAAAAATTATTTTAAAAATTAAAGTTTATCAATACAAAAGATAAAAAAAAATAATTATAGATAAATAAAAAAGCCTCTTTAAAAATTAAATGCATAATAAAAAATAAGCATTAATTAAAAGAGGCTATATAAACAAAATAAAACATATAATGAAGTACTAATCTAGATATAAAAAAAAAACATATAAAATAAGCATTAAATTTATTTAAAAGAAAAGAAAAGCAAAAATAAGATACTGCTAAACCTGATAAGCTAAGCCAATCAACCTAGCCTATTTGTTAGGGTGCACGAGCCAGCCCGCATGACTCTGTGTGTGTATTAATTAATTAAAATCCTAGTGTATTATGCAAAATATATGTGTGTTGAAGAGTGTTGAATACCTATTAATAAGAGCCTGTGAGGTTAAATATTTGTGAGCTTAGTTTTCTAACAATAACCAAAAAAAAAAAAAAAAAAAAAGAAGGAATATTTAAGAATTGCGACACATTTTTTAGCATAGAGAAAAATTGTAATTGTGAACTGAAAAGTTGATCACTGGTATGTGAAGAATGCTGAATACTTGATGGTCTAATTGTCGTGGTCAATAGTGTGACTTGTCCCGTTCCCGTTCCGGGTTTGACCCTCTATGTGTACGCCTGTCACCTCCGTGGTGCCTTACATGCTCATTGAACTTGCAGGATGTTCAGTGAGCCCAGGGATTAGTTGTGGTGCGCGCAAGCTGGCCCGGACACCACGGGTTACCAAAAAAAATAAAAAAAATAAAAAAAATGCTGAATATTAATTAATAAAAACTTGTGAGGTTAAATATTAATTATGTACGTACTGCGTCGTGTTTTAACAATAACAAAAAAAATATAAAAGGAAGTGACTTCCTTCCTTTTCTCAACAGGCTATAAAAGGTTTTTTCGCCTTTTAATGTAAAAAATACCTTTTTATTATTATTATTTGAATGAGTGATAAATAGACATGTACGAGTACACTGATTTGGCTACATAAATGCATGGAGAGCTAGATTTTGTAACATCCCCTGCTCACCGCACCATTTCTCCTTCGTTATCTTCATGGAGACGACCAGAGTCTCTTCAGACGGAGAAAGCAAGCTAAAAGATGAGATTCAAGGCTTGGTTGCAAGCTTTCCTAGTGAGAAAAACTGGGATGGAGCTCCCCTTTATTTCTACAAAGGGGTCTGGTATCCAGTTTTCGCCATTAGAGGGGCTCTTTCCTTTCAACAGCATTTCATTGCACAGGACACAGATATAATACTAGCGAGCATGCCAAAATCAGGCACCACCTGGTTAAAAGCTCTCACGTTCTCTGTGGTAAACCGCAACATTTACAGTCCCAAAGAGAGTCCCTTACTCGCTACCCCTCCTCATGAACTCGTCCGTTTCTTTGAGATGGACCTTTACTCAAAAAACCAGCTCCCAGATCTCAAACAACTTCCTTCCCCAAGGATTTTCAGCTCTCACTCCCATTACGGAACCTTGCCACAGTCCATTAGAGATTCTGGTTGCAAGATTGTTTACATATGCAGGAATCCTTTGGATCAACTTGTCTCTTATTTTCATTTTGCTCGCAAGTTCAAACGAGAGAATGTCAAGCCTTTAGCATCGATTGATGAAGGTTTCGACAACGTTTGTCTTGGTATCCAGAGTTATGGACCCTTTTGGGATAGCGTGTTGGGGTACTGGAAAGCAAGTTTGGAGAGACCAGACAAGGTGCTGTTTTTGAAATATGAAGACTTGAAGGAGGATATAACTTTTAACTTGAAGAAACTAGCAGAGTTCCTGGGACTGCCTTTCTCTGAGAAAGAAGAGAAAGAAGGGATCATTGAAGAGATATCAAAGCTGTGCAGCTTTGAGAATCTCAGGAATTTGGAAGTGAACAGAACTGGTTTCTTTGAGAGCGCTGGAGCTCCAAACAGTACATTCTTTAGGAAAGCAAAGGTGGGAGATTGGTGCAATGATCTAAGTCCTTCCATGGCAGAATGTTTTTTGAAGATTGTGGAAGAAAAGTTGGCTGGCTCTGGCTTATCCTTCAAAGTATCTGAATAATCTCGCAAACTGCTAGTGACCTCTCGCATCTTTTGCTGATTCTGCTCCTTGCTTCTTTCTTATTCATTATGTATTTTCCTTTTCTTTTTCTGCTCTTAAAACAATCCTTCTGCTGAAATTGGTGCGGTTAATTAGCTCACTTGTGGAGGATCGAATTCAATAAATTGGTTTTTGTTGGTCCTTGTTCAAGAAGGTGAGCGATAAACTCTGCTTTGTCTTCTTGAACAAAGTTGTTTTTATTTATTTATTTATTTAAAAACGAAAGAATGCTTGTTTGCTTCTTGTTATTTACTCATTTTTAGTCTTTAATTTCTTCCTAATCATGGGGGACAAAAAGGAGAAAGAAACATTGCTTTTGTGATGGATGGGACAAAAAGGAGAAAGATACTTTGCTTTTGTGATAGATGATGTGATTTTCGTGGCTTCGTACAAACATATTCAGAATAGTATAAATTATAATTGTATATAATTTTTTGAAATGATATTATAATTTTAATGATTAAAGTTATAGATGGATTCTTATGATCATATTCTAATTAATAATGATGATAATAAATTATAAATAGTATGAGTTTGTTGAAGTTTTAAGTTTATATAACTTTTATTTTAAAGAAAATATTATAAAATAATATAAATAATATCTTAAAATATAAAATTGTCTAACTTGAAAAAAAAAATTAGAATATAAATATTTTTTTAAAAAATTAAATATATATGTGATATTTGAAAATGTGATAAATATTATTTTTTTAAAATGTTTTTTGTTTAGAATTATATTAAAATAATATAAATATTTTTTTATTTTTTAAAATTTATTTTTTATAACAGAACATCAAAAAATTAAAACTAAAAAACTAAAAACTAAAAACTAAAGTAAAAATTAAAAACTCTTAAAAATATGATTGCATGACACTCCTACCAAAAAAACTTAAAAATCATTATTAAGATCGTAAATCAATTGATCAGGTTTTGATTTTTTTTTTCTAAAAGTTATCAGTTCGAGTGTCATAAATTTCAGGAACACTGGAGTCTTAAATGGTTATTAACTTCAAGATCTCAGAAGATTAGTCGGGGTATGTGTAAGTTGATATAAATATCTATTATTAAAAAAAAAAAAACCTTAAAAATCATTGCCACTTTCTGAGGTCCCATTCTTGTATAACTACTACAACTTGGTATATTCTTTTTTTTTTCCTCTCGTTTTTTTCTCTTCCGTGCTGTAAGGATTTTTTGGGATCAGATATGTCACACTAAAATTAATTATAAAATTGATTTTTGAAAGCAAAAATTTTGAACTGTGAAGACTTGAAGGAGGATATAACCTCTAACTTGCTGAGTTATTGGGAATTCCTTTCACCGACAAAATTTTCCTCGGTGATGTGAGGCATTTTCTAATAATAATAATGTGAAAAAAACACTTCGTTTTTTATTACTCCCAATCATAAATTTCCAATAAGAAGATGATAAAAGAGCACTGGTGCCAGCAATCTTGGTGCCCAATTGTTTCTGGTAATTTTTCACCATGCATATTACACACTCGAATTTCACCATGGCTTTTTATAGTAATTTTGTTTTGTTTTTATCGTCAAAATTTTTTTATTTTTTATTTTCGAGCTCATCCTTAAATGATATTTCATTTAAATCTGTAGTTCCAAGACTAAATTGAAAACTAGAAAAAAATAATGTTATGGGTTGACGCTGAAGGAGCGGCAAGGGGGTCGAAGAAGAAAGCAGTGCAGCTATCTTTTGAAAACATAAAGTTAAATTAAAAAAAAAAAAACTTTCTAAGATGACAAAATCAGATCATTGATTAGTGAAATATTATTTTAAAATTTTAAGTTAAATAAAAAAATAAATAATTGATAACAAAGGGTGGAATTATTTTTTTTAAAATCAAGGGATAAAAGGTGCAATAAAAAAAAAACAATACACTGGATGTTGTGGCATAACTTATTAAATTTGCAATTCATATCACAGAATTAGTTGTGTTAATTTTTTTTCATGAATTTATATTAAAAAAATGCAAAAAAACCTCGTTGCATTGGACCTTTAGAAGAAACAACCCAATTGTGTGGGCTTTTAACCCTAAAGTCGCGTGTCTAGGCCTTTTTTCTTTTTTAAAATGACAAATGACCCTTTGTATTTTTTAAAAGAAATACAAAGATGATGTGTCACTTGTTAATGCAGATGACAAGTAGTCTTTCAACCCAAATTTCAACTACCCTTACGGTGGCTGAAAAATTAGAGCTATGAATTTTTAATCTAACAAACCTATTTTTTAACTCATTTAAAGCCAAACATTAAAAAAAAAAAAATCCTAGAACATGTATAAACCAATTTAACAACCCAATAAACAAAAAAAAAGCTCAAATCACAAAATCAAACCAAATAAATTTTCCATCCTCAACCTATATTTGTTTTTTTAAGTAATATCAAGGTTTAGGACACCCACTATAAGAATCTTTTCACTGAATGAAATCTATTAACATCAATTTTAACTATTTTGATAGTCAAAATAGACGTGAACAACAATTTTCTCTTTTCAAATCAGAATCTAACAATCTTCTCTATTTTCTCACATAAAAGGAGTAAAAAATAAAGAAAATAAATTTTCATTCCAAAATTAATTGTCTAAAAACTAAAAGAACCAACCACCTATAAACTGAAAAAAACAAGAGACTAAAATAAAATGTTTGTATAAAATTCAAAATCACCACCAATATCATCCGCTATTTTTACTTTGGTGCTCTAACTTTCAATCCAATTTTTTTTTCTAAAAAATATGCAATTGAGAATGGCTCAATTGTGAAAGAAAAAAATTAAGAATGAAATTGAAATATTTTTGAATATATATATATAAGGTTGGCTATGCAGGAGTTGTTTGCAGAAGTGATCCTCATGGTGATGTCATAAGCCAAAGGACCTTTAGAATCAGATAAAATTTTCTGTCAGAAGGCAAGTATTTCATCAGAACTGAAGCATTTTATCGTCTGCTTGTGAATTAATAAATTAAAACGGTAACAAAGCATGCGTGCGGGTTGAAGAAAGCTTGTGATTAACAACAGGCTGCAGCCAAAATCACCATTGAATTGATGCTCTCGCTATCTGATCATCTGCATGTGCTTATCAAAGATAGGAACAAAGCAATGTTGTATTGGTTGATCAAGGACTTCTAACCCTAATCCATGAAATACAAAGAGCATTCCCACACATGGTCAATATTTTAGGCCTTGCTGATACCGTTTAATTTCTCAGCTGAAAAATGGAATAGCGGAGCAGCAATCAAAGTAACCAGAAATCATTGCTTCTAGCATGCATTAAACATAGGCATCCTTTTATTTAGTACGTATAAATTGAAGTAAATATGACTATTATTGCATCAGCAACCGTAGTCCTAATAGCAGACACGTTGGATAATAATATTTGCACATCCCATGATGTTCAAAGAAAAAAAGGTCTTGGACAGACAGACATTAATTGATGAATGTATCTATGAATGTTCCTATTGTGGTGGTTTGCAGTAATTAACTCCAACCATACAACAAGGGTTCCAGCACTGGACAAAACAGTAAGAACATCAACGTGTATCTAAAACCTTATGAGTGAGTCATGTGTGTTAACTTCAAATTGAATGGTACCTTTGTTCAATGTAAGTTCGTTATATTGTTATGTTATTCTACGTTCACTGCAAATGATAGATGAACAGAATGTCGACCATCGAACCACGTTACGGACCCGAAATTGTAGCCATTGGAAGCCTCCTTGCCATAGAATAAGACTTTGAAGGAAACCCTTGTTAACCCTTCGATAAAAGCAATCTTCTTTGGGAAAACCTTCACCTCTAATCCCACAGGAGCTTGCACTCTGGAAATGTATGTGGCATTTGGACACCCCACATTAGTCACAGTTCTTTTGATAGTCTGAGCAGGCTTATGTCGATCAAGGTTACCGATGGAGATTGATGGATAGTTGATATTGGAGATGAGTCCGTCAATACTGATTCTGGGGCAGTTGAAGTTTTTCTTGGACATAGATCTTATGTTTTTCTCTGAATATCCATAATAACAAAGGAATTGCAAATAATCTTCCGTGGTTGTTTCAAAAACTAATCCTGGATTAAGAGCTTTGAGTGGGTTTATTTCTCCAACCCCCACTTCATGGGCATTCGCAAAGTGATGTGAGCTGTTTTGTAAGGGTTTCCCCATATTATCATAAATGGTTGCTGCAAAGAGAACAGAGGAAGAGATCAATGCGAGCACTTGTAGTGCATGATGGTGGAAGTTAATATATGAACACAGGACCATTCAGATATTAAACAATAATAACATGAAAGGGAATATCTGTACAATCAAAAGCATCATTCAATCCCCTCCCGCTAAAAAAATATAAAGTACCTGTTGTCATAAGTGCAGATTTGATCATAGAAGTGCTCCAACCACGATGAAAAGACTTAATGAATGCTGCAGCCCCTGTCACATGAGGGCAGGCCATTGATGTACCAGACTTTATGGCATATCCAGATGGCTTATTTCCAACAGGAAAACTCCCTGCTTCCTTTTCAGGTATCATGGCAGCCAAAATGGCAACTCCTGGAGCCATTATATCAGGCTGAATTCCCGATCATTGTTAATGATTAACTAAGTTGTTAGCTAATAAAACAGCTCCTGAATTCTAATGTATTACAGAAGCTAACCTTGAGAATGTTTCCTGTATATTGTCCAGGCCCTCTGGAAGAGAAATATGCAACAGTTGGAGCTGGTCTATATCGAGGAACATCACGGGCAGGAAGGATGGTTGCAGTAGGCTTTCTGTACAGGGACAGAGAAGAGAGCAAATCCATCTATGAAGTTCTTGGACAAGTTTCTTAACTGGTATGTAGGGCATGCGCCTCACAACTTACTTAGGATGTTAAGAATCTCACAAAAAGTAATTGTTTCTAAAGTTTTCGTATTTATTGAAGAGTGTTAAAAGAAAACTAGGTACTATTATGTCTATTACTAAGAGGAGTATCTTTGATTAATTAATTGAAGTGGCTGGATAAGACAAGCACAAAGTAGGAATAAACAAGAACCAGGACGACAAAGAGGTCGGATCTCCAGAAAAAGGGATCAGTTTCAGATTATGAGCGGATCTTATCCATAATACATTGCCCTGGTTAGAAAGGCTTGACCAGAAGAAAGGGATATCTATATGGGATGTATGTTTCCTGCACAGCACTTGGTGATCATATTAAAGACATGCAAGAAGGGAGAATAAGGAAGAAAGAGGCAATGTGAGTTTCAGCTAGTTTAGTATATGTCTTGATAGTTATTTTGTGTTATCACAGAAGACAATCAAATCTTACAAACATTTAGGATAGCAAGAGTTAAGACCAAAACCTTGTTCCTTATTATGCATCCAAGCTGAAATAGGATAGACTAAACAAGGTACAAAATTTGAAATTTATATCAGTGATGCTTACTTGGTACCATTGATGTATTTAATAATCTGCAACCCTGAAAGATTTCCGACTTCTGCAAATGGAAACGTGCCTGAATCAAAAGGAACAACTGTCTCATCCTCACTGACTAAAATCAACCCTTTGGCTCTAGCATCTTCCACGACTAATTTCTTGATTTGCCGTGGAATATTTAAATCATTATATGTGCACACAACAATCTTGCCCGCAACTTTCTGTGTATCTAATGATCCTGGGTAGCAATTCCTGCATTTTAGTGAAATTAATTCACTTTATAAAATACATGACTTTTATCATTATCATGAGCATCACTTCTTGATAATACCTAGCTTCTGATATTGGAGTAAACTTAGCTGCAACATCCTCTCCAAATGCGAGAGGATAATTTCTTGAGTGATTGAAGTTTGAGAAACTGATGGCAGACCCCTAAGCAAAAGGATTGTAAAGACACGAATTCATTCCAAAAAGAATAGAGAGGAAGAGAGAGAAGAATTATGAATATAACGGATCTTAATATAGGACAACATTAAAAGAATCAACAAATCAATATCTTACTTGGAAAGTCTTCCCATTTCCAAGCAGCACAGTAGATTGGAAATCTCTATCAATATTAGAAGCTGCAACTGTAAAGATCCAAGGAGCTGAATTGACAATAGTGTAAAGATCAGGCCCATCATTTCCTCCAGAGCACACTACCATGATATCCATTTGTTGTGCATGAAATGAACCAATTGCTATGGGGTCATTTAGGTAATCAGATTGAAAGAGCGAGCTCATCCCAATAGAAATGGAGATTATATCAACTCCATCCTTAATTGCATCATCAATTGCCTTCAATATGGTGGAACCAGAACAACCATCTAATGTGCATGCTTTGTATATTGCTACTCTAGATGAAGGTGAGCCACCCCTAGCTGTGCCTCCAGCTAAGTCATGGTAACTAACATTAGCAACTTTAGCACCAGCTGCAATGGATGTGGTGTGAGTACCATGGCCATCAAAGTCCCTTGGTGAGTCATCTGGTTTAGCCACGTGGGTCTTGTTATTATTGTATGTCCTTTGGATGGAGTCATAGTATCTTGCTCCTATCAACTTCCTACAGACATACAGACCAGAAAATAAGAATTCTGCACCATAGATTAAAGTTAACAGCAAGCGGAAATCATCACTTGGGCTTGTCTCAGGGTAAGGGTGTGTATTTAGCTAAAGATTTTAGACTTGAGGCATATTGCTACGACTGTTTTAAGAAAAAAGTACTTGCTCTCTGATATAAAAAAACTGGATGAGTATACAATATAGATAAAAGCTAGTCTATTAATGGAGGCATCTACACAAACATGTATTTGCATATGTTCATATTGTCCTTCTCTTACTTTATAACGAAAAATACATAATCACCTATTGCAATTGGATTTCTTGAAGTCATGTCCTTCCATGCAAGCTCCTTTCCATCTTGAAGGGATTTCCCCAATTCCATCATCATTGAAACTTGGCGACTCAGGCCATATCCCTAAAGCAAAGAACACGTGTAATATTCTAAAAAATTTCTGAAGTCTAACAATATGCCCTTGGATAAGACTCAATCGCAGCAAGACACAACAAAAAGCTTTGTACAAAATGATGGGAAACAAATTATTTTGAGTTAACAGAAAACTTATAATTATTCCAATAACTTCTACTGACATACAATTTAAATGCAAAATTTATAATTGAAAAAATTTATATCCTTTTATAATGCCTTTCCAATTCATCGAAAGGCTCACTGAATTTTGTAGCCTCCCCTCTTTCAAAATCAACACACCCTCATAAAGATTTGAACTCAAAACCAGCCCCACGTAAAGGAGCAAGGCATGAGGTGAGGTTTTAAAAGTTGAAGTCCTTGGAATTTGAATACTCCAAACCCTGAACCATTAAAAAAAAAGACCATGTTTTGTTTACTTGGAGGACCATTGAGCTTTTAGTTATAATATGGCAGGTGGCCTTCCCCCACGAAGACACTATTCTTATTGATGCTGAAGTGTAAAATACAGCGTCCTGGGTGCTCAGTCACAAAAGACATTTGAAATATAAACTCAATGAATAAATATATAAGGAGACTTTCATCAAAGTAGTTCATCAAAACAATGATTCACGTGACAGCCATTGTTGTTTTTGGCGCTACAAGAGTGAGTTATAAATTTTGTGATATGAAGTTAGCACAAATAAAGGGATGAACCATATTGACATATTTCTGGAATAAATATGTGTGTGCATGTGAATGCAACTGAAATTTGAGGCAAGTTCTCGAGGCGGCTTTCATTCATGCAGGGCCATTGAACCAAGTAGTATGAGAAACATAAGTTAATTGCAGTTACCTGTGTCTATCATCCCAATTATGACATCACTTGACACAGGAGGTTGCTTGTGCTTGTATTGCATGCCTGATGCTGCCTCCAGGAAATCCCATGAACGTGTAGTATGAAGTTGAAGAATTGGATCCTGGAAGATGGATACTATACCATCATGACCTGTTTTCAGAATCAATTGATCTCTGTTCAGTCTATTTGTAGTTACTGGATCACTAGAAGGGAGCCATGATCAGGGGTCCTGCATCTTAAACTGAGTTTTTTTTTTTCTTTTTTTGTTTTTTGTCCAGGGATTGCGACTATGCATGCAATGGATTGTAAAAATTGGCAATCCAACTGACAAAACAATGCTTTTATTCTCATCTGAAAGCAGGGGTGAGATAGTTGAAAACAGTACTTTTCTCGACCGAAAAAAAGCATCTTTGCTTTTTTTAGAATGTATTCATTTTCCTCATGGCATCATAATGTTTTTAGTAACAAAATTTAAACCAAAAACCCTTAAAAGCACTTCAAAGTGTAAAGCAATATCTGGTACACAAAATGATCGATCTTGAAGAGAGATCCCCGGACAAAAAAAAAACCTTGAAAGCACCTAGTGCCAGTTTCTTTACTTCCTGCTATAATAATGGCTTATTGTAATGAAAATATTGAATTTACTTCATACTAGATTAGATGATTATATAGAAACTGACACCAAGAACCCCTATAAGCTTATCAGCACAAGCAGAGTACAGCAACTGATTCGTTTTTTAGCCTCTTATGCTTCGTTACTAAAATCAAGATTTCTTTACAGAATCCCTAAAAATCATCTAATGATTCCCTGATTCAGTTGTATACTTTGGAATGGATAAAAAAAATTGACAGCAACCATTTGCTCACAAATCAGAAAAGTGTAGGAAATCCCTTCAGGAGCTGTTCGAACATGAATATGTAATTATTGTGAACATTGATGATCGATGATAAAAAGAGAGCTTTCTTGAGCTTCCACGTGGATGCAGTGAGATAAAACGCTAAGGGGTGACAAAAAATACATAGGAATGATCACGAACCAGGAATGGTTGTTAAAGAACCCGTGACAGTGGCTCAATAGAAATCAACACCTAAATGGATAAGAAATGAACTCACAATACTCCTAAAAAAGTAAGTTATGTAAAGTGGAACGACTAACCACAACGCTATCTCTGATTAAGAAGGCTGAGAGCAATCTAGAATTAAATCACATTGTGCATTGGACAACAAAACTTACTTCTCCGTCATCAAGTGTGTATCTTTTTTGCTTTGTCGGCTCCTCCATATATATCCTATAACCCTGGAATATCGTCGACATACTTGTAAACATAATTCTTCAAGAATTCCTTCTCATTTATTTTAAGCAAATTCTTAATCTTCAAATCCTTTTTAATCAGCTTCTTTGACTCCAAAATCTTTAAAACATTATACCTGGGAAGCAACCTTTTATCAATAGAATAAGTAAGAAGCTGGGGGCAGGCAATCACATGTTGCAATCCCAACTTCAATGTATTCACAAAAAAACCCATCCCAGCCCTGATTTTCTCCTCTGAGTATCCCAAGAGAGGAGGATGTCGCTTAAAGGCATGCCAAATATCCTTCTCACTCCAACCCAAACTCTTCAACACCTCAATTTTCTTTTTCCGAGACGATTCGCTGATAGATAGCATCGCTCTAAGAGCGTGTATAAAAACAGGAGCATTTGGTTCAAGGCCTAAATCCTTGAGAGCACTCACTGTAGAAATCATTTTATCAAGCTTATTCTGTATGGCTCTTGGGTCCATCATAATCAGTTTAGCAATCCTATCAACAGCCACTCCCTCTTCTATCAACAAATTATAATTTGGTTGCATAGTGCCCTTCAAACGCAACGCCAACAGCCAAGAAGAATGTTTAAGAGCCACCAAAACGTTCTCATTGCAACCAAGAACAGACTTTAAAAACTCAAAACATGGTTTAATTTGAGAATCTAAACCCCTTCTTAAAATATGAGTATTTGACAAAATGAGCTCTGGCAGAAGCTGACCCACAACGCCATTCTCTGTGAGAAATTCAAATTTGGGTTTGAGATTACCTTCTACTCTGCAATGGAGAACTCCTGGCCGACTTTGGATCAATTTGTCCAAGTGGGTCTCGCTAAAGCCATGAGCTTTCATGAATTGGACAACAGATCGGGGCTTATGGAGATCATTCTCATGGATTTGGAACTTTTTAGAAACTGAAAGAGCAGATTGCAGAGAAAGACCGCATGAATTGACGAGGAATTGTGCCGTAGAAGAAGAGGAGGAGGAGGAGCTACTACTACTAGTGGTGGGTAGTGGAGAGTTGGGAGAAAGTGTTATTGTTGCTGCTGATGATGTTAATAGAAAACGTTTTTGTATAAGAGAAATGAGGTTTCTCGTGGAGGATATATTCGTGGGCATCTTTTCCACTTTTTTGTTGGAACTTCGAAGCAAAGATGAGATTCAGAGAGACGGACAGGGACAGGGACAGGGACAGGGGGTGGGTAGTGGATTAATGGCGGTAGGGGGTTTAGTGAAGCTTGGGAGGGTTTTTGGGTTGATGAACAAGTTGAGGTGCACGTGCTCATGGACCCGTATTTAAAGCTCGTTCGGAGTTTCTTCCCTGAAGCCCGGTAGAAAAACAATGTTTTGAATTTTTTTTTTTAAAAAAGGAGCGAATAATTTAGAATCTAATTGGTTTTTATATTAGCCCTTGAAGCTCAACAAATAGATAGACCGGCGCTTGGTCGTAAAAAAAATTGAAGACGTAGGTTTTTTTAAAAATAAAATTGATAAAAATATTTTTAAATATATAAAAAAATATGTATGTGTATTTAATTAAATAAATTTAGAAATATTTATGTCAATAAATAAAAAATATTATTTAACATTTGAAATCAGGATAATTCTAAAAAATATAAAATTATAAAATTTAATTTTTAATTAATTTAATATTGAAAAATAAAAAATTATTGGAGTTGACACTTTTTAGTTTTGTTAATTAAGATTAAGAAATTTAAATTGAATTAGTTTATTGTGCTTCTATTATAGTTATTGAACTCTACAAGATAGGTTGACTCAAAAAACTCATGATCCAAACTTAATTCAAACTAAATTTTAATTTAAATTGGTTTTGATACTCACAATACCAAACTTGAATAACTCAATAAATTAACTAATTATTTATCTGGTCAAGCTAAATCCACACATAATCAATAAAAATCAAGAAGTATTTTTTAAAAAAATAAAAAATACCTGAATTGACAAAAGACTTGAGAACTAATTAAATAACCAACTACCCAAATACTAAGTGAATTCCTAGTGAAATCAATATTTGCAAAGAAGCAAATTCGGCTGGAAATTTAAGCCAAAAAAGAAGCAAGAAAAAAAATCCAAGTTTGTCAAATTCACAACTTTTTTTTTTTACAAAGAAATTATGCTTTTTATTTTAGAGCATAAACATGTTCTAGGATCAAAGGGTATTGTTTTTATTTATTCTTTCTTTTAACTTACTAGTTGTATTGTTATTATTTGAAGCATAAAGACATGCATAAGCTCTAAACTAAACACAAGACAGACTGTCAAATAAAACAAGAAAATATTACCAGCTAATACAGAGGCTTCATTCTCTGTAAGCATGGCAGAGAAGCCCTTGAAAGCATGGCTGTAATGACGGATTAGCGATATTCTTTCTCTCTCATGGCTGCCAAAAAGCAGATTAAATTCCATGTATCAAGCCCTTGAAACCATGGCTATATAATGGAGGATTATGATGATGAGATGTATGGTAACCTTGGTATAATGGAGGACAACAGCTGCAGATGATCTGCCTCTGCAATCTCAGGAGCTTCTCCTCCATCTCCACTTGATGAACTCCCCATATAAACCACATAATGCTGTCAAGACTCAAAGAACATAGATCATATCTCTTGTGAAAACACAGAAAAGGATCACTAATGTAATGGTGTTTTGAGAAGTATACGTGATACATAAAATTACCTGAGGAAGATGAGTTGATGCAGCGGAGGTGATGATGAGAAGGCAGAGTACAGAGAGGAAAAAGAGATGATGCAGAGGAGAAGCCATGAAAGATGGGATGGCAAGAAAAATGGAGGAGAATGAAAAGAGTGGCATATCCCACCACCCGTTTGTAGGCTAAATGCAGGGGAGGGAGCTTTTTCACCGGAGGAAGCTTGCAGTGAGAGGCGTAAGAGCATCTTTGATTGCTCTTTTCTGAATTTTCTATGTATTTTATTATAATATATATATTGATATAATTATTTTTACCTTTTGATCTAATTATAAATGTTATTTGTTTGCTTTTATGTATGACCAACCAACTCATGAAGCTTCATTGGCAATATGGTGCTTGGTAGGCCAGCAATGTCTTAGCAAGAACCAAATTACCCGTAAATCTTAGGTTTCAACACAAATAATTAAGAAACAAAATCATGCATCTAACAATTATTGAGAGGCAGAATGGATGATTTACACACATATATTATATTGTTTCAAGAAAATTGTCACATACAATTGCAAATTTGCAACCGATGCGTCTTGGTGGCGGTAATTGATTTCCCAGCACATCTTTATACTTGCATTGATTAGAATGGTGGGATAGAAAAAAAAAAAAAAAACAAATACATAAAAAAAAATGTATTTGATTACGGGAACACATTTTGAGAAAGTTTTAAAATGAATTCATGACTTTTTAAAACAAAAAAGACATAAAACATGTCATCTCTAGATGTTATCCTTGTTTTTTTTAAAAAAAAAAATCTCAAAACAACAATTAACAAATTATTGCATGGAATAGATGCATGGAGACCAAATATAATTCAAACCAAAATTATATATATAAAAATAAATTAAAAAAATAGTGAATCACCAAATATAATTGTATTGCGAGTTCTAACAATGTAATGATGATTTTATATAATTTTTAAAAAATCATTAAATTAATTATTGAAGATAATGTGATTTTTCAGTGTCATCATACATCTTTTAATTTATAATGACATTAAAAATGTCTCGATAAAATCTTTAAGACAGTAAAATAATGTTCATAGTAGAGCATGGTAAGTTTGTAAAGAATTTTTTTTTTTTTTTAAGTATGATATTAACGATTTATTTGTTTGATTTATTTACTGCTATGTTTATTTTTTATTATATTATTAAATTAAGTTTAGTAGATCCTAAAAAACTACGCAACCTACATATCAATTAATTGATCACATAGTTTAGATCCGTGCAATCACAATTATTTTCTAGCTCAATGTAGTTCACGAGGGGAACAATTGTGCCAGCTAGTTTATAACTGTTTTAAATCATCTCTTTTGTCTAGTTCACTACATATACATGATGCATGCATGCATGCATGCATGAATTCTAGCAGCATATCAATGGATATATATAATATACAATTAATCAGTACAAGTTGGGATTGCAAAGGACAATTTTTGTTTCTTAATTCCATGACAAATGAAATTTATTTTTTTAAAAAAAATAGAAAACCTAGCCAAGTGCAAATGTATGTGGTATCGAAATACTTTTTTTTTAATTATTAATTTAATATTTTTTAAATAAAAAGTAATTTTAACACAGTAGCAAGCATTAGCTCCCCCACATATTAATTTTAGTTTATTCTAGAGTGCGACGAGAAAAGTGAATCATATACTTAAAATACAAGTAATCATCTCTCTTTTGCTGGAGAGAAGGGGGGAATAAACACCATTTTTATCTTACAGATGCCATGTGCTGGTTTTCCTCTTTATTCCCTCTCTCCTTTTCCTTATTTTTTTCCTTTTTCTTCTTTACTATTTTTTATTATTAATATAGATATTCCAAAACATATCTCAACTAATTTCATAGTTTTAAAATTAACAACCATATAAACTTCTATTTGTCATTATAATAATAACAACAGGGCTCGAACCTAAAACTACAGGGAAAGTAAACATGTTAATCCAAAATTCTTATTACTCAACTACCTATTATATGGTTTTCTTTATTATTTTTTAAGGCTACTAATGATGTAAATCTGCACTCTTCTTCTTCTTCACTCCATGTTTTTTCTTTTTTCTTATATATATATATATATATATATATATATATATGGGGTTCTATGAAGTGGTTAGCATAGCTTGCTTGCCCCAGTGTCTATAGCCTCTCAATCATATGGCTGCAGCCTTTGTATAAATAAATTAACAAGGGGCAGCTTTTAACCTTTAGGCTTTAGTATTTGACCCTGTGATCATCGATTGGTTAGGTGTTTCAAGGTTGATTATAATAGTAATACAAGTTTAATCAGGAGGGCCCCATCTATGCTCCATGGCACACGTCAGTCTTGTGCATGTTTGTGCCTCCGATAAAAGAATTATGAATAAATTTAATATATAAATTAAATGAAATTAGACGTTTAGAATGAAATTAAAAAAATAAACTAATTAAAAAAATATATCCAATAATAAGCTTTAAAATAAATCTTTAACACAGACCTTCTTTATTCAACTTAGTCGAGTTCGTCTTTCTTCCTACCATTACTCAATCAAACGATTTACTTGTTTTGTATTTTGAATTTATTGATAAATTTTTCATTCAATGTTAATATAATTTTTATATAAAATATTTTTAAAATTAATTTGATTTAAACATATTATTAATCTTTTTTTATTTAATTATTATTATCAAAATACAATATATTATAAATATTAACACATAACCTATCAACAACACAAACACTATTTAATTTTTTAGTTAATTTATCCAAGATCACCATCCCGGGCTAGTGTGATCTAGTGGGATAGAATGTGTGAGCATTAAATGTGTGCACACCTTTTAACCACATGTCACACAATAAATTGATTTACAAGTCACTGTCGCACTCATAAGTATAGTTTTTCGTCCTTGATATTTTAAAAATTCAGAAAAAAATTATTTTTAAAAAATATTTGTGTATTAATACCAACACCAGTGTCAGCATTTAAAAGTATGATAATTTTTGTTTTACTTCAAAAATTTCAACTTATTTTTTTTTTAGTATTTTTCAATAATTTTAATATATTAATATTAAAAATAAAAAATATTTTAATATATTTTTAAATAAAAAATATTTTTAAAAAATACCGTATCATAATACCAAAACACGCGATATATGTCGAGATTTAAGAGTTCTTCCGGTTTTAATTCTTGTCCTGAAGCAGCAGAGAGTATATGAGAGCAAAAGCCCGAGCCCAGTAGATTATGAAACAGATAAAAGTCAGCCCAAATATGGAGATACTTGAAAAGGCCCATTAAAGTAAAACTCGGGGCAGGCAGACACACTACAAAAAAATCCAGCACATGAGTTACAGCCCAAAACAAACAAACCCTGCCACGTGTCGAATTAATCACTCGTCTGATTCACGTGAGCACAGATGCTTTATATGACAGATGTCACTGGTGGTCACGCTTCCTCAGCCATCCATCTCGTTGTCCCAGAAACCACCACACTCGTTTCCTTGGCCAGTCACGTGTCCCCGCGAAATAACTAAAATTCATGTGTGATACCTATACTTTGTAAAGTTGATCAAATCCGTCCATTTTCTCTAAGTTTTGGTCAAATCAACTTTTTTCCCTTCCATTAAGGACAGTCCTCACACTTATATCATCACAATAATATCATATAGCAATTCGGTCGATGAGAATTTTTCGATGAAGGTGCTTAAATTGCTTTTAATTGAATATACAGAGTTTTGTTTGACAAAATTTGAAGTGGAAAGATTGATTTGACGAAATTTACTATAAAATAAAGGGACAGGAATGCTTTTTTAACCGTATCTTGGGCCAAAGATGGGATCATGGGAATATCTTGCTATTGGGTATAGCTATAAGTTAGTCTCCAAACTATGAGAATTATTCCAATCCAGTCCTTAAACTACAGAACTTGTCATCCTATGACCAAACAATATAATCCTTATCTCCAATCATTTTTGAAAAACCACCGCTGGAGATGCTATATGATTGTTCTCAAATCTGACTTGATTTTTTTATATAAAAAAAATATACATAACTTCTCCTAAATGATATAAAAATTCATTTTTAGAAACCATAGTTTTGAAGAAAAAAATTGGAATATTTTAGGTTTTGTTCATAGATAACTAGTAGCTATAAATTGTTTCAAGAACGTTGTCATAAAAACTATCTTGAGTTTTTTCTATATGATTTTCATGATAAATTTTATTTATTCGATGTTCAATGTTTTTTGAAGCCAAGTTAGAATTATTATTATAAAAGAATGGCCTGTTTTCATGCAATTTTATATTTTTAAATTCATTTTATAATAAAATATGTAATTCAATCTCAAACCTCACTTTCTATTTTGCTAAAAATATCATCGGATAAATCTCCCTTATCAAAGGTTGTTGATGGTATAATTGTAATGTTTGAAAGTTCTAACACTAAAACATAACAATGTCCAATATTTAAATACTGATCTGTAGTTTGTTTTTATTTATGATAAATAAACGAAGCTGACATCTTCCATTCGTATTCTGAAGACGACCAGAAGAAATATTCATTCAGTTGTAACTCTGGTATTTGATTTCTCTTTCCTTATTTCCCTTTATTTTTCTTTCAAAATTTGCAAAATCTCCTTATGTTGATTAAATATTTAAAGGAAGTTGTTAAGTTTTTAGATGCTTGGATTCGATTTGGATGAAAGCCATGTTTTATTTCTGTGAATTTGATGCAGATTTTGATTTACCAAGATGACCCCAGTTTGCCCATTTGTGAAAGCTTCAAGACCTGATGATGGGTCACCAAGAAAACCAGGGGAATGTCCGATTAAACACGGGGCCGAGCATGAAGGAGGAGGAAAGGCTAAGAAAGAGTCTAGTGGTGAATCTGCTACCGTTTCGCCGAAATGCCCTTTTGGATATGATTCTCAGACATTTAAATTGGGACCTCTTAGTTGTATGATATGCCAAGCTCTTCTCTTTGATTGTAGCAAATGCGTGCCGTGCTCTCATGTCTATTGCAAGTAAGGAGATGATAGAATCAAACTCCATGATATGATGTTAATTTGTTTGCTCTTGTTTGTGGTCTGAGGCAATTTGTGAATTGGTTTGTTTTTGTTGGATTAGAGTGTGTATTTCGCGATTTAAGGACTGTCCGCTGTGTGGAGCTGATGTTGAGAAGATTGAAGCTGATACGGATCTACAGAGTGTAGTTGATCGGTTCATTGATGGTCATGCTAGGATCAAGAGGTCTCATGTTGACATGGATAAAGAGGGGGAAGCAGGTGAGAATAAAAAAGTGATATACGAGGATGTTTCTTTGGAGAGGGGTGCTTTCTTGGTGCAACAAGCCATGAGGGTAAGTTTAGTTAATTATCATGGCATTGATGCGTTTCTATTTTTCTTTTGATGGATGTCATTTCTAGATCAACGTTGTTATTTTATTTTTTTGGCTATGGTTATCTCGTCAAAATTATCAAGGTATTCTATACTAGTAGAAAGCTTCTCGTAAACTTCTCATTTGTTTTCCTCTTCTTCTTTTTTCAACTTATTCTCAACAATCTTTTATGTGCTTGGTTGGTGTCTAGTAAGAAGTTGTTGCAATTTATAGTTAATTTTTCTCTTTGTTTTTGGCTTTTCACGTGCAGGCATTTCGTGCCCAGAATGTGGAAAGTGCAAAATCAAGACTTAGTCTTTGTGCAGAAGACATCCGAGGTCGGATAGAAACAGTGGGCAACACATCGGAATTGTGTTCGCAGCTTGGAGCAGTGCTGGGAATGCTTGGGGACTGCTGGTTTGTTATCTCTCTTTTTCTCTAGTAAGCTTGTGATGATCTGAGGACAATGGTAGAATGAAAAGATTAAACAGCAACATATGAATTTGGCTAGTGAATTGAGATAAAGTATTCCTTTAGCCAATTCCAGCTAGTTTGGGACAAAGTTAAAGGAAAAATAATTCTGCTTTGGTATTAAGATGTTGTTGAATTGAGTGGAAAAATTGAAAAAGAAACGGGGCAGGTGAAAAAAAGTGTTTTTTTAACATGATCATATATTTATTTAGATTTTTGTTTTTTCTTGATTATCATCTAATTATTTAGATTAAGTTCTTGCTTATAGAAAAGATATTTACGTAAGGACATTCTTCACATGATGAAAATATGTTTCTGAAAACCATCTATCTCATTTTCCTCAAAAGAAGTTGTGGAACCCATGCACTTTCAATAGAGAATGAAGTGATCGAGCAATATACATTTACTACTAGTGTTCCTTCCATTGGTTGTGCTGTCAACCAAGTCACAGAGCTGTTATCCAAGTATTCCTAAAGAGCTAACTTCATAGCATCAAACAGTGGCTTTTCATTTTCCAGAAACAATGATGTGATGGACAAGTTGATTAAAGTTCGCCGAAATATTATTGCAATGCCACTTTGCACCATGGCTTGCATTGATGAAGTTGTTGAGGTTGCTGGCATGTTGCTGGAATAACATCAGCAGCATTGTTTGCACCAAGAACTAGGAATTGCTAGTTTTGAATATCTTAAGCACACTCAAAAGATTCTCACATCCTTGAGTAGACAAAGAAAGCTTATGTTTTAAAGAATAGCTTTAAGGATGTGCAACCTAGATATTAGAGGCCATCTATTCTAAAACCGGTACTTTTTTGCTGATTTCTTAAAACATTACTATGGGTTCATTGACTTCTTTCAAAGTAATGGATTTTGAGTCCTGACGAGTTTACTAAATTCTCTACCTGTTATGTCTATTGCAGTCGAGCAGTGGGGGATGCTGGCTCAGCGGTTACATACTTCGAAGAGAGTGTAGAATTCCTTTCAAAACTGTCTGCAGCTGATCTGGAGGTTAAAATTTTACAAGTATTGCTGCCTTTTATTCAATGTGTGATTTTACTATGCCAACTATAATTTTTTTGATATTGTTCCCCTGTAGATCACGCATACGCATTCTGTTTCACTTAATAAAATTGGAGATCTCAAATATTATGATGGAGATCTGGAGGCTGCAAGATCTTACTATATGCGTTCTCTCAATGTTCGACGTGATGCCATCAAACATCATCCTAGTGTTTCATCCCAGGTCAGCAACTGTTTTTTTTTTTCCAGCACACACTGTCACTCTTGTTATTTTCATTTCACATGCTCTATGACTTGAGGTATAGATGTACTTGTTTTTTTTTTCCAGCACACACCTTCACTCTTGTTATTGTCATTTCACATGCTCTATGACTTGAGGTATAAATGTACTTGTGATATGTTCTGTGATCTCATGTATAGCAATGAGGGGCCACAGCTTCCCATTTTTGAGAATTTCCATGACAATATTTGCATGATACTACTATAAAGAGCATTTTTCTCTGCATGCTGGCCTGCTTAAAAAAAAAGAATAGGAAATGAGGCCTGGTAGGAAAAGGAACTTTTAGTTTATTTTCTTAAGCTAGTATTGATTTTTGTTTTTTAAATGCTTCCGAGTTTCTCCAACTCAGCACCCTGTACTTGTCTCTCTATTTAATGCACAATGATGTGATAAACAATATTTGTGATCATGCTTGTTTGAGAAGTTTTGTATTTCCAGGCTGCCTTTGCAATTAATGTTCTCTATTTATCTTTCAATTACAGACCCTGGATGTAGCTGTTTCCCTTGCAAAAGTTGCCGATGCGGACAGGAGTATTGGTAACGAGGACGCTGCACTTGATAGATTTCATGAGGCCATAAAATTATTGGAATCCTTGACATTAAAACCAGAAGAAGCTGGTCTTGAGCAACGGGTATGCTTTCTAAGTAAACTGTTAACCATCATAATTATCTGGAATCTACATCCTAAACAAATGACTGATAATTAGCTTCCAATCGCAGCGCCTTTCCGTGCTGAAATTTCTTAAGAATCAACTTGCAGAGAAACAGTCTGATTGAACTTCCTCGAGTCTGATATATCCTGCTGAAGAGAATCAATCAACACAAAGATAAATCTTTTTTTTTTCTTGTTGTATATATGCAAAGTTAATTTCATTTGTAATAAGCACATTTGAGAACAATAGCAACCATCCATAGATTCAAAGGCTTTCCGAGAGGCGACATTAGGGGCAGACCTGGTCCCTTGGAGCATGGGAGGTGAACGTATCCCACGTCATCTCTTTTCCAAATGTACCCTACTTGGATTCTTAGTATCACTCAAGTAGTGCCTGTAAGTGTCACTGTTACCTGCATGTGGTCTTCATGCGAATTCATGCACACTTTGCCTTATGGTGTCTTGGATCAGGTGATCACTGCTTCTGGTGGTTGTTCCACTCTATGCTAAGCTTTGTTTACATGTATTACTAGGGCCTTCACTGTCATACTAATGGAATGCACCTGATATTTTTGTACACAACCAAATTTATTGACTTCCGCTGAACTCAAATTTGCTTGTTTGTGCTTCGAAGATTTCTGACGGGCTTTGCACTACTGCCAACTAACTACAGTTATCAATGCTATCTTAAATTCTTGATCCTTTTTCTATGGTAACATAAATATCATTCTGGACTCATCAAAACATTTGTCTGTAGCTACTATAAATTAAAAGCACCGGGTCTGAATAATATGTTTAGCTTTGCCTGTCTTGTACGGATCGTAATAATTTCTAGACTGCCCAGCTCTGGAAAGTCTTGCATGGAGGTCTCCTGTATAAGAGCATCTCCTAATGAGTATTTTTTTTACCACGTATATTGCAATAAAAAAAAAATCATTTGAAAATCTAATTATACTGGAATGAGAGAGCTTTTTTTTTCAATGAGTTAAATGTCAATTTTTTTTTGTTTTTTTAGTTTTTAATTGGTTTATTTTTTTGCCTTTATCAGGAGATATATAAAAATAGTATTTTTGAAAAGAAAAAAACCATTTTGACATTTTATGTAGCATTGCTCTTGAAGCATATAAAATAAACAGACCCAAAATATTTATTTTTTTTTCTCTATCAACATACCCATTAAAGTTGCTCCAAGGCCTAACCAGGAATCACTTGAATTGTGGGAACAAGCTTTTTTTAAAAAAAAAAAATCAGGAAAAGACAGTTTAAAGCAGGACATTTGACAAAAAAAATCAGATTTTTTCACTCATCAAGCCTCGAGTTCACCTGCTAGATCAGGCCCGGGTCTTGTAAAATTGCTTTTTTGAGGCGCGTTTTAATTCAATCTGTTACAAACCGAGAGAGCGAGGGGGTCAACCATGTATAAGTGCGCTCTTTTGGTTGACGGTCCAGGGTCTTCAATATTCTTTAGGATCACGACTCCCCTGACTGATTGGATTCGATCTCAATTAAGTAACATAAACCCACCTATGATCTAACCCAACAGCATGACGGGGCCTTCATGCATTAACATCCACTATGTTTTTAGCCACAAGCATGCTCCATCAGGGAGGGCTTACATGGATTACCATGCGATGTGACAGCTCAAAATTGCATGTACAAGAACTACGAGGACTTGAAAGGAAGAATTGTCTTCCACGGCAGCAATTACATAGTGGCAATCAGCAAGCAGCCATAAAAGAAAGGATGCTGAACACATTTCCAGAGCTTGAACCCCTGCGCCATAGTAACAATATACATAAATGACAGAAACACAAAATGTAGAAATCTTGAAAAATCAGTAGCTTACCAGGCTTGCTATGACCTCTCGTGCTAAAAGACAACTTCTATGATAGGAAGGCAAACCAAGAATGACTGAAATTTCAAACCCTTTTCCATTCTATTATCAACAAATACAATGAATATGTTGGGGTTAATGTACAAAAAAATCTATTTCCAACTGACCCACCTCCGAAACACCAAGTAAACCTCATGAAAGATTTACATCTTTGTTCTAAAAAGGATCAATACCCCAAAATTATCTATCAAACCACCACCACCTTCTGCACACCTTTGATAACCCCCTAAGCATAGTGCGCTATCTTAATTTCCGGTATCATCCCCCTTGAAACTTTTTTAGAGAGGGAGGCAGGGCCTGTACAAAAAAATTTTATACTCCACCTTCGTAGCAGATACTTGGTTATACAAGATATTTGCTTCACATGGTTTGGGCAACAAAGTCTAAGTACTGCAGAGGTAACATCTCTTGTCAATAAGCAACAAAACCACTCGTTCCTGTGTATGAAGTATGTGCATGGAAATTCTTCAAATGAAAATCTTCTGCAGACGTAATTCAGTTCCCAAAGCAAAGCAGCAGCAAGCAAGAGATCAGAGCTATTTGACACGAAATTCATGCCTGAAAACCGTCAGATTCTGAGTAAATTTATCCCTGTTCTTTGAATCCAAGCTTCGAGTAACATCTGCCATCAGTTTGTCAAAACAAAGGGCAAGCCGCTGATGTTGATCCACTGGCTGCAAGATGACGCAAAGAAAGTGTAAACATAGGGATCACATTTTGGAAACAGGAGGCGGTATAATGGGTGCTAGAAAAGCGCCATTAATTTACAGTAGTTTCAACTGTTCAAGCACAAACCCCACAACAAAATACAACCTCAAATTACTCATGATGGACAACTCGGGGGTTGCATGAGTTCTATGAAACTTAAACACATCGTGTAAACCATTATTTTTGTTCTTTTCTTTTTTTCAGTTGCGTTTACAATATGAAACGAAACAAGTTCAATAATTCATCGACACCTGATCACCAGAAACTATGAAGAGTTGTGGCTGACAGGTAATCATTTGTCAAAAACGTTAATCAAAACTGCACAGAAGTAATAAGAGGGGTTTTACCAGCTTCTAAGCCCTGTCAAACATAAATTTGAATGTTCAATTAACAGAACATGCACCAAAGCAAATTACTAACTGAAGTGCCAAGAGAAAATCTTCTTCATTGCTTCTATGTCAGGTGACAATTTTCAGTATAAATTTGACCTGTAACAAATTACATTTACATAACAGCAACGCTATTTGGAATCCAACTCCCTGTCAACTTGTTTACCTGCCCAGAAATTTTTCTATATTGTATGGGGTTTCCTTGAGCAATTTTATCTGTCCGACAAATGCAAATCAAAGGGCAGGACTCTGCAGAAACACTAGGGTCCATGAAAAATGTAGAGAAACTAGTTCCTTAAGTCATGAACTACTTTGACAGAACAGCAGGTGTTACAATTTATGTATTGCCTAACTTGCATTTCGCACAATCAAAATCCAGTACAGCTATTGAATGAATAACCCAACTTCCAGAATGATGCGAGTAAAACAGCAAATTGACTCTTCAAAGTCTAATCTGCTTTTATCTCTTGATTTCCAGAAAAAGTAAGAATAAAATTCATGTTCAGAACAAATTCTATATAACTCAGTCTCAGGAGGCTACAATTTGTGGCACCCATCGGTAGTTTTTACCTCAAATGGAAATTTTACAAGGATATTCATCAAGCTGTGTACCAAATGCTATTATGTCGGCCAATTTTGTATTAGCACAAAGGAAATGACATAAAGGGGAAGAAAATGTTTTAAGACCATATCCTATAATTGTGTCCAAGTAAAATGTCTCTTTGATGCATGACCTCAAAGGTAGACAACACTAATAGAATAACATTAAGAACCATCATCAAACAAAGAAACACCAACTTTTGCTTGTGGAGTGCATATATGAACATTTGTCAACTAGTCAGCTCAAACACACCCCATTTCATTCAAGTTCAGCAAATCGCAAAAAAAGTGCCACTAACCATTTTTTCTCCCATTTATTTCATTCAGGCTGTGTAAACACAAAACAAGAATCAAGAACAAACAGACAATACATCACAAGCATCCAACAAATATACCAAAAATTGCATTCTATTTCATTCTGTCTGAATGTTAACAGATTAATGTCAGCAGAAAGGAAAGAAACAAAAAGAAGAGTCTGTAATTTTCCAAACAAACCATGCACAAAGATGTTCACAATATGAGAAAAATATTAGGAGCCCCAGCGATTGCTTCAGATTGATACGGTCAAGATCTGGCCGAATCAAGAATAGAGTTGGGAAATGTAAAATAATTGGTTCAATGCTATATGACTTCTGTACTTGCTGATATCCTAGCCTGAAAGGTATATTCACCCTTCATAAACGATATATTGAGGCCGTCACGGTATCAAATTAGTAATTAACTGTCGCCGCAAGGGATACATAATTCCAATTTTAGAAACATGAAAAAGAAAATCCAACTCCTCTTCTTTTCAATCTTAGAAACCTATTTAACAGTAATCCTAAATTCGAGTTTCATTCAGAAAGAATGGCCCTTGTAACTACTGACTAGAAAACCAAGTTCCTTGTGCAATTGCTTGAATATCCATAAAAAAGGACGCTTAACTAAGTATCTCAACAGACACGCAACTCATTGGCTCTAAAATAACATCATTAAAAAAAAGATTTGAGTTTGAGACCGATGAAAGATCATACAAAATCAGAAATAAAATTGTTCAACATTGATTCATATAGATGACAACAAATATTACACTAGTACTAGAACTAAAACACTTGGCTTATATACCTTGTGCTTGTAAGTAAATAAAAGTAGCAGCACGTGATAGTCAAATGTATCATCTATCTCATGGGCTCATTAGCATACCAAAATAACTCGGAAAGTAGCATTTCTTCTTATTATGTGTATTTCTTCAGTGAGGGGGCTCGGAGACTGGTCCTTTGGGGAGGGCAGGTATTAGCTGTGTGCAATGAATCGCTGTCTAGCTTTGATGCATTATTTTAGTTCTACCCAAATGGAGTTGAACAAGCTTTAAATAAAACACTGTAACAAATACAAACTAAAAACAAAATCTCCCCTCTTTAAAATAGAGACGTGATATTTGACAAGAAATAAGATTCAGAATAAGCTTCAAGAAAATTGTGAGTCATTGGATCATGATCTTAATTTGGGACCCAATGGTGAAAACTACAAATCAAATAACTGTGTATTCTCGAAACTTGTACAATTTTCTTAACAAATAGCATCACTCTTTAAATAAATAGTTATATAACCAGGTAGACACTAACTGCATTTTGTTTAAAAATTAAAAGGAAAAGGATGGTTATGACAATGAATAAAGTAAATATTTTACCTGTGAAGCCAAAATTTGAGCTTTCAAATCAGAGAATATCTGCAAGTGAACAGTGCTTATCTTAGACAAATATTAAAAATAAAAGGACAATAAAAACACAATTACTAAATAAGCAACTCAAAGGAAGATCCAAAGTGATCCAAATCAAACATATGAACTGCCACAGCCATGTTAACCTACTATTCTCAAATAATAAGTAAACATAAAATTAAAGTTGTTACTCAAAGAAATTGAGTACACAGAAGACAACTGCCATAGACTCTTACCTGCTCACTGATAATAGCTAAGCTCAACATGGGTCTGCTAAGACTCCACTGGTTGCCACAGTCCTCAAATAAAACAATCTCAAACAAAGTCTTCAGTATCTGTAAATGCAGGGAAACGATTCAAGTTACCAAGTACTCAACACAACAAAAATGACAGCATGAAAATAAAATCTAAAATGGTAAAAAAATTAATTAAAAGAAAGCTCTACAAGACAGTGCATGTTAAGAAAATTCTAAAAACTGGTGTCAGAGAACATGGTCAACGATTAAAAAAAGTGCTTTGATTCACATGCTCACAGGATAACTCATCTTAACAATGCATTGAACCAATTTAGGCACCAAGATGTAGGTGCTAACTTATTTCCAGTAAGACCATGGAATACATCCTGGAGATTGAGTTCACAAGAAACTGACACATTTGATCTAGGTGATGATGTGATGCAAGGCCTGAAGGCACGTGACCTGCAAAATCGATTTAATTTTGCAAGTTTAAAATTTCTGAGTTGGTGTTCTGAGTATGAGAGCAAATTTGGAACGCAAAGCAGGCAAATTTTGATGAATCACCCCATCTAGTTGCTCATTCTTTAAACCTAAGAAACAGCTAATTATTCAAACCCCTTCGCCTATCCACAAATTTGAAATAAGTGAGCCCCGCCACAGTCATCTATAGTGTCTCTTTGTTCATGGGGAACAGCTTTTAAGAGAACATATTTTCCCCTGGTTTCATGTAACACAGGAGACTAAGCCAAATAAGAATTCCTTCTTTCCAAGTTTGCAGAGATGCCTAAAGCCTTCTATTGCCACCGACAAATCCTCTACTATGCTAATCACTGTCATCTAACCATCCTATGTTCACCAGCAACCACAATGGCCTCAAAACTAAAAAGATGACCAAGACATGCAAAAGGGAGTTTTCACTGATAAGTCACTGAAACAGAACAGATGACTCAGCTTAGGAAAGATGTCAGATGTTGGATGTTTATCGCTTGGAAATGCAATTGAGTAAGAACAAAAGGTAGCCAATAATACAAATTCTTTAATCAACGCATATATCAGTTGCTATGGTCAAAACAACAGCACAACAATAACCAAGCAAGAGCAGTAAGAGTCTCAACAACCCACAAGTCATGCAAACCTGGGTAATTAGTAAAAATTACTCTGGAAGTTGTGTAAAAAAGCAACAAGGAAAAAAAGAGCCTCAAACCTCAAAATAGAAAACAAACTATTTATTCCGTAGAATTAATGAAAAGGAACAAAGGAAAGTGGCTTTCTGAAACTAACAAAAAAATACCATGATCCATTTGATATTAAAAGTAACATAAGGTAATAATTCAGAAAGCCATTTTCTCTGCCACGTCCACCTTATTTTTCAAAGGAAAACAAAAAAGGTTCTTGAAGGAATCTCTTATTGTTTGTTTTTTGCTCTTCCTTGCGTCCAAAAGAGTTAATAGCTAATCATCCACCCTCTTTCCATCCTTATACATCCATAAGCACAAACTCTTATAACAGCAGGAAAAGTAAAACCATTGCTTCTTTGCTCTTGCACAATCAACATATAAAATATTTCTTAACGAAAAAAGGAATACTCAGAAATCAACATCTAAAATTCACCAAATAGAGATACCTGAAGGGAGGGTATTATACCATCAAGAACACTTCAGAAGATGAAACTTTATGTAAGCCATTTTTAGCCACACAAGACTTGCAAATAATATTAGGGAGGTGTACTATAATAAAGAATAGTCTGACTAACCTCGGGAAACAAATTGGGGCAATCTGCAATATGACGAGCAAGATTAATTACAGCAGGTGAAGTGGGTGGCTCCCCCATTGTAATGTTGTTGAAATAGAAAGCAGCCAAATTGTCGACAGCAGATGCACACTGAAAAGTTCATCTTTCTATTTTAAATGCAGGGAATAAGCAAAACAAATCAAATATACATGGCATCACATTCAGATATGCCAGGTGAGCTTGGCATGACAAATCACCATGCATAAATGACAAGGGAAGTTAGTGAGAAGAGTGATGCGATCTGTAGTATTGGCATGACATACCTGTGATGAGATATTTGTATCCAGACCTTTAAGACCTGATTCCAGGGAACCAACAATATGCATGAAGGTGTTTGTATCCAGATTGAATATGAACACAATGTGGCTGCTGAATAGAACCTCCAAGAATGCAAAGTAAGCCCTTGTAAGCTGCAAAGAAACATACAAAGACACAAACTTGCCATTATTAGTGGAAAAACATAGCAGTAGCCAAATTGACAAGAGAATCAACCAACACCAAATGAAAATCTACACATCATGCATCAGCCAAAATTGGTACATAAAGCATAAAATTTAGATGACAAATAATAAAATACGAAGAGTTATGGAAAAAGAAGGAAAAATGAAAGCATATGCAAACATGTCCATATGGGCACAATAGTCACGCTAGCATGGTTTCTAGGAACCACACCTTGGAAGGGCAGCATCAAGCCTAGGGTTCTTAGGAGTCACTCCTAAAATAAAGCATAATTCCTGGAAAATTAATTAAACTCTTTCTAAAAACAAAGCACTACAAACAAATGTATTCATAGACTTGATGTACTCATCTTAAAGCTATGCCGTAGTTGCATACCTATTCTAACAAGGATTCATGACTCTGAAACAAAAAAAATAACCACTCCTATTTAGGACAGGAAGACCCAAATATCCCCAATATTTAAAATAAGGCCTAAACTCATGAAATTCCAGTCAATCTGGAAATTACTGTCTTTCAAATCACATAAAAATACAGGCACTTTGCTTGATTTGTTGCCTGCATCAACCACAGAGGTGCCTGACAATCACCAAGTACAATAGGTACACATAAAATAATGTATCACTTCACTCCATGTCATCTAAATTTGCAAATATTTTTGTGTGCAAGAAATGTCTGTCTGATCATCAAACAATGACAACATTGAGGAGGAGGGTGATCCCAGGCTAAATTAGTGCAAAAATAATATACTATTCCAATCCAATTGAATCAAAATTTAAAATATTTGAGCCAGAAATGTTCAGCGGTTTAATTCTATATAACAGATATTCCTGCTGCAAACACACTGACCTCACAAAGTCTAAAACAACAAATGACAACACAACTCTGCCAGCTTCCACAAATATATTCAAGAACAAAGCAACAAACAAGTTCAACTGCAAATTGCATGGATAAAATGGATTAACCTTTTCTACTTATCAACAGTCACAATTTAACCAAGCAGCATCAATAAAATGGATTCACCTACACAGAAAAAATACTAGAAAGAAAAGTAGTTCCATTATTCCCCAGTTCATCTTAGTGGGATCTTTCATCCCCATTTTTCTCCATCAATAACATTTTGTAAGACTATTGGTCTCCCAACAAAGTATGCATCTAAATACCCCTTCCAACAAGTTAAACCAGCACTATGAATCTCTATTCATGCATTAAGCATATCAGAAAAGGTCTACAAACTCAACTCCCAAACTATCCTGCTTAACTAGAGACGCCCCATCCCTACTTGACAAAGAGAGATCCAGGAAATGCACCTTTGATGGTAATTTGACACAAAGAATCATACCAAAAAAGAGTAAAATGGCATTACCCATAAGAAAGCCCACATTAAACATAAAGTCTCCACTATTTCCTAACAAATTTCCACACCCCCACATCAGAAAGTTTCCCATTAATTCCAAAATATGCTCAATAAACATTTCTTCAGATATGATCTCTCTCCAATATAAATCTCCAAATCCGTTTTCACAGTAGACTCTCATCAAATGCATGTGAATTTTATCCCCAACCCTCTTGTACTAATAGAAAAATTAACGGCTCCATTTTACCAAATGAAACTGAAAAATGGAAATTTTGATTTTGAGACTGCAAATGGAAATACTGTATGAATTTAAAATGAAGACATAATTAGTTCTTTTTTTTTTTAGTATTTTTGGGAGTCTTATTTATTTAAGTTTAGATTGGTTTGGTTTGGAAGTGGGGAAATTTGGGTCATTGTTAGGGTGGGTTACTTCCAGTTTACTATTTATAAAAAACAAGACATTTAGCTACTTGTAATATTAATATATGCAAATAATTTTTTTAGGTTAATCCGGACAACCAGGGTTGACCCTCTTGACCCGGGCCTTGTCCCAAGTCGGGTTTTAAAACTATGCCCCTATGTCCTTAATAGAAAAAGACATGCAAACACACAAAATATAGTGTATACTAAACTAAACCTTGAAGAAAACAAACACAAATCAATAAACAAAAGGGAACATAGAGGCATACATGAGGCAGGAAAATATCAATGGAATGTGAGTGAAAGCCAAGAAGTCCTACACACCTTTCGAAATGCCAAAATATCAGCCAGAGGAATTGACAGTGTCATCTTTAGAGCAATATCAAGTACATCAGAGAGTGCTCTATCACCATACAGTTCAAACACGCCAAAGTTGACATAGTTTCCCGCAAGAGCTGCCAATAAGTGGCAAATACAAGAACATCAACACATAAGATATATACTTATTATAAAGTTCATATTCAGTGACCATTGGACCAGTTAGGAAACAAATTAACAGTATATGGCTCAACTTGTTGCCATCCCTACTATTCAAAAATAAAAAATACACGTTCGCAACAAAGAATATAAGTTATATATGCCACAAAACAATAAGCAAATGAACCAAAGTACGATTACTTGTACAAATTCACCCAAATTCATTAGACAACTACATTAAATTGATATAACGCAGTTTGATAGTTAGAAGAGTTATTTTCAAGCAAATGCATATAGGGCTAGATGAGAATCCTTTGTCTTGTTTCAATAAACATGTTTTTAGGCGTGTGCATGTATGATTCTTCAACCCAACGGACCTTGAAATCTTCTCCAAGAATGGTTTGTATATTAATATTCATCAGGTAAAATACAAATGACCAGCAACAAACTTATGGTAAAAGGTAAGTAAATCCAAGCAACTTTCAACAATCTCAGCATACAAATTCTTCAATTAACAAAAATATAGGGGTCTTATATTAACCTCTTGACAGAATAGTTAGGCAAATCCATATTCCCTTGTATTTGTAGCCATATATGTCAGCAACATTTGGAAGAGATAAAATCCTTGTTCCATAGGCTACAATTAATTTGCTGACTTCCCGGAAAAGAAGAATGCCATTAGGAGACGACGAATCAAAAGTTAAACGTTGGGCCTTGTTTAACACAAATTCAGCAGTGAATTTTAATAGAGGGGTGGTGACCTGCAGCACCAAATCAAATAATGATGTCTCTATATTGGGAACCAGAGAAAATAGACCAACGATCTATAATACATGGATAAGATTGGTAAAGTCACATTTCATTTGCTCTCTTTCTGCATGTTATTGCATAAGATAAAGTAGCCAGTGGCTCAGAAAACATATTACAATTTTGACTAAAATTTGAATGGAAGACAACGCAAAAGGTTCCATTATAAGGTTCTAAACAACGCTCTTTTAGTTTAAAATAAAATAAATCATGATAAAACATGGCTCCTAAGATTTGAATCTCTCTCATATGTTCATACCTCTGGTGTGTCTGTCCAATGTGAAATGCCTTTCAAGAGAAGCGGCATGTGAGCAGGATACAGCCAATCAAATAAAAGCCCATATGTTCTTCGACTGAAAAATGGTTAAAAAATGGGCATGAAACCTAACAGTTCATAAATAAACAACCTCGTACCCAAAACCTATACTAACCTGTTTGTGGCCATAGCAATTCCTCTAAGATCCCTCATTAACCCAATTAGCGCATACTTCACCACATCAGTCCGAAACATCGAATCAGGAGTTGATTCCAACCTTATAAACACCTAAGACACCATAAATATTATTTAGGTAATCAATGAAATTCTAAGAAAAAGCTTTTTTTTCCTTCTGAGTGAGTGCGGGAAAGTACTTGTAAAAGCGGTTCCATCGAAGACTTGAATCTCACAGGACTGTCCTCCATGAATATTAACCAGCCAATAGTATAATAGAAGGTTGTTCTGCTACGAGAGCTTCTATATTCTTCTAAGAAAGGAAAGCGGTCCCTCTAAAAATTCAAAAAGAATACTTAATATTAATAACACATCATTATTTCAAAGAACAAACTAAAAGAAGAACGGGTAAGCAAAAAATTTATGCCAGAATTGTAATTACAGTATGGTTGGCAACTATAAATTTGACAGCATCCAGCTTCAAAAGCAGCTTTCCAGTCATATATCTAAACAAAAAAAAAAAAGTTACCAAATAAATAAATGAAAAATGATCAGTCAAACAAGCAATCATTGTAGATAAAATTAAACTTCGTGAAAACATAACAATATGCTATACTACTTTTAGCCAAAAAAGGAAGCAGGATACTAACCCAGATGCCAGCTCCAAGAACAAGCTTAATGTATGATTAATGACCTCCTCACTCTAAACCAAGCACAAATGAAGGTATGATAAAAACTTTCTGAAAAACATACTGAACAGGAATCAAAGAACAATCCAGAATGAAGCATTCACCTCTGTATAACACTTTAAATTTGTAGCAATTTTTGAAACAATCACATTCAATAATAGTAGATGATCACCGAGTCCAAGAAGTTCAGACAAACGAGCATATAGCTGCTGCAGCACAAAAAGAAAGACTTAAGAATATTGACACATGCAAAGCTTATAATGAAGACAAAAAAAACCTCATTACCTTCGATGAGTGCACAGCCTGATCACCAACATAAGACTTACGGAAATGCTGAAAGAAGGTAAGAATTGCTCGATCAAGTCTTTGCTTGCTTAATTCACCGTACCTCTGTTAAATACAAGGGCAATGAGTATACTAATAAAATCAGTGCCAAAGTTGTTATTGAGAAATTGATGGAACCTAGTTCAGATATAATGGAACAAAAAAAGGTTGACCACAAAGAGGGAAAGGATTTTTTAGAGCAACAATTACATAAGCATGTTTTTCAAAGCCTTTGAGGAAAAAAATATAAAGACCCTTCTTCTCTTAAAAGAGCAAAAGCAAACGAAAAGGCAGATATGAAGCTATGCAAATTATTTGAGTGTTAGTAACAAGAGTTACAAAGAAAACCTTCAGCATATCAAGAGTTAGTAAGCAAATGATAACCCAAATGGATAAACATTACAGAATATTTAACATCTAATGGATTCCCGCTACATTAACCTAGAGTGACAAAACAAAGCCATTCAGTATTAACAAGCTCGGGAATGAACATAGACGCAATATTGTTGCCAAGGTTCATGAAATAAGTGGTGAACCATGTTATCCAGATTCCATAGCCTCTTTGAGAACATGTGCAAAAGAATTCTTCCAATTTCCCTACTGTTAAAGATGCCAGAGTAATTCTATAATGATACTACAATAACCCATCTCCCCATATGCCCAAACTACATGACAGCAAACAAATAACAAATTGAAATGCCAGCATAGCCAATAATGACGCATTTTAACCTCCAATAAGCTATAGCATCAATTTGTAACATGAGATCTCTGATACGAAGAAATGCAAAAATTTCAGGCCCTGAGACAAAGTTCCCAAGGCAAAGTTTTGACAATAAGCAAACATAAAAGAACATTATCTATGCCAAAGCACTTGTCTGGGCATTAAACTTAAATGCAATGAATATAATGTCATGAGCACATTAAAATGAAAAGGGGAAAAAGTGACAGATTCAAGTCAAATCAAAAATGGTGTCAGTAAAGGTTTAAAGAAGTCAAGGAAGAGACTTCAGTTGCTTGTAAGAGGAGTTAATAATTGTCAGTATATTAGCAGTTTTATCATCAATAAATTGGTCTTTGATGTAAATCTCTTCTAAGAATGTGCCTCTATAAAATTTTATAGAACCAAAAGTGTCAAGACTTCTTTTTTTAAAAAAAAAAGGGTAAAACAAGTCAACATCCAATGATGCTATTTTTCCCAGAATCTATCCTACCAATGTGGCCTTCTGCTAGTTTGTAAGATGTTATGCCCAGAAGACCTATGCTGAAGAACCTAACATGTCAGTGTCCATGAAGCTACCCAGTTCTGATTCTGCAATAATTCTCAAAAACTAGAAGATAAGATGTGGGTCACATTGCTTCTAGCATATATGACACTTCAAATCAACTCAATTAATAATAACAAAGTAGAATTCCCCTGCATCTTGAAAACAAAGCTCCAACCAACTTAGTTCTAGCATACATGACATTTCAAATCACCTCGATTAACAATAACTAAATAGAATTCTCTTGCATCTCAGAAACAAAGCTCCAACCAACTTAATCAATTTTTTTATGTGCACAAACCATAAAAGAACAAACAAGATGGATAATCGAAATTATATTTGCAAATTGATAAACATAAATTCAAATGATTTAAACAAAAAGATGGTTACACAGACAAGGAAATAAACTGATATTCAAATTGACAGCTTTATGCAGAAATAATTAAAGATCACATATCAATGCTGTATGAATGCAGAAATGACTCAGCATATCTCATATACTGTTTGAAAGGAAAATGAGAGAAAAGATAAGCAATTTGACACTATTCCATTTCACATAACAGGCCATTACTGTTGGTATACCTGGCTATGTATCCCACTGTCAGTAACATTTATTAATTGCAAAACACGAGCTGAAAGTTCTGCATCAAGCACTTCTTGAGACTCCACGCTGCATGAGATAAACGTAACAAATACATTGATATTTGCAAGTACATATGCATGTTATTCCTATCACAAAACAAAAATGAAAAAAAAATTACCTACAGCCAGTGGATTGTTTTATTTTAAGAATAGCAGCAATGATATGAACAATCCAAGAAAGTTTTGCCTCAATAACTGAAAGCTCACTGTTATCAGCACTCCGTCGTAGTGCTATTTCCTGTGTATTCCATTAAAAAATAATTTTAAATTTTTTTTTATCATATTGAGTGTCCATAAATATTCAACATCCAAAGAATACATCATCCAATACACTTATCGTACTGTGTATGCTTGCAGAATAGGCTCCATTGTGGTTATTATATATAAACTACTTGTTTGGTACTGCAAAAAAAAGAAATAAGAATAATCATAATAGACTCCAAGCCTTAATGGGCCGGTACAATCACGAGTTTGGCACACGTGTAATTCAGGAAACTAAAATTAGTATCGTCAGGGACTTCTAAATCTAGAAAACTCCAGGCTGGATAAGTAACAGGGAGGCTATCACATATTATATTATATATAGAAACTAGACCTGGAATCTGCAAAGATAAGGAAAGCAATCTAGCTGATCTTGAAGAAGCTCAACATTATCCAATGGATCGTCGTCGTCAGCAAATCCAGCCTACATGAAAAAGGCATGCCAAATAGGAACTCAACATTTTATGTATAATTTAAAGAGAAATATCAATCATGAAGACAAAGCAGACCTGCACAGAATTAAATCTTGATGTTATAAAGCCTTCAGTAATTTTAGGCACAAATTCATCAAGCAAACTTGGTGCCTCTCCCTTCAAATATGGTACAGATGTCACCAATCTGGACCACAACCCTAGAAGATAGTATACACTGCTGCTGGCCCACTGGTAAGACATGAACTTAATCAGCAGATAAGTTGCGAAAATGCAGTATGGATCCAAAGCATGTTGTTTCAGGCACTTAAGCATGGTATACTTATTGTTGCAAGGAAGAGGCATTCCATTATTAAACATAGATGCAGTTATTTATCACGAAGGCTAGATATGACTAATTTTTAAATCACAATAGGAAAATAAACACCAACCCACCTGCCAGGACTGCAAAGACTTTAAAGTGAACTCTGCCACCAACTGTATCCAATCACTGTAGCCTTCCACATTCACAAGCTCTGACAACTGCAGTAAATTTTGTGTATCAAATGGAGTCAGGTTTGTAGTTGTATGTAATTAAAGAGCATCATGCAATGCTATGAATACATGTCACCAACAGTTTTTTTTCAGTGAAAGAAAAGCATTTTAATAAAGAGGAATTAAAATGGGGTTACAAAGAGTAAAATTAATTAAAATAATTAAAAGCAGCAGAAACTCTACCCATGCACATGCACAAATTTGTGGTTATATAACATCAAGTGGCAGTCCCTACAGACATGTGAATATGCCCATGCAAATGAAGCTGTAAACCAATAGCATGGGAAAATGTAACAAGAAAACAAAACATAGAAGTAAAAGATCGGTGTCAAAAATGTGACTATACAATAAATTACCTGATAATTCACTCTGAATCGTCCAAGAAGGCGACAATACTCATGGTAATTGTCATGATCAGCAAGACCTAATAATGACCATGTCCCACTAAAATCAGTAAATGAAGCAAACTGTGGGGGGGGGGGCAATTTTAAAAGTTGGGAAATAAAAAAATGAATAGCTGGTGATTGCAAAACCCAAAACAGGATAGACAATTTAGAACGTACACACTTCTAAATTGACACATTCATTCAGGGGCCTCCAAAACCCCTTCAGAATTGGAAGTGAAAGGAGAAAAAAGACAATGAAACTGTTCAACAAGAAGTATTTGCTAAGCAAGCATGATTAAAATCTCTAAACAAACAGATTGCAACCACTTAACACCAACAACAATTACAGAATTTTCACTCCAGAGGTCCTATGCATGCCACCTTTAACAGTGATCTATTGTCCACGCTCAAACTCATTCTGAAGAAGGAAAATGGAGAAAACAAAAATAGGAAGAAAGTGACCAAAACGATTCAGTATGATAAACAATTTAAGAAAAAAAACCCACACAGAAATGCAAGTGCATTTTATTTGAATTCTTTTAAGATATAATTTATTATATTAAGATATCCTTGAAAGAAATACATCTTGAAGGAGAATAAGAATCCTCCAAAAAGAAAAGAAAACAAAACAAAGAAAAAGAAGTTAAACAGCATAGAAACCAAAACCAAAACAAAAGAAATGCATATGCATTGTATTTGAATAATCACAAAGTACAATCACCAAACCATATGCTACAAGGAAAAAGAAGAAGGTAACAGCACCCTGTCCTGTTTGAAGAATTTCCTTGGTTCCTGTCATCAAATGGGCCAAAAACTTGGAACGAGCAGCATCATTTGTGAACAAAGAGCGCCGTACTGATGCTAATCGGACCAAGCATTCCAGTGCCTAAAAAGAAAACCAATAAGAACCCCTAGCAATGAAGAATGACACGGTATAGAAACACATAAATCCACATCTCAAACAGACAAATAACAAATGGACAAAAAAATTAAGTCTGAATTTCAACATCCAACAAAAACAAGCCTGCATATGTTAGAAGTGTGAATTTACATAAATTCTCCATTATTCATTTACATTTACATTTACATACATGACAATATTTATCAGTTTCTTATTTTTTTGGATTAATGCTCTTCCTGATGGCCTTGATCCTATGACAACAGCACTACATCCAACATTTTTTTTAACATTGGAAGTGTGAATTTGCATTGACAAAGCACTAAAAGTACCACTACTATACAGGACAAGTACCACTATTATACAGGATCAGATGAACTACATGCAAAAACAATCAGCACAGTTAAGATGCCCTCCTAATTAGTAAAAGTTGCCATGTTTGCCAATAATTTATAGGCTTAAGACCAAACATCTTTCAAGGATGTAAAAGATGTAAGCAAAGACTCTTCCCTCGAATCTCCTTTTCTTCCCTCAGCAAAAAAAAAAAAAAAATCATAAGATAATGTACTATTAGCATGGGAAGAATGCACAAGATGAGTTAATAAATAAGAAATCCTCTAAAGCAACAAAGATGATGAAGAAACCAAACTCAATATAGAAGAGACACTAATCCTGCTAAATATAAGCAAGAACAGCACCCATTAAGGCACCTAAAGCGCTACATCACAAAGATGCAAGGAACAGAACCAATCCTTAAATTCTAGCATTCTTATCCATCCAAACACAACAGGTGAATCCACATGATAGAAACTTAAAATCTTCCTCCAAGCCACAAGGAAATTGTCAGCAAATCCACCATCCTAAACAAAATTCACCTCAAAACCAAATAATCTATTTCCCTCAACAAAAATAGCCAACAGAATGCAACCCTAAATATCTTTTTTGAGGAGCATCAACAAAAAAGGCACAATCTCCATGCATTCAACTCCACCTCAATTTACACAACCATGACCCAAAAGAAACTAAGGCCCAAAAGATCCTAAACACGAGTTCTCCAGTGTGGACCAAAATGGTCCCGTGAAGCCAGTCCCTAGTTGATGCAAGTCCTTCTCTAACTTGAAGAGCAGAAAACCAAAGTTCAAAAAGTAGGCTCGATGTAATTGAACTTGACTGATAAGGAGGGGAGAAATAATGTTTTTCAATCCGTTAAAAGAGTCATAAAGCAGTGAATCCTTCTCATGCCTGCCTTGCTTTCTTTTTCTTAGTAGGGAGGAGCAAGCACAATAGAGCTCTTCCATCCCTACCCAACTCTCTTTTCCTTAGACCTATATCCTACCTTATCTTAAGCTTCAAAATGCACACATTGACAAATTCAAGATCTTCTTCACAAAGATAGATTCAATGTATCAAGATTTTAAACTTATGTTGTAGACCAGCTAAAGCATGCATGCCAATGCATAATGAAGCAAGTGAGGAAAAATATTACAGGACTTTAAGTGCATGGTCAATACTATGATGGTGAATCATAAAAATTTATAATGTGTGATCAATAGCGAAACATCAACTGACCTCTTTTGAACAAGGAGATGTTGTAATAGCATAATAATCAAAAAAGATCTGCAATGTAGAAGGATCCTCTAAAACAGACCTCCAGGATGTCGGAATCTACAGAATTACACATGTTTGCTTGTAACAATCCAATCCATAAATAACATATATAGCACATTCAAGTGTAAGGAAATTTTACAATTAAGAAAAGATCATACATTACTAGAATAAGTAATCAAAACCTGAATAGTACCAAACTCCTCTGAACTTTCATCAATTGATGTCCCAACAAAATCAAAAGATAAACATTTTAGAGAAAGAGAAAGTGCCAACTCTTGCAATCGACCTGTAACTGTACCAGACATTGTAAAATATCAGAATGACTAATAAAGAAATAGCTACAACAGGCACACAGGTGGTGGGTGGGGGGATAAGAACATTAAACCATTACCATCATTTTTCAGTTGACCCAATGATGTTAAAGAGATTTGGAATATTTGAAAAAGTGACTGATCCCTGAAGGAGCAGGCTACCCTTCGGTGATGTGTTGACGACAACCCTGTATTTGGCTGAGAATTTAAGCATCAAGAAATGCACAAGCAAATGTCAGTCGTCGGAAAACAACAGCAATGATGTTGGTGGTGGTAATGAGCAATACTAACAATGACAACAACAACTAAGTGATGGTAGAGAGAGAAGAGTCACATTCAAACAGCAAAGGCAAGTTATTTATGTCTTGTAATAGTGCTAAGGGTGATCTATATGAAACCTTCACGTAGCATATTGTGGAAAGGCATTTTACAATGAATGAGTGAATGAGATCTATTAAGTACAAGAATAAGAATTGTAATAAAACTCTAACAAGCCTGGAGATGTCAAGGGTCATTCATTCACTACAAGTATACAAGAGGCTTACCAGTTATCTATATATAATGCAGCATATATAAGTACATGAAATGACAAGATTCACTTGTCCCCGAAACAATGATGTATGGAGTATTTCAATGATGAAATGCAGTTACATTTCTTCATATTTTTAACCACATGAATGAAGCATGAAGCTCCGCTTTGATGCATGATGTTAGGTACTAAAACTTACCCTCATATTCCTTCTTCTTTTATTTATTTTTATTATTATTTTTAGAGCCCTACCCTCATATTTTTATTGAAGATGATGGAAGCTTAGAAGGCTTATGGAGCCTCCTTATATCCAATGAATCATTAAACTCTAAGTGTCCTTTAGCAAAGTACTATGGAGCCTATGTAATTTGAAAAAGCCTTGACCTGCCTCTGCTAGTTGGGCACAGTTGACAATAAACCAATACAATAGGCATCCGAGCTAGACGGGGTGAAATTAGTTTAAAAAAAACCATCTAGAATCTAACACATTGTTCGAACAAGAGAAAAAACTATGAGAATTAGAGATACGAAGTTGAACGAGGAGATCCAAATATCTCTCAGAACAGTATTATTTAAGAGAGCACAAACCACGTGATATTGAATCATTTATTTTCATACAAAATTGCCTACAAGAACCTTTAAGCATTCTATAGGAGCATCATGCAATCCAAAAAGGCAATAAAGACAGGAACCAAATAGAAAGAATAAGATTCTATTTCCTATTGATTCTCCCATTTCCAAACATTATATTTCGCTGGAGGAAAAAGAAAGAAAAGAAAGGTATTGACGAGGGAATTTCCAAACTCGTTTTGAGTGATTCATGCTACAGATCAATCTCAAGCAAAGCATTCGTAATTGCTTCCATTTTTTGCTTCTCATAAAAATGGAAATAGAATGATAATGTTAGAAATAGTTTTAAGCATCATAAATACATTATTTCTAGGAATCATCACGAGAACATAAAGTACATTTAATTGTTATGCACAAGATAGCAACTAGCACCATACTATTGAGAAACTTTGACAAGTGCAAGAAACCAACCTGATTCATTTCAGACACAAGTTGATTCAATATCTTCAAACCAATTTCATAGTGATTTGATGATGCCTGTACAAAGGAGAGAAGTAAATATTAATAACAACGATGATAATAATAAATGTTTACAAACACGCCTCATCAATAACAGTGCACTTCCAAATGACATAATCAATAACTGCAGGTCACCAATTAATGCATGATATAGGACAAAAGAATCAATATGTAGTATAAGAAAAGCTGTAATGAAACACTTTGAAATCTCGTAAGCAGCATGTAGAGCTTAGTTTGCTAGATGGAAGAGTGGCACATGGCAATTTAAGATGTGATGTTAATTAAGAATGAAAAGGCAGTCCAATAAAGGATATGAAGACAAAATTTTATTTAAACACCAAAGGAATAATTAACCAGTTAAAGTACTAGGACTTGTGCTTGCAATTGGAAAAACATTATCTAATCAACTCCTTCCGATATCTATTCTTCATCTTTGCCATAACACTGAAGATGGCCATTTGGAACAAGCTCACTGAAATAAAAATAAAAATAAGGACCATGGCAACCCTGAAAATTTTAGAAACTTTACATTTAAGTCCTACAATTTGAAACTTTCTTAATTATACCCTTTGAGTTGAGGTTTATCTCACAAAAAAATACATAATTTGATTTAGTCTTAAATTACTTGTCAATTTAAGAGCAAAGATGTTATCAGTAACACCACCTCATCAAAGCTAAAGCTACGAGTTGGTTTTACATCTTCAATACTATCAAAATAAGTAAATAAACATCAAAATTCAAAAAAAAAAAAAAAAAAACAAAAGACTTGCATAGGAATCGTCCGCACCCCTAGCATTCCATGAAAATATAAAAATAGCCATAATGATCCTTTAAGAGACACAAAACCATACAAACTAAAATGTGAGGAAAACCAACGTGCAAACATCTCAGCAATGCACATTCTGCAATTGCACGTAAAAACATAGAATAAAAAAAAAACATCACACTTGACTAAATAGACTTGTATAAAATACCGCAAACATAGAAACAACATAATGATTTCATCTTAAATTACTTGCCATTTCAGGAGCCAAGATATCATAAGTAGCAGCATCTTGGCAAGGGTAAAGCAACGAGTTGGTTTCACTTATTACATGCCAATTTAGAGGCAAGGAAATTATCATAGCAAAACATAGACAAGGGTAAGGCTATAAATTGGTTTTGTTTATTACATGCGAATTTAAGAGCAACAAAATTATCTTAGAAAACACCTCGGCAAAGCCAAAGCTACGAGCTGGTTTTGCTTCATTAATACTACCATGAGTGAGTACACGTCAAAATTCAAAAAAAAACCAAAATTAAATATACCAATGAAAAACTCGCATTGTTATCATCCATGTCTCTAGCACTTCACAAAAAAAAAATGATAATATCCATATACATGAAAACATGAGAGAGCAATAACACACGGAAACGCATAACAACCAACCTGACTCAAGAAATCAGTAGCCTCCTTAACTACTTCTCTAAACTTATCATCATCAAACCATCCAAACTTCGTAACACGACAGAGAAGTAGGATCAAAGACGCGTTAACAAAATGCGGCAACGGTCCTCTCGTAGCCAAATAGTTGATCAAGTAATTCCCTACCACAAAACAAACACAGACAAATTCAATCCAGGTAACAATAAAAAAAAAAAAAACTGATCAAAACAAAAACAAACTAAAATATATTACTGATATCAAGACGGAGCTGCAATGAGAGGCTGTGATCGGTGACTTGCTTCAACAAACTAGAGCTGGCGAGCATCAACGAGTAAGGCGTAGACGCATTGTCAAGAATGTACTGGCATTGCGAAATGTAATCTGTATTCACTGAAAAGCATTTCAATGTATTCTCAGCGTGTGCTCTCTCTGCAGAATCTTGTGAGTTATATAACCTCTCGCACAATGCTTCTAGCTGCGCTAAACTCTCCATCGATAAAACCAAACCCTAACCTTCATCATCATCATTAAAACATAATCGCATTAACTAATCCAAAAATTTTAAAAAAAAAATCAATAATCTCTGAAATGAAGAATCGATAAACTGTTTGATTAAGTGGAAAAGATAGTGGAAGTTAGGGTTTGATTATCAGTGAAAAGAGCGATTTGAAGAGGAAGAGAAGAAATTCAGGGGAGGACATGGAAAAGGAGACAAGTGAACAGAAAGAGAGAGGACTTTTGAGATTACCTGATGGATCTGAGATCTAAAAACTCGTGTTGAGTAAGGGAATTGGTGTATTTGTTGATGTTTTCTTATGATGGAGAGGGAATCGAAGAGAGAATCCGATTTTTTATTTTTTATTTTTTGTTTGGCTTAGCTTTTTGTAATAGGAGAGGGGAATCTCCAATGGCCAGGAGCCTTGTTGGGTTTGGCTTTGTATTTTCTGTTCTTTTTTTTTTCTTTCTTTCTTTCTTTCTTTTTTTTTCTCTTTTTCGGTTTATGTGTAAGATAGTTCTTGGAAAATTTATTTTAAAAAATTTATCTTGAGTATAAACAAATAAAAAATATTAAAAATATATATTTAAAAAAAAAATTACGATCACAGCTTTAAAACAAACAAGATATAAAATAATAATATATCTACATTGATTTTAAGCTGTATAATTTGATATGATGGTTTGTTGGGAAATAGTGCTAAAGTATTTTAGGGTAAGATAACTTTTGTTTTGTGATACATTAAAAAATTATTTACTTTTATATAATTTACTTTTCATTCACTTTACATGTAAAAAATTATTTCATATTAATATAAACTAAACACATATTTTTTAAAATTATAATTAAAAATATTTTTTTTTACCATAAAAACTATCAGAATAACAAGCTCATTTAAATGGATGCATTTTAGTTTTTAACGAGATACATTGCACGCGCGCTCCATAGGCGTATCAAATGTGTATGGTGCAGAAATTGTGAACCGCGCGAAATAAGCCACCAAGAATCAAAGGTGCGGAAGAAAGCTAAGGCGGCGTCAACAGAACAAATTGCGAGCAAAATTTTGAGAGCATAGAGATGTTATAAGAGCGAATATCTATGTAGAGTATATTTGATTGTGGTTGTTTTTTAAATAATTTTTTATATTAAAATATATATTAATAATATTTTTTTATTTTTTAAAAATTATTTTTGATATCAACCTATTAAAATGATCCAAAATATATAAACCATATTAAATTTTAGTAAAAAAAAATTGAATTTTTTAGGAACACGATTCAACCGTATTCCCAAACAATTTTGTAATTAGAGGGCATAAAATGTTTTGTTAATCATATTTTAAATTCAAAACAACACATGGAATGATTTACTAATCCAAGATCCCAAAACATCATGAAAGATATGGATTCACTAATTAACAACAAAACGATGCCATAGCAATGTCAAAGAGTAGCATTGCTTTCCAGCACTTTTTTTTTTTTTTTTTTTTTGCAGCTTTAGGTTGGATTTAAGCAAAGAACCATGCATGTTTATGAAATTAGTAATTAATCACTGACAGGATCTGCCTTCACTGCTTCGTTCACGACATAATTTTCATTGCTTGACTATGTTATCTGAGTTGGAAATGGCAGCCACAAGCATGTTTATAATTATAAGACATAATGCACGAAAAAAACCAAAAGCTAGGAGTTTATGTGTTGGAGACAAACAAAAGGTTTAAACGGAGAGGCTGCACAAGGAGCTTTGCTGCGGAACTGTGGAAAATATGGAAAACCATAAGGGCATTGTTTATAGACAGAGGAAATACTAGGCTTGCGCGCATGTTAAACTGTGAATGAATTGAGCTGGCATCTCTAGCACATTTGAAAACATGGATTTTTAGCTCGTGTTCATGTTGATTTGAGTGAATGGGTGAAGAAATCAAACTTTATAAAGACACGTGTAGGCAAAACTGTTGGTGAAAAATCTATCAGAAGTTATTGCATGAAAGAGTTAGGAAGGCAAAAGTCTTTGCTTGTGTTATCAAAGTGTTAGCAGTCAACCATCACAGCAGGTTTGATGAGGCACGAGAGTTTGTGGTACTGTGATAGCTGTTATAATTGTAGTTTAAAAAAAATTTATTTTATAAAAAATTATTTTTTATTGAAGTTGATTTGATATTTATGTATATTTAGTTAAAATTTTAATTGAAATTGAGGTTGAACAAAAAGTAGTTTAATGTGTTTGGTTAATAGTGTTTTTAAAATTAAGGTTATAAAATTATTTTAAAAAATATATATTAATATAGATGGTTTTTAATTTAAATATTGTAAATTTAATATTGTTATTACATCATAAAATAATAGTACTTTATATAAAATATTTTTTATTGTTCCATTAAGCTACTTATAATTCCATCACGTATGAAATACATCCGACAAGGACTACAGTTTTTTTGGTTTCTTAAGCGCGCAATAACAACATGTAAAATATAATCAGGAACAAAATTGGGATTACAATCAAATTCTGCAAATGCTACGTCATCAAACGATCTATATCTAATTCATATAGTGTCATTGAATAATATTTAAACACTAGTTTTTCGAATAAAACACATTTAAAAAATAATTTTTTTTTATTTTACTGGATCGGACTTTGTTCAATGCATTTTGAGCTTAAATCGGAACCGGTCTGGCCGAAACTGGTCTGACCGGAACACTGTAGCATACACTGTTCACGTGAACAGTGCGCAAGAATAGTGGTTTTAGGCGCGCCATTGTTTACTGTTGAAATAAAAGCAGCGGGAAGCTGCTTCATGAGACCATGTGTTTGGAATGCAGTAACAGGTGGGGCCTATGAACAGTAAAACCCCTTTTTTTTTTAACCAAACATGAAAGCACTGCGTTTTGTTTAAAACGCAGCCTCAACCGCGTAAACAAACGCAACCTAATTACCTGTTTGTTTCTGTGTTTCAAAAGCATTTTTGAAAAAAATTGAAATTTTTTTATTTTTTTATTAACTTTAAATTAATATATTTTTAGTGTTTTCAAATCATTTTGATATGCTGATGTTAAAAATAATTTTTAAAAAATAAAAAACATCATTAATATATATTTTAACATAAAAAATTATTTGAAAAGTAACCGCAAACTAAGCAAAATTACCTGATCACTAACGTGTTTAAAAGAACGATGGAATTTGGTTATTGGATCATTTGCGTACCAAGAAAAACATTCAAATAAATAAAATAGAAAACATTAGAATAGTAGTTCCAAGAAATGCTAAGAGGACTGAAAATGGCAGGATTATTAAAGTATCATCAACAACTTACTAATTGATGGTGAAAAATGTTAGAATTTTTTTTAAAACATAGTTAATAAGCATATATTTGAGATCAAATTAAAAATCATATTCACTTGTTCTTTTTAATTAAAACTTTACTAAAATTTAATCTCTAACGTAAGTTATTTGACATAAAATGTTAACATATTTTAAACAAAATAAAAAATGAATGGGAAATTAATTTTAAATAATTATTGGTTGGAGTGATGTGAAACTCAAAACTCTATAAAATAACATTATCCTACATAGAAAAGAAATAATTTTTTTTTAATGTTTATAAAGTGAAAAGTTATAAAATTAAAATGAAACCAAACAGGCACCACAACTTTTAAAATGAAAAGGTTAAAGGCAAAATGGGTTTTGGGTTTAAACTTATGTGCATCAGTCAGGTCATGCTCAGGCTTAGGCCTGAGTTTGAGTTTATTGTAAAATAATATTTTGAGTTATTTTTTTTTTTTACAACTAGAATTTTAACTTGGATCTGGTCCATTAAGAATTATTACTTTTAACCTAATGTTTGTCTAATTCAACCCATAAATGTTAACATTCTATTTCTTGTATGTTTTTGTTGCAAATATAAATAATTTTCTTTAGCTCGAGAAAATTTAGATTTATAGTCATTATATTTAAATTTAATTTTTTTTTTTATGGTAGATAATCAGAAAAATGGTGAGAGTTAATTCTAACTACTGCCATAATTAGAACTTTTTAGCTTTTAAAATCTACTACAAAAAAGGGTGAAAAAAGAGTTTAACACATTTTTTTTTTATATAGAACTTTACACACACTTTATTATTAGTATTTTCCTTTCTTTTCTATACTCAGTGTTTCCTCATAAATCTAGAGTTTTTGTTCACTTTGTTGAGTGATAATTATGTCAGTTTACTTTGATTCAAAAACCTAATTAAGGGGTGTATCTAAACTAAAATAGTGTTGTTAGAATTTTGAAAGACATATTACAAACATTTTTAGTGTATAAAATGATGAATAATAAAGTTTCAGAGATAAAGATTCATTATTGACAAAATAAAAAATCATTAGTTTAAATTGCTTTAACAAGTAATTTTTTTTTTCTTCATCTAAGCATAAAAAAATTTATTACCAATATGTATGTCAATACTTTGATTTAATATCAATTATGAGTTTAAATGCATGCTAGCATTTTATTATTATATTTATATTAAAAGTATGTTTGATAAAAGTTTTATTTTTGTTTGCTTATAGATTTAAAATTGCATAACCTCTATGCTTTCTATGAATATTTTTTTTATTATTTTGAATATTCTTATTATGAGAAACTAAGCATCATTATTTACTGTTTTATCCTAAAAAAAAAGGAAAATCATTTTTTTTTAAAATGTTGGGTTATTTTGGATCTTGGCTCAAACAACCAATTGATTACCCAAAGCAATGGGCTACTAGGTTGGGTCGCTTGATCTGTCCAACGGCCAACTCATTTTTCTCTTTCTCTTTCCATGTATGTGTGATGTGTGTGTTTATATATATATATATATTTCATTCTCTCTTTTTTATCTTTTTCTCTCATATTTTTTTTTATCGCGCTAACAATTTTAACATAGCACACACAAGGTTTTCTGTCTAGTTCACCTAAATTTCTTACAAGACATGCTCCGTTTTCTATTACTAATAAATATGTTTTTGCTAAGCCTACTAGCCCATATAAAAGGCAATGAAAATAAATATATCCCAACACTAATCTATGGCACACTAACTTCTCTTCCAATCCAATCGTATCAGACATGGAATTCATGGCAATGTCGCCCCAACTGATGAGCCATTTTAGGTGGTCATCAATGACATGATTCTCTTTTTCATGATGCAATTTCAAGTTAGCTGTTTAAAATTACCCAATCTCATCAAGCAAGAGACGTATTTTTTTAGAGCAACAACATTGTCGCATCAAAATATTTATGCAAGCTAAGTACTTATATTTTTCTTTTCTAAATATTGTCTTTTACCCACGTACAAGTATATATTAACTTCAAGTATTAGAAAGTAATGAGGGATTTACTTGTTTTTACAAGAACAACTCATGCAATGCTCAGAACATAACCAATATATATATATATATATTTACGTGTGAAGTTTTTTCACGTCACTAATAATTCGTTAAACAATAACCCAAAAACATGAAAGATATATATCCTCGACATCGGAGAAATTTACATGATGCATGAATATAAAATCAGGCCATGCATAGCTTCCGAAGGCACCTTTAATTTTTAAGCTTGAGCCTATACCCATTACTGAGTGGGTTAGGCTCGCACACTGAAATGGATTCTGTCTAGTCTCTGGCCATAACTTATACCCAGTTTTCTTGCATGGTTTTCATCTCTTTCAAACTCAACTCAAAATTGTTAGACCAGGCCCTGCCAAACAATTTCAAGTCCGGTGACAATTAGGCGGCTGAAGACATTAATGATCTAATAAGCCTGATCCTACAATCCTACTGCACTTGACCTGGTTAACTCATTGGAAATATGAATCAGTGTCGATGCCTTGATGGGCTCACACAGGAGAAGTCTGTCTCCCAGCTTCACTGGACAGTGTTTTCATAGAGCATAGACGATAGATCTCGATTTCCATTTAGCTCTCTTCTTCGATAAAAATAAATTTAAGGTTTGCATCAACTAATTCATGTGTTGTTAATGTTAGCAGTCCATTTTTAAAGGCAGAAAGAAAGACATGGAGAGATAAAACTGATAAGTGCTGAAATTAGGCCAGTAAGTTTAAGGCTTATACATGCTTGTATTATACGGGGTAGACTACACAAGTTTTAATCTGGGATTTTTCTCCAATCCTTCAAAACTAGAGTATATGTACAAAAATATTTAAGATTTGTGTTTATTGTATAAAATATTTTATAAGAAAAATAGTTAATATATAATATTTTATGAATAACTTTTAATATCCAGAATTCACCACTTTTCTAATGGATTGAGATTCAAATGCAATTGCCTAACAATTATTTTACACACACACACACACATTCATGTTAAATACAAATTATGTCCTACGATATCAATCACATTGCAATATATATACATATTAATTTTGTTTAAATTAGTTAATGAGCTTAAATTCAATTGATATTAATAATTTTTTATCTAGATGTATCGGATCAATTAAAGCAAAAACTACTCATCCCGATTCAAGTGGGCAACGAATTCTCTAGTTAATTATATACCACTCAAGAACACAAATGCATGTGATTAACTGCAATGAACTAGCTAGTTAATTATGAGAGATATGACGATGCTACGATGCTATTAATGCAAGGAACCCTAGAAGAAAAGGAAAGTGTTTGAATCCATAAGCATAAATATGTCGTGAAAGCAAAATACTCCTTCCAATCCAACGAATGAATACGCAACAATTGCCCCTTGTGACAATGCTCCTTGAAAACATCACATTAAAGGGAGTCTGCATCTCTGACACTTGCCTCCATAACTTGCTCACAAGTTGGGCAAGATAGGGACAAACACAGCGTTTTTGGGAGATTAAAACCAGAGGATAACGAAACGTATGGACTTTCATCACGAGAAGCTTGCAATATGGATCAATTTGTTGATCAAAGCTAAGTAAGCTAAATGGCTTTGATAAAAAAAATTGCCTTTAAAGTTCCCTACTCGTCTGTGCTAGCTAGCTGGATAGCTTGCTGTCCACTGTGAGTAGTCTAAAGCTTTTTCCTGGCCTTTCCCTTCTTTCTCTGCCTTTCTATTTATGAAGCTTGGCCACTTTCTTTTGTCGTGGCAAGTTATGTATGGCTTACATATGTCAACTGTGGAAAAAGTCCAAAGGAAACTGTATAATTCATGCATGCATGCATCACTTTTTTTCTCTTCTTTTTATTGTTCTCTGTCGTTTGCTAGTATTATTGTTCTTCCTCCCATGCATGTAATTGCTCCACGAAGATAGATGGAGACAGAGAGCGCGTATAGCCGCCCATGCTATCCGTGATCTATTCCTTAGCTCCATTTGGTGATTAACGAGAATGTGTAGATAGAAATTCTACACACAGGCACGCATACATGGAATATTCCTATCTTTTTTTTTTATATATAGAGAGTTTATTCAAAAATGGAATATGATATTCAAAAAAATAAATAAAAATGATATTATAAATCATAAAACTATAATAGAATATACTGTTAACCATCATTTATCAGATTTAAAAAAGGATCTCTCAAAGGATAGTCCGATCATCTTTTTTTTTTCCTTTCTAAAAAATGACTTTTCCCGCTAACTCCTGCGTTTATAGGGAGGTCTCTAGTTTTTTATTGTTCAAGTCTCCACTAAGAAGGTAAAGAGTTATTCTTAATTAACAATATAGCGATAAAAAATTAAGATTAAAATATTTATTCTTTATATTAAAACTATCTAAATACTAAAAATTAAATTTTGAATAAAATTTAATCTAAACAAAACTATACAGAAATAAACTAGAAATTAATCCCTTTAATTTATAATTTCAAAGAGAATTATAAATTTAATATTAAAACTAGGTTTTTAAAAATATTTATCTATTTTTTAAAAAAATCTATAAAAAAATAAAATGAATTAAATTATATATCTTTTAAACATATGAATTTAATTTATTTATGAATTAAAATTAAATTAAATACTATAACGAAGTTCAATTACGGTGAAAAATTGATTCAAAACCAGATATTAAAGAATTCTATCAAGCTAGGAACAAATTAACAATGATGAAAAGTGATCTTTATCAATTCTTTCTGGTTTTTAACAACGATAAATGATAAATAGCATGACAAGAAAAGGAAAATTACAAGCTTAGCTTTATAGTTTTCCCGGTCCTCGATTTTTTTCCTTAGATATTTCATCGTCATTCTTCACTTAACCCCGGATACTACCAGAGAAGAGAGTATATACAGCAATCTCAAAGCAAAACATAGACTTCGAACAAAGTGGGAATGGGAAGAGAAAAGTGAAGGTGATGAATAATTCACGAGAGACCTGTTAAATTCTGCGAGCAGTAATCATGAGGATACCGTCGTTATCCAGCAACATTTATCAATTTTCATAAAGTTTTTGTTCGGTATTGTATTTTAAAAAAAAATTAAAATTTTTTTTGTTTTAAATTAATATGTTTTTGATATTTTTATATTATTTTAATATATTAATGTTAAAAATAATTTTTTTAAAAATATTATTTTAATATATTTTAAAATAAAAAATATTTTAAAAAATAATTATAATTAGACTCACAAAAAAGACGCTCAAAGACAAATGCAGTTACGGGGAAGGTTGAAAGAAAGAGACACCTGTGAAAACCCAGAAATTTATTTTTTTCTTCATATACTTTATTAATACATGACATCATTGGATCGTCCGAATTGACAAAAAGAGAGTGTGGTAGCGTATTGATCTGGCCAGCTATACATATATGGAGCACAGCAGTGCCAGAGCTAGCCATCCTTCTTCTTCTTTTTCTTCTTCTTTTTACGCTTAATCATGATTAAGGGCTAAAGAGAATTTCTCATTAGAGCATCTCCAATGTAAAAAACCAAATTAAAAAGTTAAATTGACAAAATAACTTTTTAAATAGTAGAAATATAGCTTTTTTAATTATATACATTCCAATGATAAAAGCTATTTAAAAAAGCCATTTATATTTTAATATATTTCATGTTAAATTCATTTTTATATAATTATGTAACTAATTTAGATATTTTATATATAATATAATTATGATGTTATTAATTATATAATTAATATTAGTAATTTATAAAAATAATATAAAATTTAATGAAATAATATGAAAGTTAAAAGATATAATTTAAAATTAAACTTAAAATTTATTTATATGAATATTTTTAATTTTCAGTTTTATATGTTACTGTTAAAAATTTAATTTTTTAAAAGTAAATTCAAATTCATGCTTTGAAAAAATAACCGCCACCATTTTAAATTTTAAAATTTCAAATTTTAAAATTCAAAAAAATAACCGCCACAATTTTAAATTTTAAAATTTTAAATTTTGAAAAAATGACCGCCAACATTCTAAGATTTCAAAATAATCCATCTATAAATATTCTCACATACCTTAACATTTTTTCTCATCATTCCATTGTTTTCTCTCCGATCAAAAATATATTTCATTAAAATTCATTATGAATCATTCTAATTTTAATTTTTATGATGCTTTTGATTTTGATGATGACACTCATGTGATCGCTTTTGAAGTTGCTGCTGTTGTGGTTGCTGAAGAAGAATCGAATAATCAAGGGCGGAGAACAGGGTATCGTGGCTCTATTCGTGGCCACAATATTGTCAATCGTAATAGAAAGGAAGGTGAGTTGAGGTTATATAATGATTATTTTGCTGAAAATCCTAAATTCACTGAAACTCAATTTCGGAGAAGATTTAGGATGAGTCGTCGTCTTTTTCTTCGGATTGCAAATGCAATGGAAGCTCATAATCCATATTTCAAACAAAGGACAGATGCTCTCGGTGTTCTTGGTTTATCTTGTCTTCAAAAGGTAACTGCCGCTCACATAATACTTGCATATGGTATTCCTGCAGATCTTACTGATGAATATCTTCAAATTAGAGAAAACACTGCGATAGAAAGTCTTAGAGCTTTCGTCAAAGCAATCGTAGAAGTTTTTGGTGATTGGTATCTAAGGGCACCAAACGAGGCCGATGTTTGTCGATTATTATCAATTGGAGAGCAGCGTGGATTTCAAGGGATGTTAGGGAGCATTGATTGTATGCATTAGAAATGGGAGAAATGCCCAATTGCATGGCATGGGATGTATACTGGTCATTGTCGTGAACCAACTATAATTCTAGAGGTGGTGGCTTCACAAGATCTTTGAATATGACATGTCTTTTTTGGAATGCCTGGATCATTAAATGATATTAATGTTCTTGATCGGTCATCTATTTTCGCTGCACTTGCTGAAGGTCGTACTGCTCCTGTCAATTATACAATTAATGGGCATGAATATACAATGGAATACTATTTAGCAGATGGGATTTATCCTAATTGGTCAACTTTTGTTAAGACAATCCCAAGGCCATTAGGAGCAAAAAGAAAATATTTTGCAAGTAAGCAAGAGTCTGCAAGAAAGGATGTAGAGCGGGCATTTGGAATGCTCCAATCTCGTTTTGTAATTGTACGTGGACTTGTTCGATACTGGGATGAAGAAACACTTGCAAATATTATGAAAGCTTGCATAATAATGCATAATATGATTATTGAAGATGAAGGAGCAATGAACCTTGGATTTGACCATGAACGTGAAGTTAATTCATTTATATCAGTGTCACGTGGTGAAATACCAGAACTACATGATTTTCTTCAAACTCATAATCGAATCAGGGATAGAGCAACTAGCTCTCAACTACAAGAAAATTTGGTTGAACATTTATGGGAACAATATGGTAACGAGTAGAATCATTAGCTTTGAATTTCTTATGTCATCAGAATTTTCAAGTTTTTTATGTTTTTTTTTTCATTATGGTTGTTATCTTTTAAGTTAATTAATCCTACTTATTGTAGTTTTTCATTATGGTTGTTATCTTTTAAGTTAATTAATCCTACTTATTATTGTTAAGTGTTAGAAGAACTTCAAAAAAGTATTATGAATTAATACCACTTTTATAACAATATATTTAAAATAACCAATAAATTTCTAAATATTTAATTAAAAATACATTACATTAAACAATAAATAAATCTAGTTAATTAAAAATACATTACATTACAATAAATCAATCAAAGTTAATTAAAAATGAAAACCCCTCTTTTGCATAATTTCTAACTTTCTATTTTGAAAATACGCTGTAGAAATTGGATCCAGATTAGAAATATCCATTTTCATAATTTCTTCTTCTTTCTCAATCCTGTCCAATTCTTGTTTCTCTTGACTTTGTTGAATCAACATGGCTTGTTGCTCTAACATAATTTTTCTGTCTTGTTTCTTCTGATCCTCAATTTCAACTAGAGTATCCCTGAATTATTGTAACAGATTCGTTACAGTTGCATCCCAAACTTTATCTTTTTCTTGTCTACGTTTAAGTCGTTCCTTTGCAGTCTTCTGACCGATTGGTCTATCTTGATAAATCAATGGTTCACTATCTTCTTTTAAACTAAAAGAATCAGGGGTAGATGGAGTTGATGAAGCCGGACTTGCATTGGCATGACCTTTTTGTTTCTTATTTGACCTTTGATGTTGACTTGCACGCTCAAATTGCCATTTGGGTTCTTTTCTTAAGATAACCCAACAATGTTCTAGTTGAAATCGTTTGCCAACGTAAGAAGCATACATTTGTCGAGCATCATTAATCTGGTAAAAAAATAAATTAATTAAATAATGTTAAAATATATGTTAAACAATTTAACATAGAAATGAATATTAACATTACCCTTGATTTTTCGGTCATTCCACTTTGCTGACGATTTTCAATTTGAGTAACAAATCCAATAAATTTACCGACTTCTCTATTTATTTCTTGCCATCTACTTGAGATGCTTATTTGTGAACGATTATTCAAGTTTCCTCCATTCTCTACAAAGTAAGCATGTACGCGAGCCCAGAACTGTTTTGTTTGTTGATCAACTCCTGTAATTGGATCCTTGCTTGTATTTAGCCATGCAGAGACAAGTAAACAATCCTCCTCTGGTGAGAAATTTTTACTTCTTTGTAATTTTTTTGCCGAATGGACATTTAAATTCGAGCATGTTAAGTCATCAATTAATTGATTAGAATCACTTGGTTGAGAGAGAATATCTTCTGACTCACTCATAAGAAAGTTGGTAAAAGAGCTTGGAAAATTTGAATCCATCTACATTAAAAAAAAATAAACTCAAGTTAAAACCTTATAAAAGGGTGTAAAGGAAGCTTACATTTGATGTCTAGCAATTTTATAGTTTCCATACATGTGAATTAATAATAAGAATTGCCTTATACTTGTTCTAACATTAATCTAATCATACAATTAATCTAATCACTTGGTTTAGTTGCATTTTTAACAAGACAAAATATAATTGACCTCAAATTAAAATAGACAAATCAAAAATAAATTTAAGATATGTCACTCCATGTTTTTATTAATATCAGCTACCATCATTACTTCCTTTCAATTTTGTCAAAGATAACAATATAAATAAAAATTATCTTCCTTAACCCAGATCAAAAACATAAAATAACAAAGAAATAAAAATCATTATAAATAGCAAATAAAAATCAAGAGATGCAAAAAAATAATCAAAATAGAAAAAGTTTTTAAGCAAACATACCTTTTGATTTCAGCTAATTAACACAATCGATGTTATTAATTATCTGGAGAACAATTAATTCTTTTTTTCTAAATAAAAGAAAATGGTGAAATTTGCAGGTAAGTTTTTTTTTTCTTTCTATTTTGCTTAAATGTTATCTTCTTCTTTCGGTTGGTTCTCCTTTTAAATGAAAAATATTAACGTTGGCCAACGGATACAAAATGTATACGTTGGCCAACGGGTACAATCGACAGAGAATAAAAACAGTTGTCAACGTCTTTATTTATCTTTTTGCTCCATTTGCCTTTTGCTACAGAACAAGATAGGAATGACTTTTACCGTATTCAACAGCTATTTTAGCTGTGAGTTTAGCTCCTCGGTTGGAGTTGACATGACCAAATAAAATAGCTAAAAGTACAAGATTTTTATTTTGGCTCTTCTTTTACCTTCTTCGTTGGAGATGCTCTTAAAATGCATAGAGATGTTGCCTTTATGTCTAATTAGTTATCTAACTCAAAAGTTAGCTCTTCTCAATTCTCTAAAAAACTAAATTACATTTATTTATCTTGTTTGTGATCATTATTATGATTCATCCGAAACTATTAAATTTATATATAAAAAAAAACTAAAGAAATTAAGAGAAAGAAAAAGGGAAGGAAAATAAGAAATATAATTATGATAAAGAAAGGAAAAATCAGGAGAAAACACAATAGCTTATATACATACATAAAAAGGAACAAACAAACATATCCCTCAATCAAAGCTTAAAATCCCAATCTCTTACAAAAAAAAAAAATTCTCCAACACAAAATCACCTCCTTCGCCCAATCCCTCAATCAATCTCTTAAAAATGACAACTCGTTTGTGTATAAGCTTTTATTGCAAAAACAAAAATCCTTCTAAAAGCTCGCTGAAAAAGGCCTTTTACATTAAGAACATGAAAATTAGATGAAAATGAAGGGAAAAAAAAACAGACAAGGGATGAAAATAAACGTGAGCCGGAAAGGAGGATGCAACGTCTTTGAATAAAGAACAATGGGTGGCTTTTTTAGGAAAAAGAAAAACCCTGCCGTGACCATGTATTTATTTTACGGCGATGTTCACCGTCTAACTTTCCCACACACACCATTGCTAGGTTACGAGAGAAACACGTTTGTTATATGTTTTTGCAATTAATACATGAAACTTGCTAATATTACGAGTCAACTGGGTCAATTCATCAATACAATACGTTAGCTCGTCGTCCATCATTCTGCTACTTTTTTTTTTGCAACCGTATTGAGATGCATTACAGTATGTTTTGCCTGAAAAGATATTTATTTATTTTTAATTTTTTTATAGTTTTGATTTATTAATATAAAAAAATTAATGTATTCTCGATCAAATATCATTTTTTAAAAGCACTCTATATTATAACATCAAATAAACATGAAATTCTAGTTATTTTTTGAGTTTAGTATTAAATTGGTTTGTAGTTATAAATCTACGGGTCTGTTTGGTATTGCGGTAACTGTTGTAGTTGTGGTTTGAAAAAAGTTGTTTTATAAAAAGTACTTTTAGTTGAGGTTGGTTTAAAAAAATAGATGTTTGGTTAAAACTGTGGTTGAAATTGAGGTTGAAGAAAAAATAGTTTAATGTGTTTAGTTAATAATGCTTTTGAAATTGAGGTTATAAAATAATTTTAAAAAATATATATTAATATTGATGGTTTTAAATTTAAATATTGTAGAATTAACTACTCCTATTACATTATGAAATAAAAATACTTTATATAAAATATTTTTTATTATTCCATTAAATTATTTATAATTCCAATATATACAAAATTCAGCCAATAAGAACTACAATTTTTATAATTTTGTGAGCGTGTAATAAAATTAGATAAAACATTATCAGGTATAAAATTGAGTGAATTTAATTCATTTTATACTAGTTTTTCAGGAAAAAAAAATATTGCTCACATCACAATGTAAGTAAATTTAATTCACTCTAAACTAATTTTTTTTTAAAAAAAAAATTATAAAAAAAAACTGTTAAAAAAATAAAATTAAAACACTAAAAAAAAAAAAAAAATCACGTGAACAGTGCAATTCGCTGGTGAATATTGTTGAAACTCGTAAAAAAGCAGTATCTTGCTGCTTTTAAAAAATTGTGTTCCAGCCGCAGGTAAATGGTGGGGCCTATGTATTTTAATTGTTCAACGATCTGTAACCAAACAGCATTGTCATGCGTTTTTGAAGAAACGCGAACGCAAACGCGTACCCAAACGAGCTCTACATATAACTATTAAACCTAGTTTGTAGAGTAATTCAAAAAATAAGTAAGATTAGGAGTCATCAAATTAACTCAGATGAATTATTTTTGTTAAGACATTGTTGTTTAATCAGATCAACTTGACTGCTAAGAATCCAATTAAATGAATTGAGTTTTGCCTGATTAACATCTTTTTTTTGGTTCAATTCAAAAAATATCCCAGGTCAGGAGCTGTGTTGTAAGTTTCTTGGTCAACAACTATGTCTGGACATGCAAGATTTGATTCAGCAGTATAAAAAGTGGAGGGACCCTGTGTGATTCTTAGCGCTTTGATTTATTTAGTCTTTGGACATGTAGGACACGAACCTGGGCCACTGGCCAGAGTTGAGGCTTTTGTGTGATTGAGAGATGGAAAACGACTCCTTCGAATGGTGGGACATGGCAAGATATGGTGGGCGGGCCCAGAGGACGTAAGCCATGATAATCCCCGAGCCCACACGGTGAATCTATGAATGTATTACATGTAAGTTGTAACCTCGTATAAGCCGGTGTCGAATCTGGTCAGAATTAGAGCATCTCCAACCGAATAGAATAGGTAAATAAAAAGATAAAATTGAAAAGATATCCTTTTTAGTTTTTATTTTTTTAATTGAGCATTTTAACCCAGCAGTCAATTGAAAGCCAAAATAACTCTTTAAGTCGAGAGAAACTATTTCTACATATTACTATAAAAATAGCTAAAAAAATAACAACTTTGCCAATAGCTATTTTTATAACCATTGGTCAACAGTTTTTTTTTTTCTTTAAAAGCAAAGAAATAAACTTGTTCTTGTTTTAAATTTTTTCAAAGCATGATTTTTAAAAAAAAAAAATTAAAAATCAAAATTTAAAATATTAATGGTTTTTTCAAAGTTTGAATTTAAATTTACTTTTAAAAAATTAAATTTTTAACAGTAACATATAAAACTAAAAATTAAAAATATTCATATAAATAAATTTTAAGTTTAATTTTAAATTATATCTTTTAACTTTCATATTATTTCATTAAATTTTATATTATTTTTATAAATTACTCATATTAATTATATAATTAATAACATCATAATTATATTATATATAAAATATCTAAATTAGTTACATAATTATATAAAAATAAATTTAACATGAAATATATTAAAATATAAATGGCTTTTCTAAATAGCTTTTTACTATTGGAATGCATATAATCAAAAAAGCTATATTTATACTATTTAAAAAGCCATTTTATCAAATTAGCTTCTCAATTTGATTTTTTGTATTGGAAATGCTCTTAAACGATAAAAAGGCTGTCAATAGCGAATCAGTAGAATCTTTGAATATGATGTCGTTTTGTAAATAATGCAATATTCACTTTGATTCGTGATTTTTGTACCAATGCCTCTTGTTTTGTTTTGTTAGTTTTTTTTTGTTTTAAAAAAATAGTGTGTCTAATATTGTAGTGTATGGTATTTTTTAAATATATCAAGTAATTTTTTTTAAAATATTTTTTATATTAATATATCAAAACTATAAAAAAAACACTAAAAAATATTAATTTAATATTTTTTAAAAATAAATTTTATTTTTAAAATGCATCCAAAACAACCTATCATAGTTCTAAACATTCACAGAATATGTTTTGCTGATGACTTATTTTTATGAAATACAATATCTTATATGTCATCTTTCTTTATCTTTTGTTTTTTTTATTCTTGCTCTGTGTTCTTTTTAAAAATGAAGGTTGATGTGTGGATAAGAGCTTATTTAATTTTTTAACAGGTGAAAATGTTTATGGACTAACTTTTTTGTACTGGGATTGAGTTTTTTTTTTTTTGATAAGTTTTGAATGATTTTATTTTTTTAAATTAATATTTTTGGATTTTTATTTTCTAAAATTTAAGAGAAGTTTTAAAACGAATTTCTTACCTTTGTAAATATCTTATACCTCTTGAGCTCATTCGTGTCGATTTTTTATTTTTGAAACGGGAAAATTTTGGATTGGTTCGCCTTAAAATTGGTGGAAGTTTTCTGAGGTGACTAATGAGTAAAAGACAACATTACCCTCTCTCGTTTCCACAAAATAAGGATGGAGCGGATCGCACCGTAGCAACTCACGAGGCATTGATAACTCATTCATTACTCATGTGTTTTTCCCTAAAATGGCAATCGAAATTGGCTTAAATATCCTTCCACGCTCTTCTTCGGAAATCAACTCCACTCTCCCTGGCTCCTGATTGCTCAACACGCTCCAGCAACTAAAGAGTAGAAATCCCTCCAACGATTCACTCGGAAAATTCATTATCTGAGCTTGATTTATTTTGAATTTCAAATTAAACATTTGATTAGATAAAATCTAATTAATTTTATTTAATTTTTAATGATTTATTTTAATTTAATTAAATTTATCATATTGGCATGAAAGAACTTTAAAATAAAAAAAATAATAAAAAAATTATTAATTCAATATGACCAATAACTTAATAACTCAGTGATCCAAACTCTTTTTCAAGTCTATAAACCTAACATTGTTGTCTTTATATACTATTCTCAAGCTAAAAAAATAGGTATTTTTTTCGTGTTTTTAATTTTATCTTCGAGGACAATGATAATACTAGAAGTTCAAAAGTGTTGACGTTGTAAAAAGAATTTTTTTTGGTCTTTATATATTTTTTATATAGTTAAATAACACGACTAACCTTTTACTTAAAAAAATATAAGCCTAGCTTGAGAGGGCGTTGTTTGTCTTTGCCACATGGTTATTTTGTAATACTGAGAGGCTTTTTAATATTTTAAATTGTTAAAATATTAATAAATTAATATAAAAAGTTGGCGTGTAGTATACACGCGTCAACACATTATCACCCCCTACACCAAATTAGAGACACTAAAAATGTATTCCGATGACCAAAATCTATCTATCACCATTTCATTCAACGTGTCATGGGGCATTATAGCTGCGTGGAGCGGCATGTTTGGTTTGGCTCCTCTCCTTTTTTTTTATTTTATTTTACTGTGTATTGGTATTGTGTTGAGTTTTTATTTCATTTAATTTTTGTATTTAATTTGATTTTTATTTTTTTTATTGCTATTCTTCAACTTTGTATTATTTTTTTATTTTTTTAAAATTTACTTTAATTTTATTTTATTTTCAATTTCAATCCTTATTTTTTTTATTTTTTCATCCTTTCTTCTTTTGTGATTTTGTTGATTTAGGAATTTTTAATTTTGCTTTCTAGTTTAATATTTATTGATAATTAAGATTTTAGACCTTAATATTTTAATTTTTAATTTTTATTCTTGGTACTTTTATAAAATTTTAATTCAGTCTTAATTTTATTATTAGATTTATAATCTTAATTTTTTTAAATTTTATTCTTCAAGTTTACTGATATTTTCTCTAAACTTTATTTATTTGTTATTATTTTTTTAATTTTATCTTTTATCGGTTTGATTATTGAAATTTATCTTCATTTTTTTTCAACTATCTCTTTGATATAGAGTCATTATTTTTTTAAATACAGTTACGACATTTAAGCATTCCGCAGCGAAGAGAAAAAAATAAAAAAAGCTATCCAGTGTTGTGTCCAAAAGTAGTTGGCCTTGCTCCCTAACATTTTCTCTCTATTTAACTCCAGACACGCTCAATGCACATACTGAAGCTATATATATGATGATTTAATAGCAGGCACAAAAAAAAAAAAAAAAAAAAAAAAAAAGCCTAAGGAAAGGAGGAAAGAAGGAAGAAAGTGAGAGTGTTTGTTGATCAAGTCAAGCCATCCCCCCCCCCCCCCCCCCCCCCCCCCCACCCTCACCCTCACCATTTCTAGTTCCCTCTCCAATAAAAATAAGTGCTAAGATACAACCCGTTTTTCTCTATTAATCCAGCTACAACTCCATTTATTTTTCTAATTTCTAAAACAAGAAAAGTAAGTTGCAATCCATAAATTTAAGCTTCTAGTAATAAATCACGCTATGCTATGGTATGATATCTACTTCAATAAGATAGTAATTAATAATGTTTTAGATCATTGAATAATTAATTCTAGATGTGGCTTTCTCCTTCTTTCTCTTTGCTAATTTGCATCTACTTTTGCCACCCATTTCCCAGCTCAATTTCACTCTATAAGAATCTCCATTTTTTAATTCTCTCTCTAAAAGTTTCCCATTTTGCGCTCTTTTTCGCTCTTATTTCCTCGTGTCCGTGGTTCAAATGATTTTCTCATTGTATGCACAGATCTTATATGCCCTCTATATCAAATTAAGGTCAAGATCATTTCTTTTGTTTTTTTTTTATATAATTTTTTTAATTGAGCTTACTTTCTGCTTATTTTTACAGAAAAAGATCAAATTTTGAGCTTAAATATCACTGGTTAGGGTTTGGGGATCCCAATTTAGGTTTTATTGTGGGAATTTAGCAATTTGAGCTGATTCTAGCTAAGATTCAGTTTATATTGGTATCTGGGTATTGATTAATGCATTAAAGTTTGGTTCTTTTATTGCTGCGTGTATATTTTTTTATTTGGGTATTGATTAACGCATTAAAGTTTGGTTCTTTTATTGTTGTGGTTTTCAGGTATTCAGTTTTTTCCCTTTCGTCTGCTTTTACTTCATTCAGGAATAATCTCTGAGCTCTTTTAACAGCTCCAATTCTGTCGGCTCAAAGCTCAAAGCTTTGTGTTTGGCATCTTGTCTGATTCAGGTATTTAATGTTCTTGTTAGATTCTTTTGGTTTGTGCTTTATTTATTAATTTTTTTGTTGCTAGATTTGTGTTTATCAAGGAAAAAGTTTCGATTTTTACTGTTCCTATTGATAGTCTGGGAGATTAGTATACTCTGTTAAATACAGTATGGCATGGCTCAATTTTTAGTTAATTTTATCGTTATAGAAATTAATGGAGTACTATTGCAATAAACGACAATAGGATTTCCTTTTATTGACTTCTATAGTTGGCGAGCAGAAATGAGTTGTATGCAACAAGTTTGTTTACTTTTTCATGATTTTGGAAATGGGTTTAGTCTTGGTATTAGTTCAAGTGTATGGCTGAGCCATTGTTCGTTCGCTGGCTTCCAGATTTGGTTAAAAACATTTAATTAAATAGAGAAATCAGGGAAGATTATAAAGCGTTTCCCCCCTTCACTTTATTGTTCTATGATCCGGCTTTTTTTTTTTGTTTTAAATTTTTTTTTATCATCACTAGATACTCAAATATTGTTTGCTAAGCCTTTTTATTCTTTGCATGAGTTCTTAGTGCTACTGTTTGACCTTTCTTTGCATTGTCCGCATTCCCTTTTGAGGTAGTATCTGGATGTTAATTCTCTCATGTCTGCATACCTTTTTGTTTTGCTTCTATAATAGCTTTAAATACTTTTGCTAATCTTCATGCTTTGACTTGGTTTAGATTTTATTTGGGTGAAGCATGCTATTTTCACCCCACTAGTTGTTTGTTGCAATAACCAGATTGTATTGGAAAAATAATGAGTTTTTGGGAGATGGAGTGCAAATATAAAAGACTAGAGAGCAAAAGACGGCCTTTTTCATCATCTGTGTTAATTTTGTTTCCACATCTTTTTTGGTTCAGGTTGTTTCTCATCATGCTGATTGAATGGTTCTGAGCTGTTTAATAGGGATTGAAAGGAGATGAGTCGCACGACAAGTGAGAGTGGGGATGGCATGATCTCCAAGGATCAGACCGAGTCGCCATTGGGCGAGGAAGGCAGCTATGGTGGAAGCACAAATGGAGTTGTTCTTAAGAAAGGGCCATGGACTTCTGCTGAAGATGCAATTTTGATAGAATATGTGAAGAAGCACGGGGAGGGGAATTGGAATTCTGTTCAGAAGCACTCAGGGCTTTTCCGTTGCGGTAAAAGCTGCAGATTACGATGGGCCAATCATCTAAGGCCTAATTTAAAGAAAGGAGCATTTACTCAAGAAGAAGAGCAACTAATCATTGAACTTCATGCCAAGATGGGAAACAAATGGGCACGGATGGCTGCACATGTAAGTGTATAATTTGTTGCTGTTAGATATTTGTGCTGTACTGCAATCCTTTTCATCTTTGTATTGGCTTTTGTATGAATATTAACAGGGAAATAGGGGCTAAAAGCTGCGTGGACTGTAATTACAAACTGTTAATTGAAATAATCACATATGCTGTAGGCTTGTAGCTACACCTGACAATCTCATTTGAAAGATCAGATAGATTAATCTTTTTCTTCGCAGAGTGCGGGCTTTAAACTGTGAAGATGAGAATTCTCAAGGATCTGTCTTTGTGGCCTCTTTTGTGGGATAGGATTACTCTTTTGACTTCTTAACAGTCTACTTATAACTGAGGATTTTAGGAATTTGTTTAGCAGATACTGAGACTAAATTCCTCTTTTCACTTGATTTTTCCCATTTTCTCATGGAGGGTACCTTTTCTCCTTTATGTAATTCCATATTCATTTACTTGCAATAAGATGTTATATTTACTTGACATGATGGTGCAATAGCAAGCTATCATATTTTAAAAAGTTCAGATGTAAACTTCTGATGCACTAAGGTTTTAGCTGTTTCCTAAAGTTATGACAATTTGAATAACCCTCAATACACACACATGCACAGAAAAAGAAGAATAAAATACATGCATACACATGAATCTGTAAATCCCAGGAATGTCAAGGGGCTCTTCTTCTGGGTGATCAACTCTGATCTACAGTCACGAGTCAAGGCCTAAACTGGTTATTCTGGATTTTTCAGCATCCATGCATGTTTAAAGTCTGAATGTATTGTGTGTAGAGTTGTTGCAATAATGTTACTGATGAAATTTTTTCATATCTGTGGCTAGTTTGCATATGAGAAATCATTGTAGTTGTTGTCGGTTTCAAGGTCTCCTAAGTTTTCATTCTGGAAAGGTTTCTGTAGCATCTTAATCTGGGTCTGATGTATTCTTCCTTTTGCTCCTCTCAGTTGCCTGGTCGTACAGACAATGAGATAAAGAATTACTGGAATACTAGAATTAAGAGGCGTCAACGGGCTGGCTTACCCCTTTATCCACCTGAAGTCTCTTTGCAAACTTTGCAAGGGAGTCAACAATGCCTGGACATTAATGGAATGGACAGTGGGAATAAAGGTCAGCATGATATCTTGCAGACCCACAATTATGGGATACCTGATGTCATGTTTGACAATTTAAAGACCAACCAAAACATCTTACCTTATGTCCCTGAACTTCCTGATATTAGTGTAAGTAGCATTCTGATGAAAGGTCTGTGCTCTTCTCAATATGGAAGCTTCATGTCACCAACAATGCACCGTCAGAAGCGTCTTCGAGAGGCAACAACCTTATTATCCAGTTTCAGTGGTGGCATGAAAAATGATTTCCACTTGTTTGACCAGTTTCAGGATGGTGATAAAGCTGCTCAATACTTTGGGTTTTCTTTTCCATTTGATCCTGATTCTGCCACCAAGAACCCAGAGATTTTTGGTGAAAATCAGGGTAGCCATACCCTTGCTAATGGCGATTTCTCTGCTTCTAAGCCCACTTCAGAGGCTGTGAAGTTAGAGCTCCCTTCACTCCAATATGCAGAAATTGATTTAGGTGGCTGGGGGGAATCTTGTTCCCCGTCACCTTTAATCGAGTCTGTTGATACTTTTATCCAATCTCCTCCTACTGGAACAGTCGAGTCAAATTTTCCATCACCACGTAATAGTGGGCTATTGGATGCTTTACTTTATGAGGCCAGAACTCTAAGCAGTGCAAAGAATCAATCATCTGATAAGAGTTCAAATTCATCTACCATTACTCCTGGTGACAATGCAGACTGTTCTGCCCTTAATTTTAGCGAGACAGAATGGGAAGACTATGGTGATCCCATTTCTCCTTTGGGTTATCCTGCAACTTCCCTTTTCAGTGAGTGCACTCCCATCAGTGCCGGTGGAAGCTCTTTGGATGAATCACCACCTGCTGAGACCCTTACTGGTATGCATCTTTTTGACATGAATTTATTTATCAAGTATCAAAGTCATAATCTATATGTTTGAAGCAATGTCGTGGGTTCCTCGGGTGATCTTTTATATTATAATATGAAGTTTGTTGAATGTCCAAAAAAAAAAAAAACAATTTCATCTTTACTATTTGTCTGTCTTGAATTTTGCAAAACACAAACCCCAAGTAATTCCAAACAAACACAGGAGAGAGACCAGAACTGGTTTATATGTTACTGTCTACATTTCTCATTCTCAAATTTGATCTGACATTTATTAGTTATTTTCAATCTTCTCTTTCAAGGCCGCATTTACAAAAGTCCTTTACACAGTCATCTGGTTTTCCATTACAGGATCTAAACGCAAATTTGGATGTTCTGCAGGATGCAATATGAAATCAGAACCTGTTGATCACACTTGGACAGCGGATAGAGAAAAGGAATCCTATACCCAGTTGGATCTTACTCGCCCTGATGCCTTACTTGACTCAGATTGGCTTGAGCATGATTCTGGTTATGGAAAGGACCAAGTCATCATGACTGAAGCCATAGCAACCCTTCTCGGTGATGATTTAAGTAGTGAGTACAAGCAGATGGCTGCTGGAGCATCTACAGATCATGGATGGGGACTAGGTTCTTGTTCATGGAACAACATGCCTGCTGTCTGTCAAATGTCTGAACTCCCTTGAAGTCTGCTATCTATCAAATGTATGAGCTTTTGATGCTTTGTTCATGTTGATGATTTCTATGATTAGGTATTCACCAGGTCCGAGTACCTTTTGAACTGTGAAAAAGTTCAGTTAGAGTAAAACTCGTGGTATGGTATGTTTCAGTCAGGGTTGTTTCATTTCTTGTTTAATGAACAAGGCTATGAATTAATGCCAATATCAAAACTTAGACAAGGTATGCTAATGCATTATGGCTTTTGCTAAATTTGTAGAATAACAAGCACCTTCAACTCGATGATTTTTGTTATTTGATGAACATGATTTGTTTCCATTGATTTGAATGGTTTTGGCTCTGATTCAACTTATTTTCTGCTACATAGTGAAGAGGTGTGCTCTGTATGCGATCTCTTCTCTTTTAGATTTTCCAAGTAATACATTGTGACATCTTTGTATAGGTGAGTATTTTGCATGTTGACTTCCATTTTCATCTTTTCTTTAACCACATGAAGATGACATGCAGTTAGGTGCACCTAGTAATGATTTAGTATAGTTTACCATTGATCAGCACTGCTTATATTTTTCAACCTGTGAACTTGGTTGTTGCTTTGCTGGAAAACATGTTCTTATTTGCATTATGCTTGTGGTTCTCAGTCACACACCATTTCTATTTTCTGTCACGTCCACAAGCTTTAGATTGCTTTTTTCTATGTTAACCCCTTTTATTCCAAGCATGAAAGAGAATGCCAACAATCGCCTAGTCCAGTAACAAAGACTTCTAAGATCCTTGAACGTCAATTCTACAACCAATTGCCCCACCTGCAGAGCTGTCCTGAGTTTTGGTTTAGATGGATTGATTGTGCCATTTTAGCAGCTTGAGCTGGCTCCTCTTTTTTCGTAGGGGGAAAAAAAGAGAGTAGCAAGGGTCAATTAAGATAGCCTTGAACGTTCCAAAAATCTGCATTTCCGTCACAAACTTGCCTTACAAATAGTGTTTCTGATTGTTGAAATGTAGTTATTAACGGGTCAAATCATTTTTTTTAACTGTAAATAAATATAAAGATGTTAGTAGGATGCCTAAAATCTAATGTATATTGCAGGCATACTTTCGAAATATTGAAATTGTGATCTACCGGATTACATGTAATTTTTTTTAAAAAACGTTAAACATATTGAATTTATCTAGACAAACACATTATTTGAATTATAAAATTATAATAATACTATATAATACAAATCAAGCAAATTAGAAAGCATGTTTTTAATCAATTAAATATTAAAGTATAAAAATACAAAAAAAAAACCGACCCTAGTTACAATAACAAGATTTTTCTATATAAAAAAAATATAAAATTCAGTTTTTAATCAACTCATTATCGAGGTATAAAATTGAAAAAAAAACTCGAGTTAGCCTATTAAATTCATAATTTATATTATTAGACTTGAATAATTTTATAAAAAAATATTTTTTTATATGTATAAAAAATTCAAGTGATAAAAATAATATAGATGTATATTTTTTTAAAAAATAATTTTTTAAATTTTATTTAAATGAAATTTTTTAAAAAAAAAAGTTGAAGGAAAGCCCTTTAAAAATGAGTCTAGAAGTATAGGACTAATTGACTAGTTCCTGGCCCCAAAAGCAAAGGTAGGCCCGTGCACCTGCTCATATTTTCTTTTGCAAACAATGCAGACAGCCGGTTGCCTGCATCTTCAGTTCTCGATGACCTTTAGGTCGTGGAAATCATGGCAGGGATTTTTTAACACTAAAAATTTATTTTTTAAACTTATCTTTAACTTAAAATCATTTATAAAATAAAATAAATTAGAGATACACATAAACCCCTTCGTATCTTTAAACAATAAAAAAATTAATAAAAGAGGATTAACTTCGAACTCCAAAACTTATAAAAATCAACCTTAGCTCAATTTTAAGATAATAAAAAACTCTAGTTAAATTTTTCTGGTTAAATAAAACCTATAAACATCAAAATCAATATTTTTTCTAGCTGGAATCAGGTCAAACAACGACTCTTTCTCTACAACTATAATCTAATAAGTTTCTCTATTCTCTCTTAAATTAGAAATTGAAAAATAAATAAAATAAAATTTTATATTAAAATTAAGATTTTAAAATATATAAAAACCGAAATATTTATTTAAAATGTACAGGGATCAAAGTTAATTTTTCACATCAATTTTTAAATTATCATTCATTAGTTATTAGTTCATCAAGTTACATCGAGATGGCTTGAGTTTTTTTATTTGGTGTTGTATTTTTTGAAGTTTTTTTTTTTGTTTTTATTTTTAACATTAGATTATTATATCTTAAATTTTATAATTTTTTTTTATTTTTCTCTTTGCTGCTTCTTTCAATGTGTTTTAATTAATTTAAGCAAAGTTATCTCGGATTATCTTTGCCGAAATACTTTTTATGGCGTGGAAAAAAATTTGGTTCGGCCGGGCGAGGATGAGCAAAGGGCAGCAGTATGTAGTGTTTTCAAGTCTAACGCCAGAATAACAGGAAAAAAAAACCTATCTCATTTAGTTTCTTTTTAATTTAATTTATTATATCAAGATAATATGTTTTCTATCTAAAATCAAGTGATATTTTCGAGCCAGTTTGTGCATAGTAAATTGAAATCCACTTTTTTATCCAGTCAAAGGCGTGGTGCCAGGACAGGGAGATGTGCCTGAAAACACATTACGTTTTAATACATTTGAAAACTTAGAAATCTAATCCAACGAAAAACAGTAGCTGGCGTATTAAGGATAACAAGTAACAAGATAATCAACGAGCATCAATCATCAGACTTGACATTATATCTAGTTAACCATCTCTGTATCAAGTACTGCACCTTGACCTTAAGATGATCCTTCATTATCTGATCCACCAACTGAAGTGCTTCATCTTCTTGATGAAATGGCTAATAATGAAGGTGGCGGCGAAAGTTTATTGGGGGTGATGGTGGAAGTCTTAGACTCGTGCTACTGGTGGACGTAATATCTGTAGGAAAGCTTGGAGAGAAGGTTTCTATGGTATAGCTAGGAGTATCATCATAAGATTCATAGGAGTCCTGTACACTGCTTGGTGAATCTGATTTTTCCGGGGTTAGTTCTCCAAGACTGCACGTTGAGTTGCTTTCTATTATGTAGTTCAGGGCATAAACCACCTGTCATGTTGTTGAACAGCAAATGAGCGCATTACACCGCAGAGACCAAAAAGAGCGAGAGAGAAGGGTGTTATGATGAGCTTGTAAGATCTTTGTCCCATGATATGAAACATTACTGTTGCAGATCACTGATCACAAGAGTTACCTAATCCATAGTTAATCGCTTCTGAGGATCCTTGCTGAGACATTTTTCTGCCACTCGAATCATCCAAAAGAGTTGATGGACATCGTGGGACTCTAAGATCCTCTGATCAATTAAATTTGGGTAGTTTCTTTCTTTCAGCAGCGGCCTTGCCTGTAAGCAAAAGTGAAATGATATGAATTAGCCCTGAAACATATAAGAACAACAAATATAAGGTTCTTATGTTTCCAACTTTCGGGCTTGTGCGTGTGACAGATGAGAGAATAACAGACTGAAGCAATGCCTTAAGTGGAAATAGCTTTAAGGATATTTACCCATCCGACAAGACTTTTCCCTCCTAGTATTTTGTCTGAAGTCTTTAGTCCCGTGATCAGCTGCAATAGCACCACACCAAAAGCATAAACATCTGTCTTGGTTGACACCTTCCCACATTCTGCATATTCTGGTGCCAAGTATCCAAGAGTTCCAACAACTCTTGTCTCCAAGGACGGCTCTGAATCTTCGTGTTGAGTTCTTGCAAGACCGAAATCTCCGAGCTAATTCAAGGAAAATGTTAGATGAATCCTGATGTGGTGAAATCTTTTGATTACTCATTAAGAATGAATAGCGCTGTTCTGGTTTACAGATGGTTTTGCTTAGATCTCCTGTCTTCAGTAATCTGGAAACTGATTCTAAAAATAAATTAATCAATCTCCTTGATCACTCAATCCGATATGATATTTCTGGGTCTTCTGGCAAGTGGAAAATGGCTTAAAGATTTTCCATTAATGACAATTAGAGATGATCAGAGATTAACTTTAATGAATTTGATCATTCTAGAATCTAGAAGCCAAAAGAACTGCTTGGTTCTTTAATGAATTTGGTTTCCCTTTTGCGACAACTTCAGTAGATCAATGCCTGGATGGAAATAAAGAATCAATTTAGAATTGCTTGGTTTTATATTATTACCAGTGCTTCATGATCATGGGTTATGAGAAGGTTGTTTGGCCTCATATCTCTGTGGATAATATTGTTTTCATGCAGATATTTTAGCCCTCTGGCAGCTCCCAAAGCTATCTTCATCCTCTTTTCCCAGGTGAGGGGCTTGCGCGCATGTTCTGCAGAAATTTAGCTAACATCACCGTGTATTAGGCTCCGTTCTCTATTATATTATTATGGTACATATCCAATGCAATCATAGTATTGCAAAGCATAGAAAAATTAAATCCAGGGTCATTGATTCTTACTTGATAAATGTTGGTCCAGTGAACAATTGCACACATATTCATAAACAAGCAGCCTGTCGTTTCCTTCAGAACAAGATCCCAACAGCATGACCAAATTCTCATGTCTGGCTTTGCTGAGCACTTCAACTTCAGACTTGAATTCCTTTTCTCCCTGGAAACTTGCACTGTTGTGCTGCTTCACAGCAAAAGCCAGTCCGTCCAGATCGCCTCTGTAGACAGAGCCAAAACCACCTTCTGATAGGAATTTCTTTTGGGAAAATCCTTCTGTTGCAGCATTATAACTGAAGTCTCTCTTCCATCCTATCTTTGTCCGTCTATTCTTGCAAACTAAGCAAATGGAATTTTTGAATACCTCATCTGTAGGGCTCTCTCCCATCCAATTATCAATGTTCTTTTGTCGTCTTTGTTGTTCATTTAGGCTCTCTGCCTCCCTTTCCTTCTGCTCAAACTTAGTATTTGCAGCCAGGGAATGTTTTCCTGCTGTTGCTTGTTGTGTGTTGGCAGTGTTTTCTTTCCCTTGAAAATTCATGTAGGCATGCTTTGTGGTTTTAGAAGTAGAACTTGAAGTGTCATGTTCATGATAACCTGTAGTTGAAGTTGAAGATGAAGCTGTAGTCATCATGAACTGACTAGTTGATGCGGATTTAGAGAATGAATCTGATCTCCTGTGAGTTTCATGAGTTATTTCTTCACCGTGATTGAATTGTTGTTCTCTGACTGCACCAGTGCTGGGAGGAGCTGGGGGTTCTGAAGCAACACAGGCTTAATTTTTAAATGCTTTCTATTTGTATCAATTGACTAGTGCGATGAAGATTTTGTGTTTACACGTTAGAAAACTCGACTTTTGAAAATACATGCAACGATACAACTCTTTCTCCAGGTTGAATACAAGAAAGTGAGATTTTACGGGGAGCATTTGCTGATATCAGAGAAGAAATATGATACTAACTCTCTGGAGGACCAGATGAAATTACATTATGCAGAATTTGATACTCTTTGAAAAAATCCGTATCAAAGATAAGAACCACAGAAACAAATCACAGTTTAGAGATTTTATGAAATGGGAGCTTGAGACAGAAACTACTATCAAAGATGGCCTTAGGAAACAAATGGAATGTAAAAAACTGATGGATAAACAGCAAGAAGCTGCAATACGCAGATCTCTGTTCCTGATGCTACACCAGAACCAACAAGTTAAAGGGAAGATTCTAGAGGAAAAGAAGGGTGGGTGGTGAATCCAACCAAGCTCCTTCATAGTTATTTCGGTCCGGAGTTTCATTTTTTTTTAATCTTGGTTATAATTTCTATGCTTGGAACCCTGGCCTCAAGCCAGGAAAATGTTGAGATTTTGACCATACCAAAGCTCGTTCTCGATGATATCAGTCATTTTGGGCAAATAGTTTGTCTACTATTCTCTTTGTAGATTCAGCTGATAGGGAAATAGCAATGGACCAGCCAGACATGATAATGGAAAATTTAAGTACAGCTTCTGTAAAGCTGTTTCAGGCTTTCATCTGTTAAACATTGTCGGCTCTCCACAGTGTGTGTCTTATCAATATCAAGCAACCAGAAGTGGCCACTTGTTTGTATGATAATTCTTATCGTGTTTAAACATCCATTTGTACTCATTATGTTAGGAATCTGCATTGAACAGGAGTTGAGTTTGGTGACCACTGCTGTAAAATACTTAGAACATTTGCTTGCACTACGCTACAATCAGATCAATTTTCTTAGCATAAAAAATGTTGAAGTGTGCTAATATGTTTTATAGAATGAAGAAATTTAAATAGTGTAGGGGCTTACCAGATTAACTTAACGAGTTTAAAAATAACTTGGATGATTGTTAAAAACTTAGTTTGGCTAAAAATAAATTTAAAATGATATTATTTTTTAAAAAAAATATTGAGATGAAAATATATTGAATCGACTTAGGTCAACTTGAGTTAATTTGTCAAATCCAAGACCCGAATCATGAGACTAGGATAATCTTATAAAAGAACAAATTGAAATAAATTATGAAACTCAATTCTCTACCAACTTAATATTAAAGGATGAAATTGAAAAAGAAAATTCAATTAAAAAAGACCAAAAAACAAACAATTCGAGTTAACTTAAGTTAACGTACCAAGCCCACAACCAGGTCATGTGACTAAGATAACCATATAAAAAGTAAATTTAAATAAATTATGAAGCCAAATTCTTAATCAACTAAATGTTGAAAGATAAAATTAAAAAAAAATATAAAAAATATTTCGAGTCAATCAGCTAAGCTCATAATCTAGGTAATGAAATTGGCATAAACTTTATAGAAAGCATACCAAAAAAAAAAAAAAGTGTAATTCCAAATAAACCAAATCTTGAATGTTAAAATTGAGAAAATAAAAGAAACAAAAAAAATTTAAGCTAACTCATTAAATTCACGTTTCATAGGATTGTTATAAGCAAACATAATAATTAAAGAATAAAATTAAATATATTTAACGTTTACCAAAACAAAATAAACTATTGTTATTTTGTGAGGAGGGAACATTGAATTCCCTCTTCAATTAATTTTTGTTAATAATATTTAACTAAGTAAAGGGAGTTCATGTTATTCATTCAGTACATTAAGAAGTTATTGCTATTTGTTTTATTGTATAAAATATTGAAGCAAATTGGATTATAAAATTAGTTGAATGGTGTACAAAATCGATCTAGATATTCATATTAATAATAATAATAATAAAAGATGTTGGAGCAGAGGGAATCATTCTTCTTATTAATATTTCCTCTGGTTTGCTTCCTGATTTTTGCCTGTGGAGTTTTTTGATTTATTAGGGGTGAGTTTTCTGCATTAATTTACAACAAAAGAAAAAGGGTACAAAGTTATTCTCCATTGAGTAGCATGATATTTTCACAAGCATTAAAGCCTTCAATTGTGTTTGGTTAGTGTCTGAAATAAAAAAAAATAAGTATAGAAGAAAGAATAAAAATATATTTAATTAAAAAAATAAAAACAAAAAAAATAAAATAAATTTGTTCTGTGGACAAACCCGCTGTACATAGAAATGAAACATTCATAAACATACAGTAAGACATAGAGAAACATTGGTTTGCTGTATATCCATAAGATTATTTGCATCCTTGTGATCTTTTCATCTATTTTTATTTTTATAATCCAAAGTTTTTGTCATACTTTATTGCAGTTGTCATCATATGATTATGTTGCTGGCTATGAGATATCTCCAAATTTCATTTTATTTAAATAGATCAAAATTGTACAAGACAAAGTAGACTAACCCACCTAGATAAAGATCCACCGGATAAAATCTACTCGAGGTGGGATTGCTCTTCTAATTCTTTATACAGATGTTCTCGTGCTCTCGATAAAATGTAATGCAACTAAAATTCTGTAAATAAGGCATGATCTAAAAGGAAGCACATGCTAATACGTCTCTAAAACATGGAGCAGCTTCAGCTAAAAATGAATACACACAAAAATTTCCATCTAATGGCTCCCCCTCTGAAAATGTTAAACGAAACATGTGAGGCATGATGGCAAAAGCCAAAGGGTCAAAACTAGGGAAAGAAATTGCTGTCACATGTAGCTTCACTGCTTCTTATCTAGGGAGAGAAAGAATGGGATCTCAAAGGGATAAAGATTTATACCTCCTCACGCACATCTTTAATTTTTTTAACTACCTCAAAGCCACACCCGACAACAAACTATGCTGTGTTTTTCTTGTTTCTAAAGCTCTCCTTCAGCGAAGCAAATTTTTTCTTGCACTGGTTTATAGTTTTCCCAGGAACAGCAGCAGCAACCCGCTCCCAACGTTGACTGGTTTCTTTTGGGAATGTTTTTAGAGCCTGAACCAGAGCTCTTTCTTGCACCGCAGACCACACATCTTGGTCAGCACTTGAAGACACCCCATTTGCAGTGACCACATCATCAGTTTTCTGCTTGTCCGTGTCACTTGAAGACTCTTCTTGAGCCACCTTTGCAGCACTACTTTCAGGTGCTTGAACAGTTGATGCCCCTTCTATTTCCTCTCTAGTTGAAAGGGGAGATGCAATGGATTGTGTAGGTTTCCTCTTCTCAAGAAAAGAATCAAAAGCTTTAGCGGAGTCAGGTTTCTGAAGGAGGACTGTTTTTGTTGCTTTTAAAATTTCTTCAACAGATCTTCCTGTACCAATGTAGTCTGAAATAACCTCCCACCTCCGCGATGTTCCTTTAGGATATTTCTGCGTTCCTTTTCTCAGAAGCTCAATTTCTTCTCGGCCCCAACGTTTCTCCTTCTTTCCAGAGCTGCTAAATGGGAAACTTCCATTGGAATTCAAAGAGCCATTCTGCTGTGAAATCTTCTTCTCTTCTTGTTTACTGCTCCCAGAATCATGATCACATCCACATGCATCTCTCAGTACTTTTGCTTGCTCTAGCACTTCTTTGCCTTCAATCCTGTCACATAAACTCCTAAGCTGCTCAATATCCAGTGACATACAAAGATTCTCCACATCAGCCTCGCTAAGACTGAGCAAACACTGTGACAGAACAGATCCAGAAAGAGTTCGGAGGCGACTCCGCTCTTTACGCAAAAGCTTCTTCTCTTTCTCCTTTAATTTCTTCTGCTGTAAAGCAGCTTCAGCAACACGTTTTTCCTCCTCTTCTTTCTGGCGTTTCTCCTCTTCAGCAGCCCTTGCAGCTTCTTCTTCTTGCAACCTTTTTGCCAAAAATTTAGCTTCCTTCTTTCTTTGCTTCTCGGCTTTCTCCTCCTCCTTTCTCCTCAATATTCTTGGGTCTCTCTTATAGGCACTGTCAACAAGAGTACGAATCCGTGCATAGTCTTCCTTTCTTGCCTTTTCTGAAAGCTTTGCATTCTGCCTCTCCATCCATCTCTTGTGGTCACGAGACTCGGCTTCTTCAAGATCAAATTCATCCGCATGGGGGAACTCTCTCCAGCTTTTAAAGCTGTACCAAAAATTATAAAAGCTATCTACTTCTTTTAAAGAAGTTTTCTCATCACCTAAAGATGGGACTGTTTGGTTAACTGACCACCGTCCATTCCTCAAAAAAGCAGGACCAAACACCTTGAAGAAGTCTTGAGGGGCACAGTCAGTGGGAATTTCATCATCAAACTCATCTGTAGAGTCATATATTCTTCTCTTCACAGGATCAATCAAAGCTTCATATGCTTCTTGGATTGCTTTGAAGTGGCTCTCTATTTCATCCTTTTTTGCTTGTTTTGCAGCCTCACTTTCCTCGGCAAGAAGAATAGCAGCCTGTTTGTCTGGATGATACTTCAAAGCAACCTCACGATAGCTTTTCCGTATTTGTTCTTCTGTGGCAAGATATCTCAAATGGCCTAAACCCAACAAGGCATAGTGATCCTGTTGCGTATCTCCAGATCCAGATTTCTTTTTACCTTTGGTGCTATAGGATTCAGATGATGGCATGTATGATTGTTGTTTGTCATTGGACACTTTCTGATCTTCAGTCTTTGTGCCTTCCTCCTCCCAGCCAAGGAGTTTTAAAGCAGCAGTGTGAAAAGCATGCCCAGCTGGTTCGAATTTCAAAGCTTTGAATGGAAGGCCGTTTGAAGAAACATGCAATGGCTGTCCATCTACAAGCTCTTGTGAGTAAGAAATAAGACGAAGACTAGTTTGGATGGCCATGACGTTACCAATATCAATCTCCAAAATCACCTCAATTTAGAACCCTGTTCAGCAATCAGTGTTGTAGCTATCTTCAAGCTGCACTGGAACGAAGCTTCAATCAGTAAAGTTCATGCAGAAGAAAGTACAAGGATTAATACTTTCTAGCAATAATCCGAGTGTGACTTGATCAGCATGTTGTAGAGTACAGGGACAGTAGACAGAACATGCTAGTTGACAGGTATATTGACTAGCATGAGTCAGCAGAAAATAAAAAAGCATACACACGCAGTTGAAAGCCACTTCACACACTTGAACATGCTTTTATAAATATTAGAGCACCCATCTCAAGACCATCAAGCTCTAAGTTGTATTGGAACAATATTTATCAACTCCAACACAACATTAAAAGCCCACAGAAAAGCAGCAATTTTCTAATGCCCTGCCACAAAAGTTAATCTACTTTATTTCAAAATAAAATAGCAATAAGTAACATTCCAAGTCCTTATGAAAGCCTAAAAGACATTATTTGCGTGCTTGGCACATAGAAAGGTAGAATTAGTCACACTAGTATCAAACATTCTAGTGATCACATCTCCAACAAACCAGAGATCCGAAAACCAGCGCAATTCAGAATTAATTTTAGACTTTACAGAATTATCTATGCACCCATATCCAATTGCACAAAAATGTCATATAGAAAACATGTAACATTCAATTTTCATTAAAAATGAAAATTTTTAAGAAATTAAAAAAACATTATAAAATACACATAAAAGCGTAGGAGTCATCAACATGCCAAATATTTTACGTTCAACAATCACCTACAAACACTCCGTTAATAACACCAATTCTACCATTAAAATTACAATATCCAAAAAAAAAAGACACCAAATTTCTCCAGTACACGTTCGTAAGAACTTCTCAAGAACAATTACAGCTCTCACCCCACTCCTCCTCAATCACAAAAATCATCACCCAACTACGCTCATGGGTTCTTGGATTTATTCCAGAAAGCTCACCAGACTTCATATCCTTGTAAATACTCTTCAATGAGTTCACGTTATTATCAAAACACAAGGCCCTATCGTTAGCAAACTTGGAAATTTTATCCAACATTAAATTAAATTGATAGCTAAATCAACCACTTCTCAGCATTCGTACCAATATTAAACACGAAACCTTAGTAAATCAAAATAAGCAAACATCAGGCTAATTTGTAACTTCGCTAACGTCATTAAACACAAATGATCATTTAACCCTCAACGTTAGCTAAAGTTTTCGTATATAAATCACGTAAAGCAACAAAATAATCAAGAAGATAACATAAGGAAGCAAAATTGATGGGAAAATAACCACGAACTAGACTTTATACGAAATCAGACCACATAAAAACGATCAAAACATCGATCACTTAAAATCGCAAAAAGGGATTTCAAAAAACAACAAAAACCACAAAACGTGAACAATCAGAGCTGAAAAAAACGACCAAATAGTAAATGAAGAGCAGATGTTGTTACCTGAGTTTGAGGTGTTCGCTTGTTTATTGGAGAGATGGAGCTCCAAAGGAGGGCTCTCTTTCTCGAGAGGAAATATGATTGCGGTTATAAATTAGGGTTTTTCTAGGATTCTGAGAATTGTGAGGAATTAGGGTTTTTGAGGGGGGCGCAAAGCAGTGGAGATGGCAAAGCAAGGGAAAAAGAGGCTGCTTGCTGCTGTTCTTTTTTCGCTATTGATTTTGCTTCCGTTGAGGTTTTATAGATGGATGGTTGGATTCACGGGTGGCTTCATATTGGGCCGGGCTTACGTGTCCACTTACCAACTAGCGCGTCGCGTTTATTCTATTTATTTTTTTAAAATTAATTTTTGTATAAAGACCTGAAAGATGGACAATCCTTGACACACGAAAGTTTAGTATTTCGGTAACTTGCTTTTTAAATTATTTTTTAAATAAAATATTAAATTGATTTTTTTAAATAATTTTAATATATTTATAAAAAAAATATTTTAATATGGTTTTAATTAAAAAAATATTTTTATAAAAGCACTGTATTATTAAACATACACTTAATCTCCATTTATTGAAAGATTGATTTGTTAAACAATAATCACATGAAGCTATTTTATAATATTTTCTAATATATATTTTTTAAAATAATTTTATTTTTAATTTTTGATTTAATTAGATAGAACAAAAATAATAAAAATTCATGATTATTATTTAATAAAAAACTCAAGATAGGAAATAATATTTCTAAAATAATTTTAAATTAATATATAGTACTAAAAAATAAATTACTATATATATAACAACATCATCCACAACTTAATCAAATAAATACTTTCAATAATAAAGCATTCCAATTATAAAAAAAATCAGTAATTTTTGTTAACATCATTCATGATAAAATATCCACTCACTTTAATTATTCAATAATACATTTTTATTAACTATTTTTAATTTAAATATTTATATTTAGACTATATATATATATATATAAAAAGAATTTTATATATTTCATATTAAATAACATGTACATGATACAAATTTATATTTTTTTTCACTTTAGGCGATTCCTGATTGCAGATAGAGCTGCCTAAAATGGACTGATCAACATCTGGCTATATTGTGGCGGTACTTTCTTCCTCCTCAGCCATGTCTCTCTCACCAAAACCCCTCCTGCATCGCTTGGTAATTCTTCCTCTGCCTCTTCCTCTTCCTCTTCTTCCTTTTTCCTTTCCTCTTTTTTTATGGCAAAGTAATTCCATGTTTCAAATCTGCTTACCAGTGTTTCAACGAGCTTCCCTGCATTTACACTTTTAGGGTTCCCACTCGGTTCCACCTACAGAAATCAAAGAGCCCCTCATCAAACCTGTCCCACTTTCAACGTCTCTGCTCAGTTACCGGCGACAACAATGTGAGTACCAGTCACATTCTAACTATCCCATATTCTTAAAATGATTAATATTTGTTTAAAAACTTTTTTTTTTGGTCTTTGGTTGTGTAAGGTTAGGTTTCTGGTTCATCGGATTCTCACAACAAAAATCATGACCATGAAGGTATGTTATGTTGTTATTAGTAGTAGTAGTAGTAATATTAATAATATTAATAATAATAATAATTTGTTCATTCAACAGTATGGTGTTGAAAATTTGATGAATGTATTGTTTTGCCAGCTAAACTATCCGGCATCTTACCTTCTTTTCCAGGCTCAAGGGAAAGGAGTGAAATGAGTCAACCGTCAGCTTCGAATGAGTACTTTCTTCTTATTCATTGTGCTGACATTCTTTTGTTTGTTAATAGCATGATGATGGCAATGCTGTTGCTTTCTTGCTTACCCTTGAATATAATACATAGGAATGTACAGATAGATTTTCTTTTTTCTTTCTGCTAATTGCTTTGTTGATTAGAGGCATGGAGATTTCTGTTGGCGATGAATGTTTTATAAACGGAAGCTATTATAGCTTTGAATTAATGGGTTGGATTACTTTTTGTAAAATGAGTATTGTCTCAATGGTGTGATTTTACTGCCGTTATAAACGGAGAGAAGAAAAGGTAAGTTAGAAATGCATGAATATCTTCTCTTGTTCATCGGGGTTTGAATTGTATGAGTACTGATTTAGTCTTTTTTTTTTTTATTATTATTTTTATTTTACTTGTCACCAGTTTGTTGAAGAAACTAAAGAGATATGGGATTTCTGGAATATTATCCTATGGGCTTTTGAATACTGCCTACTACCTTACAACCTTTCTCTTGGTGTGGTAAGTGAAGTAACCTTTTATAAGAATCACTTGGTCCATGTTTCTTTTAATGTGCATAAAACCCCAGAGTGCGACAAACTTGAGAGGTTTGTGCTGTTTGATCATGGACAGCATGTCACTCACATCGTTCAGCACACCTTCAATGCTAATTAGCAAGCTGTGGGTTTGAAATTTGTGACCAAAGATTAATTATACCTTCTCTTAATGTGGTGTACGTTGCTTTATCTCTAGACTTTTGAGTAGTCACATTTCCAGGTCATGAAACATCATCATTCTGTAGATGAGTCTGGTAAATGAATGTTTGATGAAAGAATCCAGCTATGGCCTGATTACGAATAAAAGAAGCTTACTTTTAGGGAGCCTTATTGGATCTTCTCATTGAGAGAAACATAGTGTCCACTTAAAGTTGGAAGAAATGGATTGATTATGGTGTTTTCTTTTCTCCCACACAAATTCATTTTTCTTGATATATTAGACCAGTTCTTGTATAGGAGGAGGATGTTGGGGTGCTGATTTGATAATTCAAGTTGCTGCTATAACTAAGTTTGGGTGTGACTATTTGATTTTTTATCTTTGAATTTGAAGGCAGATTCAAAGTTATGTTGTTTGTGGACTGTCTTGGCCTATACTCTACAGCCTTTGAAATTTAAGCTTACTTCACTTGCTTACCAGGTTCTATGTTGCTCCTGCACCTGGAAAAATGGGTTATTTTGCTGCTGCTGAAAGGTAAATTACTGATCTTTCTAAACATCAATGGGACTATAAAATAGCATGGAAATTTAACTGGTTGCAGATTTCTCAAAGTGATGGCAATGGTGTGGGCTGGGAGCCAAGTTACCAAGCTCGTGAGAGCAGGAGGGTGAGCTGCTAGAACTCGACTTTTCTTTCTTCATGTTACTTGTCTAAATGTAAAGATTGATTCCATGACCTTAAATAACCAGGAGGTGTTCAGGAATTGTTATTGCTACTGTTTTTTCCTGGTCATGTTCACTTGAAGTCAATTCAATCTAGATTTCAAATTTCATAAATTTCTTTGGTTTTTCTTCTATTTTTGGGGCTTAACAAATGGATAATTTATGGGCTGTTTGGGTTGCTGGTGAGGTCGGATGGTTCTCAAGCATTGGGACACTGTAACGAGTAATGACCATAGTTGGAACATTTCTCAAAAGTGTCTGAAATTAAACGAACAAACCAGAAAACATAATATATTTGGAGATATAAATTCCTGGTCTGATGCGCAATTGCTGTCACGTTGATGCAATTTAGAGGAACTAAACCCCTGTTTTCAACCTCAGCAAAGAATTTGTTTCCCAAAGTTGCAAGGACATGGATGTAGTTGAACCTTGTGAGCTTGTTTTATATTAAACTAAGACAGTTTTCTGTTGGATTTTTTATGGTAATTCTTTTTTTCTAGATCATGAACCATCATTTTTATTTTATCCACCTGTCTTTTTTCCCCCTTGTCCTTGTTTTATGATTTTGTTTGATGTTCTTATACTACCATTTTGCATCTAGAATTGGATGATTCCCTTCCACAGTAAGGCTCTTTTACTATATTTTAAAATCTTTTAAGCCTAATTTAGTAAGTGCATTATATATTTCGAAGCATTTGTTTCTTAAAGAGATACCTCTTGCCCAGGGCCCTTGCTCTTGCGCCTTTTGTAGACAGAGGACTGTCATGGTTCACTGTCATATTCAAATTTGAGTCTCAGGAGAAGGTACATATCTAATGTTTGGCATTTTCGTAACATTCTCATTCATTCGATTACGTGTAACCATTACATTTTACTGTTTCAGGCTTTCATAGCAATTGTTGGATTCTGTTTTGGACTGGCCCTCATTTTATTTCTAGTCATGACATTGCTCTGGGCATAAAATCATCACTTCGTTCTCTTTTAGGTAGGGGGTGTTTCCATTTTTCTTCCCCGCAAAAATAAAATTTGGCATCCCTTGATTACTATCACCTTCACATTATTTATTAATGGTGACCTTGACCTGTTCCAGGTGGAGCATATACCATGTGAAGCAAAGGAGCTGCATCAATGTTTCGAAGATGAAACTACCAAGCATAGGCATGTGACCAATGTTGATTCTCTCGTGGATTCAAGACCATCCATATTTGGTGGTGAAAGTTGCAGAGATCCAGCGTGATAAAAAAAAAAAGAACAGAGAAGAAAAGTTTATCTTTTACTCTTCTCCTACAAAACTTTTTTTTCTTGACCATCAAAGAAAAAGCACTGTCATCTCATTGCAGAGAGCACAATAATTTTTCACTGAGAACTGCTATTCTGACATCACAATGTTGTATTCTCAATTAAGTTTCTTGTCATTTCTTTTTGGCTCAGACTAGGAACAAGAACAGGACAGGGATGCCTGTTTCAAGGAAATAATCTCTTCTGCTAGCTGTACGACTCACAAGAACAGGACAGGATGTCGGCCCGTAAAGCATGTGCTTTCTCATACTGGACAGGCATGAGACGGGTAACTAAAGAAAACAATCTTATAACACCAAAAAAAATTAGAAGACAGTCGCATGGACATTTAAGGTTGTCCCAATTATACCCTATTGGAGAGGGATCATCGATCTCCTGTTTGTAGTCAAATTTTGAACCCTTCGGCATTTTTTTGTGATATTGGAAATCAAATTTGTATAAAACATTTCCCCAAGCAATTTACAACAAACCTTTCTAGCTGATGATCCGTCCTCCCTCTCCATCTCGCTTGATGAGGTGAATCATGAATCTGATCGTGCAGAAAACCATTCCGGGGGGACAACAGTATTGGATGAAATCTGGATTTAGAGTAAACCGGTTACATGTTTCTGTAACCAGAACATACAAGAAGACAATTCTGGGGAATCTATTGCAATATCACCAAACATTGAACAAATTACAGGGAACATATTTGCAACAGGTTACATGCAGACACAGAGTTCTGACATGTTTTTGTGTTTTGAAGCCAGCTTATGCTTGATACAGCCCTGCAACATATTTCTAACAAAGAAGAAAGGTTAGCACCTTTAAGTCACCTCTCGAACTGTTCATATAAAGGATTGGCAGCCACGGGAGATACCCTAACGAAAACTTTCCCTCTCCAAAGAGTTCCAAATTGATGAAAATAACCTCCAGAAGCCTCAAACCGTCATCCAAATCCTAAAATCTCACGATTTTCAGGATACCCACATTGCCAAAATGATCGAAAAGTGGCCTGCTGTCCACCGTTCCAAAACAGAAGGTACTCTCAAGCCTGAATTTGACTTAAAGCGGGTTTTTTGTTGTTGTACCAGGGTATCCTCCAGCCCCTTCCGGACCAGGAGACTAATCCCCTTCGTGGCATCACCGGGCACCTTAAAGCGGGTTCCACTACCGGTGAGGATTAGAACCATGTTCGTCTCACGGGGAGGACTAGCCCCTTGCCGCTAGACCCAACCCTCGTTGGTCTTTGCATAATGATTTGATTGCTAGGGACATGGATTTTTCCATTTCTAGTTCCAGTTCCTTGTGGTTGCGTTCATAGTCATTTGCAATTAGCAACAGAGCTATATGATTCAGCATTTTTGTGCCAAATGATTTCCTTGGAGCAAAAATGCTGGATCATTTGGGTGGTATTAGATGTTTAAGACTGGAATTGAAGTTGTCAGCAGTGTTTTAAATCCTATTTTAGCAGCAAGCATCATTATCATGAGTAATTGCAATTTAATTTCTGACTTCTCTAGTCAGTGATTTTTAAATTCAGGCTTTTACTGGATTCAAATACTATATTAATCTGCAGAGTGTGTTTTATCATTAAAAAGGGCGTGGCTCACATGTGGTTGCAGATGTTGAAGCCAAAAAACTAAAGCTGTTTTGAGCTCGAACTCTGATATCCCATAATTAAGAGCAAAAATATCCTGAAAAGCTTTTCTGGTGGACAAAAGGCTTGATAAGCACCAGTGTTCGCTTTGCCTGACCTCCCACCTTTCAAATTAAGGACAGTTGCAATTTGGCCCTTCAGCTTTCAAGAATACTTGGAGCTGGGGCCTTGATCGTGCTTCCAAGTCTTTTTAACCTTTGAAGACTACATGAAGGTGCCCTTTATGATGATGTTTTGTGCAAGTCAGAGTTCAAGCGAATCAATGGGTTTCCTACGAGTGTATTACCTCGTACAGCTACTGATTCTGGGACATTTTAATGAGGGATAGCTCGGTGAAACTTGAATTTCATCAAAAACTAAAGAGCAAGTAAATAATGTGTCAAATTTCTTGATTGACAAATGAACTGTCAATTCTTATTATAATCTTCTAAATAGAAAAATTCACTTCCTTGAAAAGCTGATAAAACAAAAGGTGTTTTTACAAAACACCTAAGAATAATAGTCTCTTCCAGCTTATATTATCCTTCATACTGCAACTTTCCCTGTGTAGATTGTGGCAGGATGAAATTTTTGGGCTGGTCTGATAAACATGTCAGCAGATTCTGCAATTCCTTGTTCCCCAGCTTTCAAAGGAAGTAGCCTTGGCTGCACAACTGAATTGCGGTTGTTACTAGATTGCGGTCCAAATCTGAATTGCCTGGCAGGAATTGAAACATGCTGGTTTGCCCTGTTGAGGTCGGGATGCACAGGCGTGCTCGAGTAAGCGTGTAACTTGTTGGGGGAAGGAAAGCTGTGGTTGAGATTTGAATTAGATAAAGCCCCATGATATCTCTTGTAACAATCCTGCTCTGATTCTCCATTTGTTCCAGCACTAGCAGCATCCCTGAAGCGAAGGGAAGGAGGGATATAAAAGCAACTCCTGAAGAAAGGATGTTTCAAGGCCTCATCCGCAGTGGGCCTATTGGAAGGATTCCAAGAACAAAGCATTGAAACAAGGCTGATTGCATCCTCACTAGCAGATGGTATCAATGCAGAGAGAGGGACACCATCAAACTCTGGAAATTGGTAGTTGATTGTCCTTGCCAGATGAATTCCATCAGCCCATGAATCCATGGTTGGAGCGCCTAGTACACTGCATATCTTGTACATCTGGTTTGCTTCTCCGGTACCAGGAAAGAGCGGACGAAGAGTGAATAACTCGGCCATGATGACACCCATTGCCCACATATCAACTTTAGAATTATAAAAATCTGATTGTAGAATTACTTCAGGCGCTCGATACCAGCGAGTGGAGACATATTGTGTAAACGGTGGTCTCGAATTGATTTCTCTAGCAAGCCCAAAATCAGCAATCTTGACAGCACTTCTGGTAACCAACAAGTTCTCCGGCTTCAGGTCACGGTGAAAATACCCTTGCTTCTGCATGTACGCAAGACCCTGAAAGACCTGGCGACACAAGTCCCTAACCTCTGCTTCTGAGAACAGGGTTTTCCTGTCTGCAATGACTTGATAAAGATTCTGTTCCATGTACTCGAAAACAAAATACAAAAGTTTGTTTCTGAGGATTAGTTCTTTGAGCTTCACAATCTTGGGATGGTTCAGCTTCTGTAAGGACTTGACTTCTCTCAAACCCAGACATTCTTCCCATGAATCATATTCTCTCTTGATCTGCTTAATGGCAACAACTTCACCAGTCTCTTGATTGATCGCTTGCCTGACACTGCCAAAGGCACCCTCTCCAAGTTCTTTAACTAAAATGTACCTCTCCATTATTGTGCACCGATCGAAAGATCAAAATCTAATAGGAAAAAACTGGTTGCGATAAATCTGACCATTAAGCAAGAAACCTAAAGAAATTGACAAAAAACCGGAAACCATAAATTGCTGGCTTCATGGACAGATAAAAATACCATTGTGGATGGTGATATAGCGATTTCGACCCAAGCCAGGTGCACAAAACCCTAAAAACAAATCTTTCTTTTGTATGTCTGTGCAAATACTAGCAGGTAAACAGGGTTGGCACCATATATATATGTTACTTGAATCATATCTGTAATCCGTGGGACTACATGATTTGATATCCTTGTGCGACACGGAGAAAGAAAAATACTCGAGCTAGCATGGCGGGGGGGATGATGTAGGGATCCTCCGCTTTCTTGTGGGCCAACTACATATGTATACGCGCGCGCGCGTATGAAGAGACTGGCACCGACTCGGGAAAAGTTACGAAGTTACCAGCTTACAACGAACTCAAAAAGTAAATGCCATCTCTTTCATGCTTTCTATTTGTAATTTGGATGTGATTCTATTTACTTGTTTTATAAGTTGTTTCAGTACAGTACGGTAGGGTTATTTTTAAAATGAATTTAATCTCAAAACTATTTCTAAAATAAATCCACTTAAAAAACTCCTTTTTTTTTTTTTTACAAACAAATATAAGAATTCTGACTATATATTAGAAACTTATTATAAAAGATACATATCACTTTACTTGCTGCATAAGGCCCATTTATTTCTTAGAAAGTATTCTTGTTAAAAAAGGTAATTTTTATTTAAATTAAATTCTCCAAAAATAAATTATTTTTTTATGTTTGACAGTGTCATATAAAATAAATTGAAAAATATTTTTTATTATTTGACTGTTATGTCATAGAAAATAAATTAAAAAATATATTTTTAATTTTAAAAAAAATTTATCTAGTATATACAAAACATTAAATATAATTATATGATCACTTAAAATAAAAGAATGGAATATAAAAAATGTAATAGTGAATATTTTTTTTATTATATCATATACTTATATATATAGCTTATTTTTTAAAATATAAATATTTTAAATATAATATTATAGATATATAACTTTGTTAAATATTTTTGAAGTAGAATCTATTAATATTTTTTTTTTCATTCTTAAAACCTCAAAATAATATTTTTTTTCATATGAAAAAAGCAAAATTAGTTAATGGTATATAGTAATAGTTAAATATTTAGGTTTGGTATGAAGATTTTTTTATGGATAAATATATTCAAAAATATTTTGACAAGTTTTTCTAGATAAAAGTTTTTCTTTTCAAGGGGATATGGGCACCTATCCCTTTAATATATATTATTTAAGTATTATATAAAAAAATATTTTTAAGTTTTTGAGGTCACATAATCATCTCATGATAAATGATTGCATTAAAAAATTAGAAATTTATTGAACCATTGATTAGCCAAATGGGAGAAATTTTGAGCGTGGAGGAACCCTAAATTAAACACAAGGAATTCAACTAAAATAGAGCACCGAAGGATTTGCATTCATGGAGGTAATTATGATAAATAGCTTTGTTTATTTAAATGGTGAGACGAACTCTAAATTAGACCGTTTGAGCTTTTCCAAAATATCTATCTAAAATAATTTATGTATTTTATTTTAAGATTATTTTTGGTAATCTATTTAATAAATGTAAAATATTTTATTTTTTATGATACATGTACACTATTTAATTGAAATTAATCATAAAAAAAACTATATTTACTTCCAATGCAGGCCCGCCTTTAATCAAAGCTGGTGGGAAGGGTTGAAACATGCCCATCTGGCATGTACTGAATTTTTTTATTGAAATTTTTTTTTTTAATATTTTTAAAATGTTTTAAAGTGTTAATATTAAAAATAATTTTTAAAAATTAAAAAAATATTATTTAATTTATTTAAGAAATTATTATTATCACAATCGTTCTTTTGAAATTTATAGCTGCTCAAGTAAATTTATTTATTTATTAAAAATTATTTTTTATATTTTTAAATTATTATAATATAATAATGTTGAAAATAATTTTTTTAATTTTTTTTTTAAATATTTCCAGGCAGCCAGACTTACAAACACTCATCAGTACATTGCCAGCCAGCCAATGGAGAAACCCTAACGAAAACCCTTCATCTTCTACTGTCATCAAATCTATCAGCATTTTTCTTCCCACTAAAAATGGGCACCAATATTAATGGCAATTTACCAGTCAGAAATCTGCTGCTTTCTTTGATTCAAAAGCGTTTCGTGAAAACATCATCTACTACACGACCTCCCATTGCCTCATCATCTTCATCTTCTTTTACTGTTCAATATCTCATCAACTCATGCGGGCTTCCTTTACAATCTGCTCTTTCCGTCTCCAAAAAGTTCCGAATCGATGAAAATAACCTTCAGAAGCCTCAATCCGTCATCCAATTCTTGAAATCTTACGATTTTCAAGATTCCCACATTGCCAAATTGATCGAAAAGTGGCCCGCTGTCCTCCGTTCCAGAACCGAAGATAATCTCAAGCCTAAGTTTGACTTCTTCATAAAAAATGGCTTTGTGGGTCAGCTTCTGCCTCAGCTTGCCGTATTAGATCCGGTAATTTTTAAAATGTCCTTAGATGCTTCTATCAAGCCATGTTTTGAGCTTTTGAAACGATTTCTTGAAAGTAATGAGAATATTTTAGCTGCTATTAGTCGTGCTCCTTTTTTAATGTCCTTTAGTTTCAATGCTACCGTGCGACCAAACCTTGACTTGTTGAAAAAGGAGGGAGTGACCGCTGATAGGGTTGCAAAACTGCTATTGTTGCAGCCAAGATCTTTACAAAATAGTAATGATAGGATGGTTTATGCTGTCAGTTATGTTAAGCAACTGGGCATCGAACCAGAGAAGACAGTGTATATACATGCTCTTACAGTGATTGCACGAATGAGTGAATCTGCTTGGAGGAAGAAAATTGATATGTTTAAGAGTGTTGGGTGGACCGAAGAGGAGGTTTTATGGGCTTTTAAGCGATTACCTCATATATTATTAACTTCAGAGGAGAAAATCCGGAGCATGATGGATTTCTTTCTGAATAAGATGAAGTTGGAACGGCAAACTATAGTTGCCAATCCTAAGCTTCTTAAATACTCTTTTGGCAATAGGATTCTTCCGAGGTGCAATGTTTTGGAGGTTTTGAAGTCAAAGAAGCTGATTAAAAGAGACCCAAGCATTGCTACTTTATTAAAATTAAGCGAGAAGGATTTCATGGAGAGATGTGTTATCAAGTATGAGGATAAAGTTCCTGGTTTACTGGAGATGTATGGAGGAATTGACAAAGGTAAAGGAGGATAATGGATAGCAATGAAGGTATTGTGTCAACTTGTTTTGATTTATTTTTCTCAATCTATTACTTGAATACTGTGAATTCATTTTCTTGTGATTTTACTTATTCTTTCTGTAAGTCATCCATTAGAGTTTGTTTTTACTAGCATTTGTTCATGTTGAAGATCATTTACTGTGTTATTCTTAGAATTTTCTGGGAAATCTTTATTAAACACAACTGTCCTGATAAAAAATTATGTGATCGTATAATTCTTCCATTGATTTTCAGAGTAAAACTGAATGGTCGAGTATTTTCAATTTTGGTAGAGATTTTTGCTTTGGGAATCTTAATTTGAGCATTAAAACATAAGAGCAGCTATATAAAACATGCTCTTTGGTTGGTTCCCTCACTTGCTCAAATTATAAGCTAAAAGGGTTCTGATGCTTGTGTAAATAATTGTTTTTTAAATTTCATACAATGTTGTTCAATGATAGAACACAAGGAAAAAACAAAAACTACCCTAAACTTCTTTAGACCTTGTAGTTCTGACCCAGAAATAAGGTTAGAAGTTTGAATGGCTATTTGCTAAGGTTCAATATAGAAGAGGGTGTTAGATATGAAAGATTTAAGTCCTCTTAGTGTCATCACCCCTGCATATAAAATACCGGCTATGGTGTTGACAAACTCAGGAAGGTTTTATCAATGGACTCGAACAATGAGTTTGGTTAGGACTTGGGAGAAGCATATTTTAGATTGTAGCATGAATGAATGCATGGATTGCAAATTGCCATTTGGTACTAGTTTTTTCATTAAGCTTGCTGTCGAGAAGCTTAGTAATCTTAACAAACGAATATCATTTGCATGGTTGGGATATAGGAATTTGGATGGTGAAGCTTTCTTGTAATCAAAGCATACCCTCTACTGGTGTTTTTTGTTGGTTCTTTTGCCATTATTTGGCAGATAATAATCAAATAACAAACCCTTGATTTACCAAGTTGTGTGATGGAAAAGATAAAGATGTATAAGAACTAAAAGGGGGGAAGACACTAATTTTGTTTTTCAGTGGCGGCAGAGTATAACTTCCCACATGACCTCTTCTTCATATCTGTGGTGAAGATGCACATGTTTATTTAACCGTAACATATGTTTGTCATTTCTAAACTTCAATGGACACATGCAACAGTCGTTTTAACGTCCAGACTTGACACAGATTGCATTCTTATTTAGAAACAATGGAACAAGTATTTCAATGGCCGTGTTATATTTCAGTTGAAAAACGATCAATGTTTGCTACGGGGCTAAATTTACATTATTCATCTAATAATGAAGGTGGAGGGCAACCTTTTGTTTTCTATAGTTACATGTGTGCAGTGCATAATGAATTGAAGTTGTCAGCAGTGTTTAAATCCTATTTTAGCAGCAAGCACTGTTTTCTATAGTTATCTTGAGTAATTGCAATTTAATTTCTGACTTATTTATACAGTGATTTTTAAATTCATGCTTTTTCCTGATTCAAATACCATATTATTCTCCTGAGAATGCTTTATCATTAAAAAGGATTGGCTCACATGTGGTTGCAGATGATGAAGCCAAAAAACTGAAGCTGTTTTGCGGTCGAACTCTGACATCCCACAATTAAGAGCAAAAACATTACTGAAAACCTTTCCTGGTGGGCAAAAGGCTTGACAAGCACCAGGGTACGATTTGCCGGACCTCCCATCCTTCAAATTAAGGACAGTTCAAATTTGGCCCTTCAACTTTCCAGACTCCTTGTAGCTGGGACCTTGATCGTGCTTCCAAGTCTTTTTAACCTTTGAAGACTACATGAAGGTGCCCTTTATGTTGTTGTTGTGTACTTGTTATTCACCTGTACAGATATTTCGTAAGAATTGAGCTCTGTTGTTGCATTTAACAAAATTGATTAAAAATTTCATCTGTTTCAGGCATTAAAACGAACAATAGAGGTAAATATTTCAAATTTACCCAGGATGTATGGCGAGTTTTTTTAAAAATCAGATAATAGAACTTACTGTATAGAAAATTTAATATTTCAGGATGAATAACATTACTCAAAAAGTTAATCTGTCCTATTTACCAATTGTATCAACGATCTGATTGCTCTCTTTTTGAAAAAAAAATAAAATTATGATGGATTTATACATTAATCCATACGTGAACACAAATTTCCATATCTGCAATTTAGTTTATTCTTTTTTGACGTTGACTTGATAAATTGATCCACAATTTAGATATCATTGTAAACTCGTTTGGGTCAAAATTAACAATTTTGTATAAAAAAAATATCTGTTTATATATATATATATATATATATATATATATATATATATATATATATATATATTTATCACGTTCTGAGCTCTTTCTGAGCTTGACTTGTTTATCTAATCTGTAAGCACGTTTAATAGGAATTTCATGTGTTATAATCGCAACAAATTCAAACTCATTATTCAAATCGTCCTTAACCTCCTGCATCATATTGGGTTTAGCTTGGTGGGACAGAGATAATGTTGGTTAATTTGTTTCCTTACCTTTTCTATATATTTCTTTTATAGCATTTTATTTTACTTCTTGTGTATACAAGGGAGCACACAAAGCATTCGTTTGATTGTTAAAATGTCCCTCAGATATTAATTTTACCTTCAGGTCCAATCAGCTCCAATGATCATGTCTGATTTTTTTTTTCTTTTCTTTTTTAGTCACACAATCATCTCAAGATAAAATAATTGTATTAAAAATTTAGAAATTCATGGATATCCAAAGTGAATATGAAAAACTTTGAATATGAAAAAGTGAGAGTAATGATAGTTTAAAATACAGGTAAACCAATTTAATAATTAATCAGGTTTAAGGAAGGAATTGAAATGAGGTTTAGTGGATTGACCTGTAGTTTGATGTATCAACTCAAATTATAATTTATAAAAACTAAAAAAACATTATTTTAATTAAAAAAAACTTGTTTGAATTAAAATCCAACCCGAGTCAGGCTTTAGATTATCAAATCAACTCGACGATAAAATACTGGCATGGTTGGGAATAATATGTTTGAGAGTATGGTTGTGGTTGTTTTTTTAAATATTTTTTATTTAAAAATATATTAATATAATATTTTTTTATTTTTAAAAAATTATTATTGATATCAGTACATCAAAATAATCTGAAAACACCAAAATAATATTAATTTAAAGTAAGAAAAAAATAAAAAATTTTAATTTTTTTTTAAAATATTTTTAAAAAATAAAAACAAACAGATCTATATCTTTATACTTGAATTTACATGTAAATATATTTTATTTTATTTTTACAAATAAATTTACAATAGTTTATGCATTTCTAAAAATATTATTTTAAGTAATTTTTTTAATAAATATAAAATATTTTATTTTTAATGATCCATGTATATTATTTAGTTGAAATTTATCATAAAAAAATGCGTGTACTTCTAGGTCCGCCTTTTAAGCAGAGCGGGTGTGGAGTATTGAAATTATACTACACAAGGAGGGGTTTTTTATGGTGCTTTATTGTTCATTGAATCACCTTAATATATATTTTTAATTATTTTATAATAAATTAATGTCCTAATTAGCGTGTGTGCCAACCTAAACGTCATGAGTTCGAGCGCCAGCAGAGGTGGATTTATTTTTTGAATTGTTATAAATGACCCGCTTATTATATTTTTTTCAAAAAAAATATAAGGTGAATGAAAGAAAAAGATAAAACAAGAATAGGTTACTACAGGTGAGCCAGGTGTTGACATAGTCGTTGTTGAGTTTTTATTTTTTTTCATTTACATTCTAAAAATTTTATTAGATTCATTTACTTTTTATTTTTAATATGGTTTTTAAATACTAGTATAATACTTTATTTGAATTTTAATATTTTTTCTCAATTTTTATGTATTTTATATGAAAATAATAATACTATAAATAATAAATTGTTTGTTAAAAAGCGATTGAAATCGAGTTTAAATTATAAAAAAAGTTTAAATAGGTTTTGAAGATGATTTCATTATATATTACATTTATGATTTTTTAAAATTTTAATCCGAATGTCTAGTTTTTTTGTTAATTTGTTTTTAAAAATCATAAAATATTTTTCTAAAACAAAAACAATGGTTTTTATTAAAAAAATATTACATTAAATAAGATAAATAAAAGATATATTAATAAAAAAATTATTTTAAAAAAATCCAAAACAATTGTATTTTGAGATTTAATGATAATGTGAACAAAAAATTAACTATATATTTTTTTTATGTTCAAAGAAATTAAGTTTTTCATAGGTTATGAATATACAGACTAATTTAACTCTGTAGTTAAAGAACTTGTTTGGAAATGTAACAAACATTGTATTTAAAAATATTTTTTATTTAAAAATATATTAAAAAATATATATATATATATATGTATATATATATATATATATATAAAAGTATTTTAAAAAAATTAAAAAACAAGGTTTCACCTCAATTATAAACCGAGCCAAATTATCTTCATAGATGCAAAAACTAGAGGGTGCCTGAGCCTCCTTCGACCTCCATTGCAATCCCTACTCAATGGGTTTTAACTTAAAGGCTCTCTGTCCCCCTCTCACTCCAGTTTCTCTCTGAAAAAAAGGGCCACCTGAAACAAGCCCATCTGGGCCAGTCAAATTTAGCAGACCGCCAGCCAGCCAGCCAGGGGAGAAACCCTAACGAAAACCCTTCTTCTTCTTCTTCTTCTTCTTCTTCTTCTATCCCTGTCACCAATCTTTCAGCATTTTGCTTCCCACTAAAAAATGAGCACCAATATTAATAGCAATATACCATTGAGAAACCTGCTTTCTCTGATTCAAAGACGTTTCCTGAAAACATCATCTACTACACGACCTCCCGTTGCCTCATCTTCTTTTACTGTTCAATACCTCGTCAACTCATGCGGGCTTCCTCTACAATCTGCTCTTTCCGTCTCCAAAAAGTTCCAAATCGATGAAAATAACCTTCAGAAGCCTCAATCCGTCATCCAGTTCTTGAAATCTTACGATTTTCAGGATGCCCACGTTGCCAAATTGATCGAAAAGTGGCCCGCTGTCCTCCGTTCCAGAACAGAAGGTAATCTCAAGCCTAAGTTTGACTTCTTCATAAAAAATGGCTTTGTGGGTCAGCTTCTGCCTCAGCTTGCCGTATTGGATCCGAGAATTTTTAGAGCCTCCTTACATGCTCATATCAAGCCATGTTATGAGCTTTTGAAACGATTTCTTGAAAGTAATGAGAATATTTTAGCTGCTCTTAGTCGTGCTCCTTTTTTAATGTCCTTTAGTTTCAATGCTACCGTGCGACCAAACCTTGACTTGCTGAAAAAGGAGGGAGTGACCGCTGATAGGGTTGCAAAACTGCTATTGTCGCAGCCAAGATCTTTACAACATAGTAATGATAGGATGGTTTATGCTGTCACTTATCTTAAGCAACTGGGCATCGAACCAGACAAGACTATGTATATACATGCTCTTACAGTGATTGCACGAATGAATGAATCTGCTTGGAGGAAGAAAATTGACATGTTTAAGAGTGTTGGGTGGACCGAAGAGGAGGTTTTATGGGCTTTTAAGCGATTCCCTTGTCTATTATTAAGTTCAGAGGAGAAAATCCGGAGCATGATGGATTTCTTTCTGAATAAGATGAAGTTAGAACGGCAAACTATAGTTGCCAATCCTGCGCTTCTTAAATACTCTTTTGGCAAAAGGATTCTTCCGAGGTGCAATGTTTTGGAGGTTTTGAAGTCAAAGAAGCTGATTAAAGGAGACACAAACATTGCTACTTTTCTAAAATTAAGCGAGAAGGATTTCATGGAGAGATGTGTTGCCAAGTATGAGAATAAAGTTCCTGGTTTACTGGAGATGTATGGAGGAATTGACAAAGGAAAAGGATGATAATGGATAGCAATGAAGGTATTGTGTCAACTTGTTTTGATTTATACCGCTCAATCTATTGATTGAATAATGCGAGTTCATTTTCTTGTGATTTTACATATTCTTTCTTTATGTCATCTATTGGGGTTTGTTTTTACTAGCATTTGTTCATGTTGAAGATCATTTACCGCGTAATTCTTAGAATTTTCTGGGAAATCTTTAGTAAACACAACTAAGTCCTGATAAAAGTTATCGTATAATTCTCCAATTGCTTTTCAGAATAAAACTGAATGGTCGAGTATTTTCATTTCTGGTAGAGATTTTTGCTTTGGGAATCTTAATTTGACTACTAAAACATAAGATCAGCTATATAAAACATGCTCTTTGGTTGGTTCCCTCACTTGCTTATAAGCTAAAAGGGTTCTGATGCTTTTGTAAATAATTGTTGTTGAAATTTCATAAAATGTTGTTCAATGATAGAACACGATAGGAAAAGGAAAAAACAAAACTACCCTAAACTTCTTTAGACCTTGTAGCTTCAATTCCTACAATCTCTGACCCGGAAATAAGGTGAGGAGTTTGAATGGCTATTTTGCTAAGGTTCAATATAGAAGAGGGTGTCAGATATGAAAGATTTAAGTCTTCTGAGTGCTATCACTCGTGCATATAAAATACCGGCTATGGTGTTGACAAACTTAGGAAGAACAACGAGTTTGGTTAGGACTTGGGAGAAGCATATTTTAGATTGTAGGCATGAATGAATGCATGGATTGCAAATTGCCATTGGGTACACTAGTTTTTTCATTAAGCTTGTTGTCGAGAAGCTTAGTAATCTTAACAAATGTATATCATTTGCATGGTTGGACTCGGAATATAGGAATTTGGATGGTTAAGTTCTCTTGTAATCAAAGCGTACAGGTTCGCACCCTCTACTGGTGTTTTTTGTTGATTACTTTTCCATTATTTGGTCGATAATAATCAAATAACAAACCCTTGATTTACTTGGTTGTGTGATGGAAAAGATAAAGATGTATAAGAACTAAAAGGGGGAAGACACTAATTTGGTTTTTCATTGGCGGTAGAGTATAACCTCCACACAACCACTTCTTCATATCTATGTTTTAGATGCACGTGTTTATTTAACCGTAACTTATGTATGTCATTTCTTAACTTCAATGGACACATGCAACCGTTGGTTAAACATCCAGACTTGACACAGATTGCATGCTTATTTACAAACAATGGAACAAGTATTTCAATGGCTGTGTTATATTTCAGTTGAGAAACTTTAAATGTTTGCTACCGAGCTAAATTTACATTATCCAGCTAATAATGAAGGTGGGGGACAACCTTTTGTTTTCTATAGTTACATGTGCGCAGTGCATAATGATTTGATTGGTTGTGACTTGGATTTGTCCATTTCTAGTTCAGAGTTCTTTCCGGTTGCATTTATAGTCAATTTGCTATTCGCAACTGAGCCAAATGATGCACCATTCTATGCTGAGTCATTTGGATGGTGTAAGATGCTTAAGACTGGAATTGAAGTTGTCAGCAGTGTTTTAAATCCTATATTATCATGAGTAATTGCAATTTAATTTCTGACTTCTTTATACAGTTATTTTTAAATTCATGCTTTCTCCTGATTCAAATACCATATTATTCTCCTGAGAGTGTTTTATCATTATAAAGGATTGGCTTGCATGTGGTTGCAGATGATGAAGCCAAAAAACTGAAGCTGTTTTGAGGTCGACCTCTGATATCCCACAGTTAAGAGCAAAAACATGCTGAAAACCTTTCCTGTTGGGCGAAAGGCTTGACAAGCACCACCGTACTCTTTGCCGGACCTCCCATCCTTCAAATTAAGGACAGTTCAAATTTGGCCCTTCAACTTTCAAGACTCCTTGGAGCTGGGGCCATGATCGTGCTTCTAAGGTAATCCAAAAACATTAAAAAATAAAACAAAATGTGAGCGGGGGGGCACAAACTAATGGGGCCCAAGTCTTAACCTTTGAAGACTACATGAGGCTGCCCTTTATGTTGTTGTATTGTGCTTGTTTTCACCTTGTACAGATATTGTTAAAGTGGAGACTCATTTGTAAGAATTACACTCTTTTGTTTCTTTAATCAAATTGATTAAAAACTTCATCCGTATCAAGAATTAAAAACGATAATTAGAGGTAAATATTTCAATTTTATTGAAGATTTATAGCAAGTCCAAAAATAATATTCAGATCATAGTACTTACCGTATAGAAAATTTAATATTTCAGGATGAATAGCATTACTCAAAAAGTTAATCATTTCAATATTTACCTACTGTATCAATGATGTGATTATTCTCGTTTGGAGAAAAAAAAAAAAAGAGATGGATTTATGTAGTAATCCTTACATAAAACACAAATTTCCACATCCAGATAAAATGAGAAAAATCTACAATTAGACCACTAGAAAGTAGAAACTGACTCCATTGCAACCCTAATCTCTCTCTTCATGGGTATTTGAAAATGTGGAAGTGATTATTTATAAAATATTTTTTATTTTAAAATATATTAAAATATATTTTTTTTATTTTTTAAAAATTATTTTTGATATCAGTATATTAAAATAATCTAAAAATATAAAAAAAATATATTAATTTTAAAAAAAAATTAAAAAAATTAAAACTTTTTCAAAAGCATTTTCCGACCATAATTGAGCTAATTCTAAATCAATTTAGTTTATGCAATTGATGGATATAATTTAATCAAATCCGAGTAACTTGATAAGTTGATTTACTACCTAGTTAATTTTAAATTATTTATAAAAATAATAGAATGAAATAACATGATAATGATTTAATTATACAAGTTTGAAATCAATTTAGACCCTAAGTAGATCCGATAATTATAATCTAACTATAAAGCATTCATTTGATTGTTAAAATGTCAACCAGATATTAATTTCATCTTTTGCTCCAAGGTTTTTATATTTTTTTAGGTCACATAATCATCTCATGGTAAAATAATTGCATTAGGAATTTAGAAATTCAAGGACATCCAAAGTAAATAATGTTAAACCACTCTTATTAGCCAAGTGACCACTCCTCTTTGACAGGAAAGTTTAGATGTGAAAGAATGAGACTAACAATAGTTTAAAGGGCAGTTATACGATACTATTTGGTGATTAATTTGGCCTAAAATTATATATATTATGAACAATAATAATAAGATATAATGTTTATTATTATACATATAGATATTCATAATAGTTTATATATTTACAATTAAAAAAAAGAAGAGTAAATGTAAGTTTGTTACAGAAAATGCCGTCGATGGAAACATGGCAAAAATGAGCAACAAATTTACCTTTTCTGTTGAACTGGTAGCCGCCGTAACTCAATTTCCTTGCATCCAAAAACCCTAATTCTCAGTCATCAATGCATTTTTGCTTCCAAAGAACATGAGCAGCACTTAGCCATGAGAAGCCTGCTGCTTTCTCTGCTTCAAAAACGTTTCTTGAATACATCACCACCACCACCCACTGCCCCATCGTCACCGTCATTTACTGTTCAGTACCTCATCGCCTCATGTGGGCTTTCCTTGCAGTCAGCTCGTTCTGTTTCCAAAAAGTTCCAAATCGATGAACAGAATCTCCAAAAGCCCCTTTCCGTTATCCAACTTTTGAAATCTCACGATTTTAAGGATGCCCACATTGCCAAAATGATCGAAAAGCGACCCCGATTGCTTCACTGCAGTACACAAGACAATTTGAAGCCCAAATTCGACTTCTTCATCAAGAATGGATTCGTGGGTCGACTTCTCCCTGAGTTATTGGTTTCAGATCCGGTAATTTTGACAAGGAACTTGGGTTCTCGTATTAAGCCATGTTTTAAGCTTTTGAAGTCATTTGTACAGAGTCGTGAAGGCGTTGTAGCTCTTCTTAAGCGTGCTCCGTTTTTTTTATCGTATGGTTCCATGGACTCAATGCAACTAAATATTGATTTGTTGGTAAAAGAGGGTGTGGCTGCTGATAGGATTGCAAAACTGTTGATCTGGCAACCAAGAAGTATACTCTATAAGCCTGATAGGATAGTTTATGCGCTAAATGCTCTTAAGATCCTGGGACTTCAGCCAGGGGATAAACCCTTTATACAGGCTCTTAGCGTGAGGATACAATCGAATGACACGGCTTGGAAGAAGAAAATTGAAGTTATCAAGAGTTTCTTAAAGTTGTCTCATGGTGGAGTTTTTGTTTGAGATCTTTTATTGCCCATTCTAACACTAGCTACTGAATGTTGAGTGTATTGCTGACACGAGAACTTGGAAAGTTCCCGACTGAACTCTGTTTCCAGGCTTAAAAACTCTGCACATCATGTCTTAAATATCTAGTTAGCATAATTATCTCTTGATAAAATGGTTGCTTTGTGAAAATGTGTAATTTTTCACAAATAAATGGGCATTAAACTGAATGATGTATTTGATGCACTTGATATTGGTGAATATATTAGGCATACGAAAGTATTTAGTTGATTTATCTCTCCCCAGAAACCCACACAAGTCTGGTGGAGTAAATCCCAACTATTATCTCCTCATGCCTCTAGAACATTGTAACCTGCAAATAATATGCATGTTCTGCTGTCCCAGAATCATGACTCACAATAAATTATAATAAGTTCCGAGACTAAATCAGCTTTACTTGCACAGAACTGATGGAAGGATTGCGTTGGAAAGCACCTAATGGGTATCAGAATGGGGTTTGCTGGCTTGAATGACCTTTGAAGAAGAGGACTGTCCATTGGATCACAATGAAACTTAAAGGAGAATGAAAGTCGCTTGGCATGTCTGAATATGGCGATGAGGAGTGGTGAAAATTGTGGGATCATTTCATTACTCAGGCACGCTCATGGCTTTGGTTTCATGAAAGAGGGGGCGCCAGATATTAGAAATGTTAGGCAAGTAGCTCTATTTCTCTGGTATAAGAAATTACAAACACTAGCAATTGTTTTTGACAAACTCGAAAAGGTTGCTGCAGAATCATTTTGCTATTTTCTGTGGAGAGGCAGATTTTAGCCTTCTGCTTGTTGTAAAACAAAAATGCATGGGTTTTGAATTGCAGTTAGGTAAAGAAATCACTGTTTGTGAGTTTATCATTGATCAGTTAATGATCATGTTCATGGAGGCATGTCTCGTAGATGTTGAGTTTGTACATCGCGTGGACTGGCTACTTATGAACTGTTCTTAGCACCTGATTGTTTCTTATTTGATTACTATTCTTTGTACCAGTAGTTTTGAATCTATGTTTTCGCCAATGACACTACGCATTGGCAGACATCTCGTCAATTCAACAGCTTGTTTACTCCTGAGGTAGTAATTGATGCTGGATACTATAGGGTTCACCTTTAGGTGCTGTAGGTGATGTGTACATGGTTGTGCCAGGTTTCTCCAGGCCTCTTTTTAACAATAAAATCAGTTTTTTTACTCAAAAGCTTCGCTTTTGTGATGTTCAAGAAATGTTCCCTCGGGTTTGATAGGTGACTGAGAGTCCCAAACGACTGTGTACTCTAAAGATGCTTCCTCTTCACCATGCAATCTCGCTTTTCTAGTAGAAGCATTCAACTGTGCGAAGAAGGTTCGGTGTATAGTAAAATGGGCATATGGGAAATCAAAGCTCTCTGCCCATCGATGCATTCCAGACTCGTTTACTAATAAAACACAACAGAAAACACCATGGAAATCACAAGATAACAAAAATGAAAATAAACCTGTCTTGAAAACCCACAGCCGGGAAAGCCACAAGGCTCGTCTCTATTACATGACACTTTAGATTCTCTATTGTACCGCATTTTGGATACGAACCTGTCAATTGGTAAGCTCCATGATGGCAGAAACTATGTCTCCATCTGCTGCCTTCAAAGCTTTCACAGCCTTTGACCTGGAGACTCCTGCCTGGGTCATCACTAATTCAATATCCTTTGGCTCCACTCCGGTTTCATCTACCTCTTCATCATCCTGAGCTATGGCTGAAGTCTCAGGTTTTGAAATGACATGACTGAGATCAGGAGCCTTGAACTGCTCTGCTGCCTGAGTTTGTAGCTGGGAACTCAGGTCTTCAATCTTGGCCTCTCCAAAGATTACATATGTGTCAGATGTTGGGCTCTTGAAAACATCAGGTTTGGAGATAACAAACAAGATCTGGTTTAAGTGGTATCCAATGTTAGGAGCTAGCAAACAAAAGAAAAATATAAAAAAGCAGAGTTTTTATGAGTAGAACGCAATATGAATCAATCAAAATAAAAGCTTACATTCTTGCTCTTTTTTACTGTAACCCGACTAACACCAGGGATAGTTTTCATTCCAAGCTTCAACATTGCTTTACGACTTTTCTTTTCACTTCGGCTTTGTTTTGATCTACCACCCACATCTCCATCTTGGTGTCCTGTGAACAAAAAAGAGGGAGAGAAAGGAGGAAAATCATTAGAACAAGTATAAAAAAAAAAAAAACACAAGAAATAAGCTGCAGAATAGATTGTAGTCAATGACAAGGCAGCAAGCCATTTTAGGGGTTCATACATAACACAAATCCACAAGATTTGTGTCCCGCACTAATCAAGAATTACAATCCGAGGTTTTTCATTGTACAGAGTTGAACATTTCTCAAACCAAACCTGAAGTCCTTGAGATATCTTTATTCTACCTCTTAATACTTTTGTTCAGATCCCATAACAGATGTCAAACTCATAAAAAAAGGCCTTGTGGATGCATATGCAGGTGCCTTGAAATGTTTCCTCTTCATTTATTTGTTTTCAGGTGAATAAATATGCCAAGAAAACTGTGCTGCTCGTGAAAATCAACTGATCGAATATCAATACCAATTGACAAGGTTGAAGAATGGAAATCAATATCAGGAACTTCCCTAACCTCTTGTGCACTCTTAACAGCAGTAGAGGCTAAGTCAAGTCTCATAGTGTCCTTTTCCTCTCCAAGAGCAATGTGCTACATCAAGATTTCAACTCTAACAGGTGTGACAGCTAAAAATTAAAATCACCTTAAATCCCAGTGCCAGTCATTATTACATGGTTTAATACTTCAAATAACCAAGGAAACAAATTATGTTTAAGTTATACTAGCCAAAATATATATATAAAAAATAACACCACTTTTTCCATTGCATATTATACCAGATACTTGTAGGATGTTAAAATATTTTGACATGGTGGATGACTGCCCTGTCAATAATACAGCCTAAATCCTAGGAGAGGTGGTGAAATATTAGAGACTGCAGATAATACAAAAACCCAAGAGCCATGACTTCTAAATTCCAGAGAAATGTTCTGCATCAATTCACACGCAGACATGCACAAAACTTCATGCATCATATTCAAAGAATTCAGAATCATTAACTACACCAATATATGCATGAAAAATGTACTTATGCAAAATCCATCGATGCAAGTAAAAACCACAGCACAAAAATCCATTAAAAAAAGAAAATAAAAAGAAAAGAGTATAAAGCAACGAAGTAAAACCAATAAGATTTCAAACAGCAAGAATCTACCTTCAGCTTCATCTTCATCCTTGTCGTCATCGTCCTCGTCATCATCCTCGTCTTCATCCTCAACTTCAGGCTTATCAGCCTACACGGAAAAACAGAGAGAAGGGGGTAGGTTTTAGATAGGTTCCACATTTTAATTAGCATACTATAAATCAAACAAGATATGTCATCAATTCATCATAAGATTTTCAAACAAGTTACATTCAACACAAATGACCCTATTCACATACAAATTCCACGGGAAAATATCGCTAAAGAGACCTAATCAAATCCTCGTTTATCATTCACAAATTCACTCCCAAATTACCAATATCCAACAAAAGTTCGAAGAGAAACAAATCCCATTAACATTTTAACCCAATATCACGCCCCCTCCCATTAAATAAAACATCAAGACTTCACACATACCCAACAAGACCCATCATCTACATAAAGAGTTGAAGAATTAGTATAGATTACATCAGATCTAACACAAACAGAATCACCATAAACAACAAATAAAATATAAAAAGAGCAGAAGCCCATTAAAGATCTACCAAAAAATAATCAATAGAGCCCCAGAAACGAAACGAATACATCGAAAGTCAACAACTTTAGATCCCGCTATATACATCCATACAAATATCTAAGAAAATTTCTAGAGAAAGATTACTTCAAGAATCTTTTGAATTTCAAGCTGGGCAGCAAGGAGCTCTTCTTGACTCTGGGCAGTCATGATTTCTTGATTCTTTTTCTGCAGGTAGAGAGAAGGACTGTGAAAGTGTGTGTCAAGTTTGTAGACAAAAACCCTAAAACCCTCTAGTATTTACTTGTTGCAAGAGCTCGTTTATTTAAAAAAAAAAAAAAAAGTTTTGGAAAATATTTATTTTTTTAAAAAAAAAAATTAATCTGTTTTTATATCATATTAATTAAAAATAAATTTTAAAAAATAAAAAAAAATTATTATTTTATTTTGTTTTTAAATAAAAAATATTTTAAAAAATAATTATTATTACAGTAAAAATACAAGATTTAATACATCATTTGGTTGGTAAGGTAGTAACTCGTTTTTCTAATGTTCTTTAATATTTTTTATTGAATTAAGATATTTTTAAAGATTTTAATATAATATTATTAAAAAGTCAAAATATAAAAAATATTATTTTTATATATTTTAATTATAAATTATTTTTATAAAAACATATTTATCGTATTACTAAACATATTGATATTATAGTACCTAGTACTTTTAAAAAGTATTTTCATATTAACATTATTAAAAAATATTATTTTAATATATTTTTAAAGTTTATTTAAAAATAAAAATCACCATAATTTTAAACATTCACTTGATAAGAGAGCGTTTAGTAACGAGATTACGTCTGTGTTTTAAATAAAATGCAGATGCAACCTATTTGATAAAGAAAAAAAAACAACTTACTATTCATGGATCCTACACTGTTTTGCGTTCAAAACACAAGGGAAAGAAAAGCAAACGAATATTGCTGCCTGCGCACTTCATGCTAATTAATTAGCAAGAACAGTGGATAGCCATGCTCCACTGTTCATGCTAATTAATTAGCAAGAACAGTGGATAGCCATGCTAATTAATTAGGTTCTTCTATTTGTTTAGAAAAGAAACGAAAAAACACTCTTGTAAACATTTTTTATTATGATTAAAAGGAAAAGTGTAGCCAGCTGCAGTGTTCTGGTCGGACTGGTTCCGGCCGAACCGGTCCGAAGCTTAAAATGCATTGAACCAAGTCCGACCCAGTAAAATAAAAAATAAAAATTATTTTTTATTTTTTAATTGTGTTTTATTCAAAAAACTAGTGTTTAATATTATTCAATAACACTATATAAATTAGATAGAGATCGCTTGATGAGGTAACATTTGCAGAATTTAATCTCAATCCTAATTTTTTTCCTGATTATATTTTACTTGATGTTGTTGCGTGCTTAAAAAATAAAAAAAAATTGTAGTTCTTATTGGATGTATTTCATACGTGATGGAATTGTAGATAGTTTAATGGAATAATAAAAAATATTTTATATAAAGTATTATTTATTTCATAATGTAATAACAATAGTTAAATTTATAATATTTAAATTAAAAATCATCAATATTAATAATAATTTTTTAAAATTATTTTATAATATCAATTTCAAAAGCATTATTAATCAAATACATTAAACTACTTTTTGCTCAACCTCAATTTCAACCACAGTTTTAACTAAACATATATTTTTTTAAACCAATCTAACTAAAAATACTTAACAATTTTTTTTAAATCACAACAGCAACCGCAATACCAAACACACCCTAAAATTATCATGTAGACTTTATGCCCTTTCTCCCCTCACAATAACACCACTATATATTTATCAATATAAATATTACATGCTTTTCTTTTCTTTTTATTTACCAGTATAAATATGACCTTTTTCTTTATATTTTTAATTTTGAAACACCCAAGAAATAAAGGGTTACCAATATATATATATTTGCCAATATAAATATAGCATGCTTTTCTTTTATTTTTATTTTTTTATGTATGTGATCAGTATATATATTGTTATTTATTTATTTATTTTTATTCATAAATTTGCGAAGACAACTATATCCCATTTCTTTTGCTTATGCAACAACACCACGAATAAATCACAAATCTACAAACGCCAAAACAATGACAAGCACGAAAATCAGGAAAAGAAGATCATGGAAAAAACAAGTAAAATATTTCGCTCAAGAATTCCTAAATTATATCGATTTATTTAAAATAAAATAAAAACATTGTTTTAGATTAATACAGCAAACCCATAACACAAAACTTGAAAATTAATTAATTAATATTTATTATTTCAAAAAATATTAATATAGCAATAGTTAAAAGACTAATTTATTATTTTTATATATAATTGATACTATAAGAATTATTTTTTTAATTACATAAAATAAATTATAATTAACTCAAGTTTGGTATACTTAAACATCGTTGGTATTTGAGAAACAAATACACATTATGTTTGTCCTAATTGATGGGCGTTAAGACATTAAAATTAAGCCAACCTCCGGTTTTGTACACGGCATCCATTTTTTTCTTACCACTACTATTTTAAGATCAAGATCAATACTTGATTGATTGCAAGGCAAGCAATCCCAGTATTAAACCTAATCTAGTATGTAAATATAGTGATTCATTGATTAGTAACCTAGTTTAGATTGAGTTTTATTTAAATTGATTCGGAAATTGACTTAGTCAAATTTGATTAATGCGGTTGACCCAACCAAATTAACTTTAAATTTTTAACTAGCTATTTACCTTCCTTGTTCATTATATTATCCAAGTTGCAATTACCATTAAAATAGAGTGAACCTCCAATTCTATACATGTTATTAATTTTTTTACCACTTCATCAACACTTAATTACGAACCAAGCAATCTTATTATTAAACAACATGGTGGGTCGATATAGTAATTCATTGATCAATAATATATTCTAGGTTGAGTTTCATTTAAATTAGTTTGAAAGTTGACTTTGTTAAACTCGATTTGATGTAGTTACCCAACCAAGTCAACTTTAAATTTTTTACCACCTATTTACCTCCATTATTCTTGTGGAATAATTTTATGTTAAGATATATTGGTCATGCTCCGTGAGCTGAGTTGATTAATGGGATACATAGTAAGTGTTTTGCATGATTCAAGCATGTTAAAATAGATATGTTCCAAAGTGTTCCAAACATAAATGTCATCTTAGTGGGTGTTTTTGTGGTAGCTTATGCTTTTTAAATTGCTTTTCACCTGAAAAAATATTAAATTGATAATTTTGTACATGTTTTTTAATGTTATTAATGTATTGATATCAAAATTTAAAAAAATCTTAAAAAATTTATTTTGATACATTTTTATTTAAAAAACATCTTACATCACAATACCAAATACACACTAAAGATAATGTTCATTCTTTAATCCTTTAGATGGGACCCATAAAGGAATTGTTCTTTCTTGGTGGTTTGGAACCCTTTGTAACTAAGAAAGTTTATGATACTCAAACTATAACAACCAATACTTATATCCTATGAGAGATACATATAAGCATGAGAGAGAAATAGAAAAAAAATGAGAAAGAGAAAAATTCTTATAATTTTTTTATAGGTTTTGAAGTAATTTTTTCTATATCTATAATATTTATGTAAATATAGGTACAGGTTAAGCATTATAGAATTACCTCAAGTAAAATTGAGATAAGTTGTACCACTGAGCTCAGAGATCTAGGGTCCTCAAATTCACATTCCAGACTTAACTTTTTTATTTATTTACTAGGCTAGCTTGTTAGATAAAATCCTAGTTAATATAGGAATTCTTGATTAAAAAAGATTTGTGTTAAACTATTTTTTTTATTAGAATCATTGTTTAATTAGATAGTTATATTCCATGTTAGATTATGATAGTTAGAGGAGCAATCTCTATAAATATAAGAGTCAATTCATTCAAAAAAAAAATATGTTGAGAAAAGAGGATGCATGTTAAGAGTTAAATATCAATCAATAAAGTTTGAGAGGTTTCAAATACTTGTATGTATTTTATTTCTAACAATTGGTATCAAAGTTTGAATTTAGTGTTTCCAATAATTTAAGAAGTTACTGGATTGATCTAGAACATGTGAAGTTGCTGATCTAGATTGATTTGCTCGTGTAACTTGTTATAATTTGTTGCTGGCTATTTCTTCTTTTTTTTTTTGTTGCCATTAACTTGATAAATTAAAAAAGATTAATAGAGCATGATATGTGCAACTATTGTTGTGAAGAAACTTGTCAATGGTTCAATTTGTTTACTATCATTGTCATGTACTGAACCAATGGTTAACTACTTGAGGGATTTAACTTGCTGCAAGAAATCACTCAAGGGTATGCAATGTTGATTAATTTAGGGCTCGTGATTTGAGGTTATTGCTTCAAGAAAACTAAAGCTATTGTTTTTTACCTAAAAAGGAGAAAAGGTGACAAATCTTCTAGTTACGAAGAAAATTCTTTGAAACCTAACACTTTGTTTTGATTGCGTGGTAGCAGCTATTAAAAAATCAAAATATTTGAGTGAAATGTCAATTGATGAATTACAAGATTCATTAGCAGCGTATGTATGAACATCATTTGAAAGAAGTATGCAGTAGCCATCAAAGATGCAGTGCATTCTTAGTTGAACATGATGACCAAGGAAGGAATCTTAAACAAAAATGAGCATAATCAACATAGTCAAAGTAGTAAAGGTAAAGGTGGAAGAAATAATATATTTGATCAATGACATTAACACAATAGAAAAACAAATAATAGAGGTGGAGGATATTTAACTCAACATGACGAGTCTCAAATTTAATGGCATAAATATCATAAGTATGGCCACTACAATAAAGATTGTAAGTCTTGTAGTTAATGTCATCACTGTAAAATATTTGGTCATTATCAATATGAGTGCTAGCTTAAAAACTCAAATAATATAAAAGTAAATGCCAAATTTATGAAGACTAATAAAGATGTTTTTTAGACTTTGTTTTTGGCAAGCCATAGTATAAAAAAGGAAAAAGAGGTGTCTTTATTGATGGCTTATCATTTGAACGGGAAAAATAAGAAGGGTAAGTTTAAAACCGAATATGAGTTAATTGATAAAGAAAAAAGAAAAAACCAAGAAAATAAGTTGAGCATGTAGCTGAGAAGAAAAAAAGTTGTTTCTAGATTGTTTAAAGATGAACATGATATCCTTAAACTAGGGAAGAAAGCAATATAAGACCAACATAAAAAACATATTAAGTCACTTAATTGTAAGCATAAAGATTTCATGAATAAAATGGAGCAAAAATGCTCTAAATGGTTCAACAAGATTCATAAGGAACATGTAAACTTCTTATTGGGCTTTGAGATGTAGAAAAGAGAACTAGAGAGCAGTATTGATAAAAGGCATGAAGATACATAACTATTTAAGGGGTAAAGAAAAGGTCTTTTAAGTTAGAAAAAAGAAGCGAGCTTTAACATATTGCTTTTTTTTTTTAGAGAAAAAACTTATAAAAAAAGTTGAAACAAGTTGCTATAGAAAAGAAAAAACTTAATGATGAGAAAAATGAAAAGCCTATAGAAAATGCATCATAACTAGTAGATGATCAGGGCCCATTTATAACGTTAGTAAATAATGATCAACGATCACATGTTATAAAAAAAACCTACATGGATAAGTAATTATGAGGTTATTGGAATCGATCAATCTAATATTTATTTTTATTTATTTGCATTAAAAAAATATTTTGATATAAATGTGTTGAGAAAAAAGAGTGTGTGTTGAAAGTTTCAAATATTTATATGTTTTGTTCCCAATATAACTAAACCTATTTGGTTTGAACACTCAGTGTACTAATTAAAATGATTTAAGAAAAGAAAGAATAATAATTAGTAGTGTTTTTATTTTTGTTTTTGTTTTTGTTTTTCTATTTTTTTTTAATTTATGGTTACAAAACACATTCTTCATGACTAGAGTGAAGATCAATGCTTAAAATTTTTTAAAAATTCCTATGATGCATTGCCAAAAAAAGATAAGGTAATTGTCATAAGCTATATGATACATAAAGTCCCCGATTCAAGCATTGATGCTAAGCGTGCATGCCATATGCATATCATTGATCAATGCTTAATTATATAGTCATGTTCATAACAAAAAAAAGTGGTCATGGAATTCCATAAATAAGTATTAATATTTTTTATGTGGAGGTGCTTGGATTCTTCAATTTATCTGTATCTAGTGATTGCTTTTAATTTTTGATTCATCAGTCTTTGCTACTTTTATTTCTTATACCAATCCAAACTTAGCTGGTTCTAGCTTATATGTTTTTATGACTGTTGTTTGAAAAACTAATTTAATTTTTTTTAATATAAATTATAGGTTTTTTAAACTAATGTTTCAAGATATAGTTTTTATTGGAATTTTTTTAAGATTATGATGTGTGTTGATTAATTAAATACCTTTAGAATTGTTATTGAATAAAAAAATAGGTTCAACCATACCGCTTCACACTTTCATGTTAATGATAAAATAAAATAGTGTTTTATCTCTTGGAATTAACATTTAATTAATGACTATGATCTTGCCCATTTTATTCAAGATTAATTGTCAACATGTAACTTCTAATTTGTCTTCTAGATCTTTGTTTAGTTGATTGAGCTCTTTAATTTAAGCCATGTTATAACGGATTTCTTCCCTCTTTTTTTTTTTGAAAGAACTTGTAAATAGGCTTTTTATCCGGTTTTTTTTAAAAAAAAGTGTTTAATGTTTTTTCTAACACAAAGCTTTGCTTGAGCGAGGAAGAATGGTGGAATCTTAAAGAACTTGCTTGGGGTAGCTTTTGGTTAAAACAATGGTGTCACCAGCCCTTGATCATGGGTCAACTTTCAAGGAACAATGAACATTAACCCTATAATGTTGCAAACAAGCAAATATACAAGATTTGGTTGGTAAAGAACATCGTTACAAGTTTTATCTTCTTCATGGAGCATAAAAAAAACTAAGCTTTTTGTTAAGCTTTCTCCATGAAATAGTCAATTCTCTCACTCACTTCTTTTAATCATTAATTAGTTGTTAATGTTTGTATTTTGTTAATTGCCAAGCAAGAAATTAGTACAAGAATTGTTGTCTGAATCACTATTGTTTGTTATTGAAATAATTATTTTATAACCCGTCATAACCTTATACAATCATAATCATTTTATCACCGTTAACAATCGCTATCAATCATTATCTTATTAATAATATAAACATTATTTTAATATTATTACGACATAACTTTTTAAAATCATCATTATCATAATAATCATCATCACATTATTATTAAAATAATTATTATTTAATTAGTGTTACTAGTATCATTATTATTACAATAATCACCATCCTATAATCATCACTATTACTATCAATATTATTATTATTGTAAAAACCATAATCATAATTATTATTAATGCTATTATCATAATCCTTACAACGCACTATATCCTTTATCATATTTATAGTTAACTTTGCATTTTTTTTTATCTTATCACATGTTTTTTTTTGTTGGCATCTTTTATTAACCATTATAAATAACTTAGTTTATCATAATTTGATAAAGATAAAAAAGGCAACTCCATGTACTCTTAGTTTTTTATTTGGATTTCAATTTGAGAGCACCATAAAATATTTCTAAGAATAACATTGCAACATGGGTCTGTTTTTGGCTTAAATCAATCTAAGTTACATCTTTGTGGCCTTCTTTCACTTAAATAATCAAATAAAAAACTCCAGATAAAAAAAAAATATTTGAATTCTCTATACTCTTTATACCTAGCATTGAATAAACTAGGTATTTTTAATAATAAATTATATACCCTCATAAAAAAAAAAAAAAAGCACATGAAAAGTAATTTATTTTATATAAAAAAAACATTTTTTTGATAAATCTAAATAATAACAAAAAAAATCTCATTTTCCTAAAAAATATCTTCTATAAAACAAACATACTTGGATTAAATTTCGTTAGCGGTAGAGAACAAGTCTTTTTTTAAAAAAAATTAAAAGACAGTTTTGTCCATGATTCCATAAAAAAAACACCAATGATGTAAAGACGACAAATCAATCCGATTTTTTTAAATTGCGGAACGTTGCTATAACACTACCAAGCAAGCTTCGCTTTGCTCTCCACTTTATATACGTGGCAACAAATGATAGGACCTTCACATTATTTTCCTACACCTACAACTAACAAAATCATACCTAGCAAAATTACAACTTTTCTCCACACGCGTTTGGCTTTCGAGAAAGTGCCTCAGCTCGGAAAAATTAGTTTTTTTATTTTTATTTTTATTTTCCTTTCGCTTTTTCTCGAGAAACGAAACCCTAACCCTAGCTTCAAATCTTCCCAAAATGCAGCCTTAACAACTCCGCTTTCATCATCTTGACAGCTTCTTCGGTTCCTCTTCCGGCGATCCCTCCGATCGCTGACAGATCACTGGTTTATCTCTTTCTCTCTCTATCCATGAATATGTATCTAAGCTTTTGTTTCAGTTAATGATTGGTGATTTTGACTAATTAGCTACTAAAATCATAACATGAAGCTTAATTTTGGGAGGTAATTTATCATTAAGTTAATGATTGGTAGTTACTGTATGATTTGTCATGGCGCTGAAGCTGTTGAAAATTTAAGGGACTGATTTGAATCTTAGTAGAGATATTTATCTAAGTATCTATCTATGCAGGTATAAAGTTACTTTATTATGCATGTAAAGGGCTAATGAATTTGTTTGTTGCAAGCTTGAGTGTGGTCTCCTTTAGTGGGGTTTGTTGATTTTTTTGTGTAGTGGATTGAGATGATTGACTAAGTGGGGTGGGGCAATGATGCTATTTACTGTGGAATCTCCTAAAGCATGAGATTTCCAGAGGAATAGAAATGGGGATCGGAGATGTGTGTAGAGACTGATTTCTTTTTACGATCAAATGAACATTTGTTTTACTTAAGCTGAAAACGTGAGGGTTAGCAAGTTAATGAATAGTGTTAATTTTACTGGAAATTCCATTTGAGTTCACTCTCCAAAAGATCTTATCCATTGAATGATCGGGCCTTGCTAATGGATCCCACAAATGTAATCGGTTAAATTTTTGGGGAAGTGAATTCTCAAAGAATTTTTCAGTAAAATTAGTTTTTTTTTTCAAGTTAATCGATGATTAGATGGCTCAGTTTTCAATATTTTGGATATGAGATGAAATCAGTGAGCTTTAGTTTTGAAATCCTTTTATTTTTTTTTTTCTGGTCCAATTTTTAATGGATTGATTCAAACTAGAAAATGGCAAGAACACCGAAACTTTCATTGGTTTCACATCTCTTGTCGAGTGCTAAGTTGTCGACTAGAGTAATGTTCAAAACCAAGTGTTTGATTTGATTTAAATCAACTCATGGGTTTAAACTTAATTTCTGCAAACATTTCTATGATGTTGATCGGTGAAAAATGCCAAACATTTTTCTCAGAGATAGTATTTTATGTTTGAGGGCATTGACAGTTTACAGTTTGGCTGTTTCTTTCCTCCTTTATCTGCTGGATATTGTATTTGGCATTTAATGCCATTGCATTACTAGGTTTGGCTTTTAGATGTTTGGTTTAAGAAACTGAGATTTAGATGCATGGCATCGTAGATTCAAAACAGTGCTTAACTGAACCTGTTGCTCAAGTTGTCTTTACCTTGTACCTCGCCAGCTACCTCGCCAGCTTGTCCATAGCCTCTCACTGTTTCTGCGGCCTTGCCAGGATTTGGATGCATTGGTGAGGGGACATAGCTGGAAAGACACAAATTATTCATCTGGCACATGCATGATAATGTGGGACCACCTGGATCCTATGGTATTCTACTGGGAATGAATTTGTTGTATATCTGTTTAACAAGAGCTGTTTTGATTGGAGCAGTTAAAACAAAGCTAAACAAACTTACCGTGTCATTTTTTTCTCTAAAAGAAAAACAGCAAACTTTATTTGTTGTTCCAAGCACACATATATGGTTTCCTTTCCCAAGAACATGCTCCCTCCGAGATGGAAACCTGGGGTAGAACCATACAAATTTTCTAGGATGGCAAGTACTGTTTTGTGCACTATTCCTTAGCCTCTCTAATGGGGTGCCTCTGGAAGTTGCATCAGAGATTTTTTCTCTGCCATTTTTGTAATTTAAAAGACAATTGCTAAGGCAGTTAAACTTCCGTTTTTTCAATTTTCAACCTTACTTTTGTTATATTAAATATTTCAAGTTATAGGAATACCTTACAGGGTCAGTCTCTTTAGGATGTTCTTTAACATTTGTAAAGCATGAAACAGTAAGATTGACGGTGACATCATTTGTGCAGGGCACCATTGATGGCTATTTTTGCCATCAATGAGATATGTAATGCATGTTAATGTTGAACTTGGCATTGAATTCTGCTATACTTGCGATCACCTGCTCCCTTTATGATTTATGTAGTGGATGTTGGATGAGAAATTTTTAGTGCATTATATATTACTGTTCACTCTGGATGATATGTTGTTATTTTCCTTAGAAAAGTGTGTTTAATTCTGCTTCATATGGTCATCTACTCTTTCCTGTATTAGGAAATGGACCACTATGACTTGCACGCTCACAGAAGGGAGATGAAGCATAAAGGAAGAAATGTTGTTTGGTCGATTGCAATGGACAAATGTCTAATTGAAGCTCTTGCTATTCAGGCTAGAAATGGAAACAAGATAGACAAATGCTTTAATGAGAATGCATACACTGCTGCTTGCATTGCTGTGAACTCCCGTTTTAATTTAAACTTGAACAATCAGAAGGTCATTAATCGTCTTAAGACCATTAAGAAAAGGTACAAGGTTATTAGGGATATGCTAAGTCAAGATGGTTTCAGGTGGAATCCTAGCACAAAGATGATTGAGTGTGAAAGTGATGATCTTTGGAAGAGATACATTGCGGTAAATCTTGCATAATTTTCCAAGCAACATGCTTTTGTTTTGGATTTGTCATATTTTTCTTGACAATATTTGGATTAAAATCTGTGGAATAGGTACATCCTGATGCAAAAGGAATTCGAGGAAAGCAGATTGACATGTACAATGAACTAAAAATTGTTTGCGGAAATTATCAAGCCCCTAGTCGTTGGGCTAAGGTAAAGGATGGAGGCCATCCAACAAGGAACTTTGCAGAAGATTCTGCTTCACTCCTCTCGCCAAGCTCGGAAGATGCAAGTGAGACTGATGGAACAGACTCATATTCCGAACAACCAGAATATATGCCAGATGGCAATCAAGATCCTCTGATCCAGCCTGTCAGACCACTCCCAAAGGCTCCCGGTTCAGAGACCCTTCAGGATGCAATGTCAGCTGTGGCATCAAGTGTTCGTAGATTAGCTGATGCAATGGAGCTAAGCAAAATTACTATCAATGCCTCAGAATTATTACAAGCTGTGATGGAGATTGATGGGTTGGAAGAGGCCAAACAAATGTATGCTTTTGAGTATTTGAATGCTGACCCCATTAAAGCCAGAGCCTTCATGACATACAATACCCGAATGAGAAAGATATATCTATTTCGACAGTTTTGGTGGTGGAAGTGACTGTGGCACGCACCCAAACTCAGGACTCTTTACTTTGGGTATATATTCACAAAGTTGTAGATTGATGGATGTTTACACATTAAACCTTAATTGACATTGGGAGGTGAATGTATAGATACTAGATGATCTCAGGGTGAAAAGTTAGAGCTAGAAGCTGGTACTATAGAGAAACTAACCAGTCTCTCTGTGTCCCCTTCTGGAATGAAGCTAGATCAGCAGGTGCAAAATCATCACTCACTGCGTTACCCTTCTTCAGAGGTTAGGTGCTGCTATTTGTGCTTTCAATTTTGAATATAGCTGTTGTAATGCTCAACTTTGCCCCGAATTATGGAATCCAATGTGTTAATTCGTTGCCACGAAATGTATTAACGTTGCAGCCTCGATTGTTTCTTCTTTGCATTCACTATTATTCTAAGACGTCAGAGACAAAGCATGTTGATCATTTTATTATGCACTATGTTTGCCCATTTTCTATGGAACTCATGTTGGGTGCTTCGTCCTGTGGCAAGCTGAAGCGTCCTAGTTCAAGTCACCTAAATCATATTATAGGAGTATACTTCCGTGCTACGCTGCTGGTAAGTAATTATTTTTTTCCCGTATAGGTGATGCAAGGGCGATCAAAACCAACAACCAGGTTATAGCTGTGACCGGGTCTAATGAGTTGTAGAAGATAAAAAAAATGGTGACGATAGTGAACCGATAAAATCTTTTTTAAAAAAAAAACTTTGAAGGTATGTAATTGAATAAAAAAATCTGGTTTGAAACAACTTAGCATAATAAATATAAAATTTAAATAATAGAGGGTGAGCCAATATAGATTAACATGCAAAACATGTAGGCCATGCAATGATATTAGGATAATTTAATAGAAAAAAAATTAAAAAATCATAAAAAAAAAATTAAAAATAATATTGAATAATAAAATTTAAAAAAAAACTAAAAAAATATTGATCCATGTTAATTTTTTAAACCCATGAATTTAGGTTATTAGGTAGAAAGTACCATATATAGAAAAATCATAAAACACAATCCCTAGTAAACCAAACCTTAAAGAATAAAATTCCCTAGTAAATCAAACCTTAAAGAATGAAATTGGAGAAAATACAAAAAGATTAAAAAAAAATGGCAATTAGAAAAATAAGAATAAAAAATCAAAATAAAAAATAAATTAGAGGCAACAAAATTTATTTTATTGGAGATTGAAATCGAAAAGAAAAGAATATTTTAACAAAAATGATAAAAAAAAATCAAAAAATAAAAATAAAATTAAAAAAAACAATATATTATAAACTTGAATTGATGGATGAAATTAAAAACAAAAAAAAGGAACAAAAGGGTAAAAAAAAAATTTACATCAAAAGAATAAGGATCAAAGTGGAAAATACAACACATGATAAATTGAGATTGAATGATAAAATTAAAAAAAATACAAAAAAACTAAAGATAAAAATTAGAAACCAAAAGGACATAGATCAAATTTAAAAACAAAACAAATTGTGGGGTAGCTCTAAAAATTTAGAAAGTCAAGTGTGAAAACCAAGAAGAAAAGGTTTTCAATACTAAATCAGAGGTTCATTCAAGATAGGTTTCGTCTAGATACTGAGAAACTTTTAGAGAATTCAAACATTACCGTGAAAACCATTATTTGATCATCAGGTAACTCTGCATGCACTGTTCAAAGACCACGACAACTCTTTGTATGTCAACTCTTTTTTTTTAATATTTATTAAATATTACAATGTAAATCTGCCTTTCATCTCATCTACCAACAACAATAATAAAAGAGTTAAAATACTCTTGACCTCTATTGTTTTTTATCTAAGAGCATTTCAGTAATTTAACTATATATTTGAAGTTGAAAAGGTAAAAAAAAAAAATTGTTCTAAAGGCAACTTCATATTTTTAATGCTCAAATAATAATAAAAGACCCAACTACCTCCATCTATGAGGCCAAATTGTATGTCATAAGAAGCAAGATAGTCGTTTTACCATCGCAATTAACGTGAATTTAAGTCTCTAGTAAAAAAAATTGTTTTAAGCCCCTTGTCTTTTGTTATAGATGTGATTATCTCATGATTAATAGAAAAATAGTATGTATGTGCAAGGGATTAGAAATTTCATAGCCATGCTGTCTGGTGGTATCATAGAGGGGAAGTAGCCTTCGAAAAACCTGTGTTGATCAAAATATTAATTCAGTATATTTATTATTGAATGTCAGAATTATTGTATTTTCATGCAGAAAACAAGTTTTTCCAAAGAATAATCAAAAGAGAGGTAGGTTTAAACCCCGCCCTACATCCAAGGCGTTGAACTTCATTTAAGTGGGTTTAGTTCTAGGGTCATGAACTGGCTAAGAGAGGCTCAGTTTTTCAAGAAAAAAAAAGGCCTCCGCGAACGAGGCTAATTTGTGACCATTCCCACACCCGACTATTTGCATTCCTGCAAGAAATCATCCATTATGATCTCAAAAGACTGCTTCTACAACAGCTCACAGTTACCAATAATCTCCACAAGAACAGACTCCATCCTTGAAATGGTGAAATCTATGCATATCACGAACTATAATTTCCCTCCCGGTGACAAGTGAAATATATTTTGTTGCATTATGACAATCGCCGCAGACTCGTAGATTTTTCCTGATGTGTATGGGAGTGCCTGTGCTCGTATTTAGCAGCCCAAAGGCAATTGCCAACTTCTCACTATGAGTATTCAGCAACTGCACCTTAACATCATCTTCCACGTCATGGATTGAATTGGTGTCGGGAACATAACCAGCAGCTCTGATCTCATCTACAAGTGTCTCGAGATAAGCATAGATCTTTTTGGATTGGGGATGGCTTGTAGTTCCAGAATAGAAACTGTGAACCTCTTTCCCTATTTCCACTAAACTGCAGCCTGGAGTTTTTTGAAGCCCTGACTTCTCCATTATAGTTCTCACTTTAGCCACTTTGTCCCACATTGAAGCTGTGGCATATATGTTGGCAAGCAACACGTGGTATCCGCCATCGTCTGGGTTTAACTTGAAGATTTCAAATGCTGCCTTCTCCCCTAAGTCAACATTCTTATGAATTTTGCAAGCACCAAGCATTGCGCCGTAAACAGTTATTCCAGGTTTAATAGGCATCTTTTGAATGAAATCCCAAGCCTGGTTGAGTCGACCAGCTCGACCAAGAAGGTCAACCACCGCTCCATAGTGATCCATTGTAGGCTCTATGCCACAATCTTTCTTCATGCTTTCAAAGAAACAGAGCCCCTCTTCTACCAAACCTGAGTGACTGCAAGCAGAAAGGGCACAGAGGAATGTAATATCATTTGGCTTGATGGTCCCCTTCTTCATTTCCTTGAACAGTTCTACAGAAGTTTTTCCAAGTCCATGAGTTCCATATCCATCTATCATAGCATTCCATGTAATCACATGCCTTTCATTCATCATGTCAAAGAGCTTTCTTGCTGTGTGAATGGCTCCGCACTTTGCATACATGTCGACAAGAGCAGTCATCACAAAAACATTCTTGTCTAAAAACCTTCGAATAACAAGTCCATGGATCCACTTTGCCTGACGTGGAATCGATAACTCTGCAAGAGCAGGAATCACACTCACCATTGTGAAAGAGTCTGGCTTTATGTTTCGGGATTGCATCTCACAGAATGCATTTAAAGCCTCATTGACACACCCATTCTGGGCATAGCCTAATATCATGGCATTCCAGGATACAGGTGTTTTATTTCGCAAATTTTTAAATATATCAGCAGCAATATCAACCCTCTTGCACTTGGAATACATGGAAATCAAAGAATTCATCACTGAAACATCAGAATCAAGTTTCAATTGGTCCACTAATTTATGAACAAACTTTCCCCTCTCGAGATCACCTAGATCAGCACAAGCATGCAAAGCTCCCATAACAGTAACATTAGTTGGTTGAACCCCTTCATCCAACATCTTCTGAAATATCAACATTGCTCCCTCAGCATCTCCACTTTGCACATACCCATCAATCATGGAATTCCACGAAACAACAGTTCTATGATCCATCCCATCAAAGATTACTCTGGCAATACTCACTGACCCACATTTTGAATACATATCCACAAGAGCAGTTGAAAGATTCACAAGTGACTCAAACCCAGCTCTCAAAACATATCCATGAACTGCCATGCCAATTCTCAACAACCTTGTATCCGCAACTGCAGGCAAAATAGAAACAATGGTAATCGAGTCCGGCCTATGCCCTTCTTCAGACATCCTCAAAACCAACATCAAAGCAGCCTTAGCAAACCCATTTTGCGCATACCCAGAAATAATCGTATTCCAACAAACCAAATCCCTCTCAGGCATTCTATCAAACATGTTATACGCATCATTAATTTGTCTACATTTGGCATACATGTTTACCACCCCAGTCATTGCAAACAAATTCCACGAAAACCCACTTGTTATTACACTCCCATGAATCTCCTTGCCCCTCTTAAGATCAGAATTATCTCCACAAAGTTTCAACAAATAAGTAAAATTATACACAACAGGCCTAACACTATCATGCTTCATTCGAGAGAAAAACGACAAAGCACTATCTAACGAGGAACTCTTTGCATACCCTTTAAGCATAGTATGATAAAGAGCATCAAACTTATCCTCAATAGGTTCAAAAACACGCGAAGCTTCAGTTAAATTACCATACTTGCAAAAAAGACTAATGAGCTTGGTCTGAAAAAGGGTTTCATTGTAGAGCCCGTTTTTAATGATTTGAGGGAGGATTTGGTGAAGTTCTTTAGGGGAAGTGCAGAGTTCTAAGAGGATAGCGGCCGGGTGCTTGTATATGTGAGATGGGATATGGGTTCGTTGAGAGAGAGTGTGTTGAGCAAGTGGGCTTGCTTTGGAGGGAATTTGCGGCGGCGGGGTTGCAGTGAAGGGCAAAAGGTGCGAGCTCATGTCTCTCAGGTTTCTTAAAGTCTCATTCTTGCTCGTTTCAGTGTCTGTGGAGGGTCGGTCAAGCTTTTGAATTACTATGAGCTATGGAATTATCAAGTTCAATTCTTTGAGGTGTCAATTCATTCACGTTGTGAATGAGTTTGCTTATCCACAAGATCCTAATCCTCGTTTTGAAAGAAGAACTTACGAAAGCAATTAATTTAAATATAATTAAGTTTTTCTACAAATCTATGAACAATGATAATGTTAATGACTATAAATCATTTTTTTCTGTTCTTTCACATAGAACAAGTATGCATGTACTAACTCTCTTGCTCTAATATTAAATTTAATAATTATGCAAACAAATTCTTAGGGTTATAAAAAAACTCGTTTTAAAAATGTCATTTCAATTTTAAAAGTTTCTGGGTTTCGTCCATTTTTATTTTTTTAGTTGCACTAATTATTTTAATAGCGCAATCTTAAGAATTGTGCTATTTATTTGTTTTTTAATTATGCTAGTTTTTAAAATATTTTTTATTGCGCTATTAAGAAAAAAAAACACTCGATGCTAAATAAAAAGAAACCGTCATGAGGATATTATTAATATAATTAAAAAGCTTGGGGGGGATCATTTTACATCAACGAGTTTATACATCTAACCGGGGGCACAAAACGGTGAGCACGAGATCGCAAGGAAATAGCAAGCAACAGAAGCTTAAACAAATCTAAGTCACTGCAACTGATGGTCACTGACAGCAACCAGCCATTAAACATTAACAGCTGAAATAGAAGAAAACATAGATGTAATCAGAGTGATGTGTATCCCAGGAACATCATATGTGAAACATGGGCAAAGGTAAACAGTTTGTGCTTGGGATGATGGAACTATGATGCAACATGTAACTAAATGCTCAGCTTCCCGGAATTTGCAAATTCCATGCCATCAGCAGATCATAGAATGTTGTCATAATCCCTCTTTCTAGAACCCAGATTCTATCGATAAGAAGAATCCCACCATGGGAATAACAGTAGAACAGCTCAAATTTCTCAAATTTAACAGAGATGAAGTCAAGAATTTTGCTCTTTAATGAACACTATAATATATATCATGTCTTGGAATCTTACATAATAGTTTAAACTTTTGATTTGAGATGATTATTTGACATACTACTAACAATAAATCCCATCACAAAAACAACATGCTCCCATATATTTCTAGTCCACATCCATTGAAAAATCAAGTGGAACCGATGCAATATATAAATATAACCTCACCTTCTCCCCACCCTTTCATCAATTATTTCCCCTTTTTAATCAACTATATATACCACCTAAAATTAATGAATTTCTATGCCTGCCTGTTTGACACGGATCACATGAATGTGCACACGTATGGGCATGTGCAATCTTAAAATATGACATTGCTTTCATTCCTCAAATAGACATGGAAAGCTTGATGATTATGGAGGAACTAAAGAACAAAATCATCTGGATTTCAACCGGAGGGTGTGGAACTTGAAGCCCCATGGTTCGGCTGAAGACTACATCAGTTGACCTAGCACTAGAAAAGACTATGATCACGCCAATGGATGCGAGCATTCTTAAGATCACTCAAGCTGAAATTATAACACAATTTTGAGAAAATCCTCATTACTAAAAAATTCAAGATCCCACACAACTTTCTAGTTCAAGTTTCAAGCAAAAGCAAGTGGAAAACCAATGCAATATACACAGATGATGCATCCTCTATCTGTATTTTTTTTATTATTATTCTTTTATTTTTCATCACTGTTTCTCAATTCCACTTAGCAGGTAACTTTTGTTAGGAATGTGAAAAGCTGAATCATTTGTCTCAATATGTGCTTGTTTGACACCATTGCATCAATGCACAAACATGAACATGTGCGTTTATGTAAAAGAATGAAAAGAGAATCTGGCAATCAACAACATGATTTCATTAAGAACAAAAAATATAAATGATCACAGACATGGAATATTGACACAAAGCCAAAACATACAAATGCACTGGATTCTTAAATCATAAGCAGAAGGATGCCACAACATTAGAAAGACAATATATTTACTATTGTAGTCAGTTGCCAACTTGCATGAATGTCATCATTAGTTAATAATGGAATATGTACATAGTGAAACAGGCATACATTTGGTTTCCAGCCAGAAGTAAACAATCATAAAAGAACAAGGACATCTGTTTCTACGACCGAATTCATAATTTGTACAGAAAATGCTATAACTCAAAAGGTGAGTTTTAATTATATACCACATCAATTAGTAAAGAAAAGCATACACTAATTTAAAAAAATATATATTATTATTTTCCTATCAACACAAAAAAGAGAAAACTAAAATGGTATAGTTCTTCACAAGAACCTAACCTCAAACTATACTGATATCCTTACAGCATCTCCATAAATGCTACAACCCCGAATCAAATTCACCATCAAAACAATCACTTAGGTAGCATAACGTGGTGCCCTAGCAGCCATACCAGCAACCTGAGCCTGCATTTGTGCAGCCCTAACTTTCGCTGCAGTAGCTCTGTTAAAAAACTGCTCTCTAGACAACAGCCTCACATTCCTCAAATATTGATCAAATGGCATTGCCCCTTCTTGCACTGCTTTCTCCAAAGAATAAACCGCATCCTCAATTGCCATGTCCACCGCTGTGCACTCCAACATCTGCTTCGATAAAACATCCACACACTCAAAAGCATTATCCACGTCAATATCCTCCGAGCCCCCTTTCAACTTCCCCTTATTTTCCCTAACCCATGCTTCCAAAACATCTGTATTCATCAAAACAACTTGCAAATGCAACTCCAACCCTTCCATCTTATCTCTCATTTCTTTCAACCCTTTATTAAACTCCTCCTCTCTCCCCCTCAACACAGATTGTGCTCTAAACCAGCTTTCCATCTCCGCCTCCCTCGTTTTACTAAACTGCAACATATCCCCGTGAACATTCTCAACAAGCTTATTAATCACATTTCTTTTGTGAACCTCCGCTGCATCCTCCGCCTCCACCTTCCCCACCGCACCACCACTACCATACGGCGGATACTGTGCTGGTCTGACAATCGGTCTCGGATACCCACCACCACCTCCCGTGTTACCCACTGACCCCAGACTCGATTGATTTGGATGATAATTGGGATTAGGGTTAGGTTTGGGGCGTTGGGAAAACAGAGGAGGATCCCTCCCAAAAACCGAGCTCAGCTCGCGAGCCAAATCAACCAAATTAGAACTAGGGTAGATCCAATCCTGCAAATAAGGGATCGAAACGAGCCCCGAGGGATTAACAAAAGGATGAGATCTTTTGATGATCATATCGCGTGTGGGGTTCACGTAAACACAAGGAGGGTGGCGAGGGTAAGATTCGATAAGCCAGATGATAACCGGGATGTTATAAGTGGCAGAAATGAAAGTGATCGGAACGGTGCCGTCAGCCTGGAGAAGATTGACGGTGCGACCATCGTTGTGAGTGAAGGTAGCGGTTTTGGGTTCGAGAGAAGGGGAAGTAGTGGTGAGTGAAAGGAGGTGTTGGCGGATGAGCCATTTGGTGTCTTCGGAGTAAGGAAGGGCGGAAGTGCCGTGTTGAGAAAGGACGGAGGAGAGGAATTGTTGGATTGCTTGGTGGTTTGACGACGGTGGAGGAACCATTGATGGAGGGGGAGAGTTTTCTGCTTTTCTTGCTGGCTAAGGAAGGACAAGTTTCAAGTTTCCGTGTTTATTGTTTTTGCCGAGGAACTGGAACGGAGGACGTTTGTGGGGGATGAGGCTGTGTTTTTTAGTCGGATTGTTTTTTATACTATTTTTATTTGTAGAAATATTAAAATATTTTTTTAATTCTTAAAAATTTTATTCTTTATATTATAACAAAACATTATTTAAAAAATTAATTTTAATTTTTTTAAAAAAAAAACCAATTAAATCCCATTACGAAATATCTCTAGATAAGCGCGCGCGCGCGCGTGTTGTTATAGAAAAATCCAAACTGCTGGATTTTTCACCTGTATCATCCCGCCAACGCCACTGTAACTGTAAGAGCATCTCCAGTAAAAAACGCTAAATGAAAGAGGTAAATGGTTAAAAAGACATTTTGAATAGTGAAAATATAGCTCTGTATCTATAACTACTTACATAAGGGAAGGTAAGAAAGCAGTAGCGCACCTGACTCCGCATTGGATTGCTTTCCCTTGAGGAGGATATTTACATTCTTTGGCGGCAAAAACCTCCAATGGTAGCCCTTCTTTGGTGGACCGACAGACCGCGTGAGACCCAGTTGCGGGCAATAGCGTCTTACACTTTCCCAAAGACAATACACAAGCGGTTCGCCGTAGTCTAATCGATCACGGAGGACAGAGCCAATGACCGAGCTCACGGTGGGAGAAAATCTCGAGTCGATCCTAAACAAAGGATATATTTTTTTTTTTTTGGGGGTGTTCGCTCCAATGACTATTTATAGCAATCCATTTATATTTTAATATATAGCTAATATACTTTAAAACACCGTTAATTGTTCTCATTACCCAATTTAACCATTGTTTTTCTACATATTTTAAAAAATAAAAAGAATTAAAGAGAAGGGGATTAAAATTGAGTGACAAAAGAAGATGAAGGACTACACAACAGAATGACCATTAAGGTTTGACCATTTTACTTTGAATAAAATTAAGAGATAGCGCCATGGGTGACTTCAAAAGAATTGACGTGAAGGTTGAAAACAGGGAATGAAAAGGAGGCAATCCTGGGCCATAAAAACTGTGACCATTTTATTTTTGAATAAAATAAAACAACAATTTTCTTTTGCTTCATCTTCTCCCTTCAGCTCACTACACGCGATTTTCAGCTTAGCTCAAAACCACCCATGGCAGCCAACAAACTTTCCCTCCTCCACTAACCCAGCAGGGACTCCACGACTGGAAATGAGGGCTGTAATCTGGCAGGGGCTTCTCAAATTAGCTGATCTGGATCCCTAACAGAAAACACACGACTGGAAGCTAAAAGGAAAGCTAATTAATCACCTGGGCAGGACTGGGACAGTCAAAGGCAGCTTCTTCTTCTTCTTCTTCAGGGCAAGGTGCTTCGAGATCTGATGTTGCTCTGTTTTCTCGCATCAGTTTTTAAATAGGAAGGAGTAAGTGCAGATAGCCGTTGAAGAAATGCTATTTTACCTGTTGATATAGCAACCCCGTTGGAGTTGCTAATACTTTGGGGGGGGGGGGGGGGGGGGGAGCTAGAATGACCGTTATTTTCTTTTAGCTTCCTTTTTTGTTTCCGTGCTTAGACTTTTTTTTAATTTCGTTTTTATATAATAAAATTGAAAGTCAATTTAAATAAATTCGTTAAGAAATATAAATATTAAAAAAGGACTAAAATGAAAAAACAATCAGTGGCATTTTCAAAATTAGTGTGAAAAATTCATTTTGATCCTTCTAATTTCAAAATTTAAAGTTGCGAGAGGCTATCAATGAGTTTATTAAAAATAAATTAAAAGTTAATTTTTTGACCAAAAAATATCTCGGCGCGACCCTTCATTTGCTGAATTCTAAGACTGTAGATGAAGTTATTTAATAAGTTTTTTAAAAAAAATGAAAGGCACTTTTAATATAAAAAAAATTAAGAGATTTGGTAGGTAAGCCATGTCTTTTTTGGTGGGCCAAGCACGCAAACCCCACGCACACTTGATCTATTTTGTTTTTATTCTTTTTCCTTGTTTTTTTTTATTTTTTCCTTTGTTTTTACACTTTGATGAAATCAAATAGATTGGATAAAAAATAGACTTTTACTTTGTTTGGAGTTGAAAAGTATTTTTTGGCGGTAGATGTATTAGCTCAAGCTTATGCGAGTCTATTCATAAAGTTATAACAAAAGCACGAAGATTATAATGATTTTGATAATATGATGTATAATGCTGTTTTAAAATATTTTGTTTAGTTAAATATATATTAGAACAATATTTTTATAATTTTTTAATTTTTAAAGTCAAATTATTAAAATTATCAAAAAAATATTTTAAAAAATATTTATACAAAAAACAAATTTAAAAAACAGTAACCACGATAATAGAAACTAATTAATTGTCTAAAAATGATAGCAGTTATTTTTTAAAGTATTTTTTTATTTAGAAATATATATATATATATATATATATATAGTAATTTCAAGTAAATAATTAAAAAAAAAACACGAAACGTTGTTTCAACCGCATGAAAATATATTTTTTATTTTAAAAAAAATATTTTTGATATTATTATATCAAAACAAAAAAAAAACAAAAAAATAATAATTTCAAGCAAATAAAAAAATTTTAAAAATCACAAAATGTTATATCAACCGTAGGAACAAATATCTCCTATATTTAACAAGTTTTTAAAAGTAGATATTTGATTTTGGTTTAAATAGTACTTCAAAATGGATTTAACTGGCTAGTAGTTAGTGCTGTTAAGAGCGATTTTAAACATAACTTAAGTATTGTAAATAATTTAATTAATATCATCATCATAACAAATATAAAAGACCAATCTAGTCCTCTAGGTAAATTCCCAAGAAGGCAACTAACTATTTATGGGCCTTCTCGGATTGAGAAAGAGCAACCTTTAACTTATTTTCGTTTCCTTTTTTTGTTTCAGTCTTCTATTTCTGATAACTGGATCCAGTGGGCTTGGATCCAGTGAGTAAAGACTGGGCTCACCAGCTCTTTGTAACTGGGCTGCACAGGCTGGATCACAATCTTTTTTCCGAGAGCTCTTTCATATCCAAATCTACAATAATGCCATTGCAAGATCATTTTTATAGGTATTCTGGAATCATTTCTCTGTTATGAAGCACATATTGTAAAAAACAATAAGAGAAAATCAAGGTTACTTAATGAATATTGATTTTAAACGTTATTTTCTCATTATTATTATTATTATAATAGCAAATCATAAGGGTTAGGGTCTGATTTATTTTTTGTGCGAGATCTGAGATTTTCATTTCTATTTAAGATTCAATTCCTATTTTATAAAATATTTCAATCATTAGAGTTGATTAACCTCTTAATTAAATCCAATCCTTACAAACCATCTATTAATATATGCTTTTGCATATCCGCACCGCAACAACTATTTCGTATAAATTATTATTTTTAAAGTAATTTTTTTAGAAATACATTAAAATATTATTTTTTATTTATTTTTAAAAAATATTAAATTTTAATTTATTTTTTTTCGGGAATGTTTTTAAAACTTGAAAAAACAAATGTTATCTGAATACCCGTAACTCAATTGGTGGCTTTCGTGTAGACTTGCATGATTAGGTTCTCAATGCACAGCAATTATTTTAAATGGATTATTATACCATTTCGGTTGTCGGTGTATAGCAATTATTTCACATGGATTATTATTATTATTATTAAACCATTTCGTGTAGGTTAGATAAACCTAGGTGGATACATTAAATAGGAATAAAATTGGTGTGATATCGCAATCATTGTATGATTTGTTTTTTTTTTATTAATTTGATTGTTTGAATTATCTTGTATGTATTTTAATTAATTTGATAAATTCTAAAATTAATAATTATATAAATATTTAATAATTCTAAAATTTATAAAATTCAAGATTAATTAAGTTATTCTTCTCAATATTTTAATTATTTGTATTTTTGAATGAGCAGTGGTGGCAAAAAGGTGGCGTGTGGAGATGAAGACCAATTTTCCCACCTTGTACTGTCTATATAACAATTCATATCATCTTATGTTTTACAAGAAATTTTTATTTTTATTTAATCTATATTTTTTTGTTTGTCATTATTGTATTTTTAAAATTAAATATCATTGTTTTTCATTTTAAAATAATATTTGATTATAATCTACCTGGTTTTGAAAGCAAATAACATGATTATTTAAAAATGATAAGGATTAGAGGGCACCTTTTGTCTATATCAAAAAACAAAACAATTGATTATACTATTTTTTAAAAGCAAGAATATATATTCTTAAAGTTACAAGAATTGATTACTGAATATTGATTTAACTGATATTACTTTTAATTTACAACCCAGCACCAACACACTAAAAAAAACCCTTCATTCTTGGTTTTTTTTTTTTAATTTGATGTTTTTTCCGTAAGTGTTTATTTCTGCATTACAACTTTTTATTAAATTTTTTTATCTAGAAAAATATTAAATGGATATCTTTTTTTTATATATATATAGTTTTGATGTTTGGAGTTAAAAAAACTAAAAATGTATTATTTTAATATATTTTAAATTAAAAAATAATTTTTAAAACATATTGCATCACCATTGCAAACATACACGTAATCGGAATAATAGTGGTAAAGACTATACTAACGTTTGGTGTTCTTTACTCAACAATCACTTCAGAGTTCCTTTTCTTTTCTGGACTTCTAGACAATCATAAATATTCATTCACCATAGCTCGCGGCGACAAGTTATGTTGACATGCATGAAATAGTAGGAGTCAGTAAAAAAATTAAAAAGCTGATTAAATTGAAAAAAAAAAAAATCAAACAAACCAATTAGAATTTCTAAAAAATTGATCGGTTTGATTTTGATTTTATAAATCTGAAACTGAAAAAACCAAACCGGATCCAAACAAAAAAAAAACCAAGCCAAATTGGAAAACACCAAACATGTTGGTTTGAAGCGTTTTTTTCCCCAAAATAACTGAATCAAACCGAAATTGGTCAGTTTGAATCGGTTTCGGTTTTTTTTTTCAAAAAAATAAAATCAATTTTGGTTATTTTTTTATAAAAACCGAACTGAACTGAAAATAATCACTCCTATAAACCAGCAGCATCAAAGTGCTTTGGGAACTACTTGTCCAATCTGCAGGCCATAAAAGAGTATTTAGAAATGTAATAGCAATTATTTTTTAAAGTATTTTTTATTTCAAGATATATTAAAATAATATTTTTTATTTTTAAAAAAATTTATTTTGACATCAGCACATCAAGATGATCTGAAAATATCAAAAATATATTAATTTAAACAAATATAATTTTTTAAAAAACGTTTCTGAAATACAATACCAAACAGTATCTCGTGGTTAAAAATAAAATAAAGGAAAGAATGAATTGATTCAGTTTGATATAATGATATTCATTACAAAATTTATGTTTTTATTTTTTAAAAAAGTATATCTTTTTGAACCAAAGATTATTAACCATGGAAATTCTACAAGTTTTTTTTTACATGTAAAAAATGATGATTATTTCATGTTTGTTGTTTACCGATGCGGGCCCAACTGACCAAGTTATTTATACCATATTTGTTTGTTGGAAAGTAGTTTATTTTTTGAAAATAAATTCTGAAAAAGTAAATTATTTTTCGATGTTTGGTAGTGTAATGAAAAATAAGTTGGAAAACATTTTCTAGTGTTTGGTTATGTCATGGAAAATGAGCTAAAAAATAATTTATTAATGTTTCATTTTTTTTCAAGTTTATTAAAACAATGAGGAACAAATCTTACAAATTAGAAAGTTGAATGTGAATGAAATTGAAAAAAAATATAATTTCATAAATGATCTCAAATAAAATAAATAATAATCAAAATAATAGAGATCAAATCTAAAAAATTAAAAAAAAAATTAAAAGATGAAGAAATTAAAATAATAATAATTAACATTTCATAGATTATTTCAAATAAAATAAGTAATAATCAAAAGAATGAGGACCAAATTTGATAGATAAATAACTTCAATTAAAAAATAATAAGGAAAAAACAAATAACAATTATAAAAATAAGGATCAAAATTATGCTATGTTTGTTTCCTATAAAGTGATTTTCGGGAAACTATTTTCCAAACTTTCATATGTTTGTTTGCCATTATAAAAGTTAGTCAACGAAAAACACTTTTCAGTTAAGGGAAAATTTGGCTTGGTTTACAGGAAAGTGTTTTCTTGAAAAATTTGGGCGAAAAACACTTTCCGGAAGTAAAAAATTTAAAAATGCCATATTATTTGCCGATTATATCAAATTTGGTTCTCAAACTTTTTATTTCTATATATATTTTGTTTTGAATATTTATTCTTCAATCTCATGTCTTCAAATTTAATTTTTAAATAACTTTGATCCTTATTTTTATAATTGTTATTTGTTTTTTTCTTATTGTTTTTTTATTGAAATTTTTTATCTATCAAATTCGATCCTTGTTTTTTTTACTGTTACTTATTTTATTTAAAATAATTTATGAAATGTTAATTATTATTATTTTAATTTCTTCATATTTTACTTTTTTTTTATTTTTTTAGATTTGATCTTTATTATTTTGATTATTATTTATTTGAAATAATTTATGAAATTATATTTTTTTTTCAATTTCATTCTCATTCAACTTTTTTAATTTATAAGATTTGTTCCTCGTTATTTTAATAAACCTAAGAAAAATAAAACATTAATAGGTTATTTTCTAGCTTATTTTCCATGACATAACCAAATACTGTAAAATATTTTCCAATTTATTTTTTATTACACTACCAAACATCAGAAAATAATTTATTTTTCCAGAATTCACTTTAAAAAAAAAACTACTTTCCAGCAAGCAAACAGAGTCTTAATATAAAAATTAAATTATAAGGGATGAAATTGAAAAACAAATATTTAAAACAAAATATATATAGCAATAAAAAATTTTAAGTATTAAATTTGATATAATCAGCAAATAATACGATATTTCTAAATTTTTTATAATTTTTAAAAAGTGTTTTCCGCTTAAAATAAAAGGAAAACACTTTCCTGGAAATCAAGCCAAATTTTTCTTTAACTGAAAAGTGTTTTCTGTTGACCAGAAAGTATTTTCTGTTGACTAACTTTTTTAATGACAAATAAATACAGGAAAATTTTAAAAATAATTTTTTAAAAATCACTTTCTAGAAAACAAATACAATAAAAAATAATTATTTTTACCTTGCTCGAAACTGGAGGAAGGGAAGGCAAAGGATTTTATAACCTACAAAGAAGTGTTTTATTAAAAAAAAAAAACAAATTCGTGTTGGATACTTTTTAAAAATATATATATTTTTTATTTTTAAAACTTATTTTTAATATTAATATATTAAAACAATTTAAAAATATTAAAAAAATAATTTCAAATAAAAATTTATTTAATTTCTTTTTTAAAAAATAGATTCACCGCAGCTCAAAACAAACAAAAATTTTAATTAGTTTACCTTCCTCAAAAGTCAAAACCCAAACACATTTGTGATAAGCATCTTCCATCCGCGACTCTCCTCCGACAGCCAATAAAGAGAAATCTCAACGCCGTCCTCTGCGAAGGTGCGCGCGCTGCTGCCTTTCCCCCCCGATTTTGAATCTGCCACCTTCTTCAGACTTCGTCAATATTCATCTGTCAAGGAGTTTCCGATTCCACATTTGTTATATATAATAATATTTCTTTCTACGACATCGCATCGCATCTCGTATAACGTCTCCAATTATTGTCGCATTTTTCAAGGACATCTTCTTTCTTTAACTTATCTATATATTCTGTTAACTTCTCTTGACGGTAATGGCTGCTAACATAAGAGACTTTTTTTACGCTCATATTTTATTTATTATTTATCAGAATAAAAGTTTTCAATATTTAAATATTATTTATTGAGTTTGTTGTATTTATTATTCATATTTGTATAACGTTTCAACTCCTCTGTTTTAAACATACATGTCATTTAATCCAGGCAATCACTTTTCCATCGATTCATCTTTCATTCCAATTGATTACTAGCTGATATAAATTTTTAAAGGTACAATAATTGATTACTAAATACTGATTTAACTGATATTATTTTTAATATATAACACCACGCCCTTCAATTTTTTCCTTTCTTCATCTTATTTTTTAAAATTGGAATCCTTCTCATAAAATGTTTGTAACTCCAGTGACTTTGCTTTTGAGTTTTCTAAACGGTTTAACTATATTTTTTAAAAATTTTGAATTTTTTTGCAGTGTCAAATTATTTTTCTTTTGGTATTTTTTTTTTATCATTTTGATGTATTAGTGTCAAAATAAATTTTACAAAATAAAAAAAATATTATTTTGATTTTTGTAATACTTTTCAATAATTTTGAAATGCTTATATCAAAAATAAAAAATTAATTTAATATATTTTTAAATAAAAAAACTTTTAAAAAATATCATGCTTCACAATATTAAACACACATTAATCTATACTCCTATGGATAGAAAAATATGTCATTGTAATTGATGGTGCTAGGAGTTGGTATTCGGTGTGTGTTTGATATTGCAATATAAATTATTTTTTAAAAATATTTTTAGTTGAAAAATATATTAAAATAATTTTTTTAAAATTTTATTTTATTTTGACACTAACATATCAAAATCATTAAAACAAACACTAAAAAAAAATATCAATTTTTTTAAATTAAACACACTTAAATATAATTTTAAATATAAAAATAAACGCTGTAATAACTTTTAGCAGAGATTGTTGCATCAAATTGCAATTTCTTTTAAGAAAAACGTGTCTTTTCACAACAATCACCTCATTTTTTTATCCTATATAATAAAAATATCCATTTAACATGGTTAGCGGTGGCAAGTTATGTTGCATTGCCGACCATTCAAGCAACCCAATTGAATTATATTAATTCAATAATTTATACTAGTCTGCTATGAGAATAAATAAATAAATAAAATGATGATTACTTTATCTTTGTGGGCCTAGGCTATTTATCTGTGGGCCCAAGATATTTATTCCTACATGCTTGAATAAAGAAACAATCAAGGATAAATTTACATTATTGGAGGTTTGAACAAGGCAACTTAGTTTACCTACCTCGGATCCATATTTTGTTTTAAAAAAAACATATATTTTTCTTGTCCTCTCCTTTTCACAGTAATTCTTAAGTTTTTATTTGAAAGCATTTTATTTATTAATCATGTACAAAGTAAAGTTTGTTGAATTTTATTATTTTTTTTGCCAATTTGAATATTCATATATAATAAAAATATTTTTTTTCCATTCATCTCAAGAACCCATCCTACACACATTACAAATTTTCACACTTTTGTAAGCTGTGAAATCTAAATTATCCTATACTGGTTTGTGTATTAATTTGAGGTGCAAGATTACATTTGTTTTGCATAAAATATCTTCGGATAAGTTATTAAATTTAATTTATTCATTAAAAAATATTTTTATATTAATAATTTTTATACAATCCCACGTTAATATGTACCAAATTTTGAGGGATGTAACTCAACTGATCAGACACTAGGTTTATTTCATAGAAATTATCAGTTCGAGTCTTACAAATCTCAGGGTCATTGAAGAATTACATGATCATTAATTTTAAAACCTGTAAAATTAATTTAAATGCGTACAAACTGGTTAAAACATCTATATTAATAATAATAAAAAAAAAAAATTGTATTTCCCGCTATTATAATAATTACTGTCACCTCGTAACGACAACACATCATTATCACTTTACTGCCTTCATGTTTTTTTCTTACATTACTAGTTACTACCTACCGAAACATTTATATAATAATTTATACAAAACAAACACCCCCTTTAATCATGCAAAGACAAAATAAGATTCTTTGTGAAAAAAAAATACCCTTTTAATCAAGGACCAAACTAAAATCCTCTTATTTATAGCCTGGATAGACCCAGTGGGAGAAATTTAGCAATCCGCCGGTGGTTGTGCTGGCATCTCGTATGACATACGTGCATGTCATGTTCTTGTTATTATTTGAATAATCTTCAGCCAACCATGTAATAAACCTGTTTTGGCTAATCATTTATGCATATAATCAGCACATCTCCCTCCAAAGTCCCAACTTAAAATATTTGATGTATTTCAATGCTTGCTGGTTCTATAGAGACTGCGTGGGTCCTACTCCAAAAAAAAAAAACCAGGAAAAATTATTACTCGGCTATTTATGTAGAAAAACAGCTGTATTGGTAGCTAATATAGATTTTTTTCCCTTTTAGAAATTTTTTGGAAAAAAATTAATTTTTTTATTTAATTTTGATTTTTTTCATATATTTTTAAATTATTTTGATGTATTAATATTAAAAATAATTTTTTTTAAAAAAACATTATTTCAATACAATTTTTTTTTTTTTTAAATACTTTCAGTTACAGAAAACCAAACAACGTCTCTAAAAGTCAAAGGTCCCTCGTCTAAAAATGTGACGCCACCTTAATAGACTAGTGGGAGGATTGGTTGAAGTTAGAATTGTCAAAGGGAGGCGTGCCTGTGTTTTGTTCAAAAGAGAGAATGGGAAGAAGCGACACCAGGAGAGTTCACTGCTAATGTTCTTGTTTGATCAGAGGTTCATCTCTCTTTGCTTACCCCTCTTTTCCATCTTAATTTTTCTTGTTATTGAATGTTCTTTTACGTGCCAATCAGTAAGGGAATTATCTTGATACATTCTTGAAAATGATGAGTGGTCACTAGTCAGCCTCTGTAGCTATACTTGATGGTTCAGATGATTGTTCTACAGGGGGAGATTGTTAGCACCAGAGATTACTTTGTATAGAAATCATGGATATTTTTCAAATGGAAAGATCAGGGTATGGTTCAAAGAGGTTTCCAAAACTGGTGGTTTCGTTTTTGGTAGCTTTCTGTCTGTTATACATGGCGTCCATGGTTTACAGAAGCTCAACTTTTGTTCTGATTGATGAAGTTGCCAAAGATAATGGCGCAGGAGAAGTGGCGGAAAACGTTACCACACCCTCAGGTACCGGTAAGTCCATTGCTGCAGATTACCTTTCAACATCTTCATATCCTATAATTTCTTGCAGTACAAAACAATAGAATCTTGGTTCTTGATTTTCCTAATTTTTCCCCTTATCTGAGTTACAGAATCGGAAGATAAACATCCCTCTGGAACTGAGAGCATGGTTGTTGATAAATTGCTTGGGGGGCTTCTGGCTACAGGATTTGATGAAGAATCCTGCATAAGCAGGTACCAAGCGACCTCGTATCGCAAAGCTTCACCTCATAAGCCCTCTGCCTATCTTGTTTCGAAACTGCGTAAATATGAAGATCTTCATAAGCGCTGTGGACCTAACACCGAACCCTACAAAAGAGCTTTGAAGAAACTGAGTTCTAGCCACATCAATGGCACTACAGACTGCAATTACATTGTTTGGACGCCTTCTAATGGCTTGGGGAATAGGATAATCAGCATGGCTTCGTCATTTCTTTTTGCGGTCCTCACAAACAGAGTCCTTCTTGTTGATCATGGAACCGACATGGCTGGTATCTTTTGCGAGCCGTTTCCAAATACATCATGGTTATTGCCCATGGATTTTCCTCTCACGAATCAATTCTACAGCTTGCAACCAGGAAATGGTCACAGTTATGGGCACCTACTAAAGATTAACAACATGAACATCTCAGCCGTGTCGCAGCCGCCATCATTTCTGCATATTTATTTAGCTTATAACTATGATAAGCATGACAAGCTTTTTTTCCAGGATCAAAATCAAGGTTTTCTCCAGAAAGTCCCCTGGTTGATTCTGAAGTCAGACCAATACTTTGTGCCTTACCTCTTCTTGATCCCATCTTTCCAGCAAGAACTAGGCAGACTGTTTCCTGATAAGGAGACTGTTTTCCACCACTTGGTTCGCTATCTTTTCCACCCTTCAAATCAAGCCTGGGGACTAATCACCAGATTCTATCGTGCTTACTTGGCCAGTGCAGATCAGAAGATTGGTCTTCAAGTGAGGGTATTTGATAGAAAAGCGAGTCCGGTTAATGTTGTTCTGGAGCAGATACTAGGCTGCATTAAAAAGGAAAAACTGCTGCCTCAAGTAGATGAGCAAAAACCTATAGCTTCCCCATCAAAAAACCAGACATTAAGAGCTATTACCATAGCATCATTATATCCAGAATACTACGAGAGAATAAAGAGCATGTATTGGATGAAGCCAGCGGTAAATGGAGATGTTATCGGTGTTTATCAGCCAAGTCACGAAGAGGTTCAACATTTTGGCAACAATTTACACAATATGAAGGCATGGGCTGAAATAAGCATCCTAAGTTTGAGTGATGTTCTGGTGACTAGTTCTTGGTCTACTTTCGGCTATGTAGCTCAAGGTCTAGGAGGATTGAAGCCATGGATCCTATACGTGCCTGCCGGAAACCATCCAACCGATCAACCCTGTCCACGAGGCATGTCTATGGAGCCATGCTTTCATTTTCCTCCTGATTATTACCGGATTTCAAATACCAGACAGCGACTTGATTCTGGCTCCCTTGTTCCTCATGTCAGGCAGTGTGAGGATGCGAGCAAGGGAATAAAGCTGTTTAATGCTAAGCAACTTTAGTAGCTGCTGTAATTATGATTCATTTTGTAACAATCTGTTCATTGTCAATATTTTGCTATCAAAATTCGATTTTGCATATGTGCTTTCTGCCTCTTGCTCTCCATTTATTTGTGACTTCTTCTGTTACAATTTTCTTTTGAGCTCTCATCATTGCTGGATGCAGCAACACAAAATGAATATCAAAACGTTAGTGGGGCTGCTACATTTCAAGGGCTTGAATCAAGATTCTAGGGCAAAGCAGGGCTAGCAGGTTGAAACCCAGAACTCAAGGTAATTAACAAATTATATATAGCATACAATAATCTGCTGGCATTTATGGGACCATGTTATTGATTTCTAACCCCGTAGAAAAAAAAAAGATTAAGAAAAGAAAAACTAATTGATGACTACAACCTTAATAATACGTTGGATTGTGTTGAAAAGCCCCATTGTCTTCAACATTTATGCTCTTTTGACTTTAAAATGCCAATCCAACAGTTAAAACTCATGTTCTCATATAAGAACATGCTTGCACTAGCCATTCCCCGCATAATAGCATGAGGAATTTCAAAATATATGGATAGAAAACGGATACTCTGAGGCTATCCTTTGTTTCTTGAAGGGAAAAACAAATAGAAGGGCAAGAACGTAACTAAAACTTCTCATGTTTTATGTTTTGTAGCAGGTATGCAAGCTTCACCAGAAATTTAAGTATCTGTATGTTTCAGACAAGGACTCTCTGTGACATTTAACAAGCTTAGCATATACTACTCTTTTTTTTTCAACCTTAAAATAATTGTAAAGATTTTTGGAAGTACAAAATTTGATGCATAGCTGAAATACTTTTAAAATACTTAAAAGGTGGCAAGTTGGACAATATATTTTTCTAAAACAAATATTAAGATGTAGGTACACTAGATTGATTTGAATCAAACATGGTTAATTTATAAAATTTATAATATGAGATATGAGATTGTGATAAAATCATGGAACTTATATTAAAATAAAATATAATATTTAATTATAATGAACCAAGTATTGAAGAGAGAAAGGAAAAAAATATAGAATTTTTTTTTTTATAAAAAAAATAACTCGAATAAACTTATATTGACAATGAGTATAACAACACAAGCTAGGGTGAGTTTTTTTTGGATGTAAGAATAAAAGTGTTAAGGCAAAGCTATGATTTTTAAAGAAGCAAAAAATAAGTTTAATTAATTTAATAATATATATAAAAACTTAATTTAATAATTAAAAAATAAAGCAAAACTAAACTAATCTTCTAAATTTGAGTTTCTATTTTAAAATTATAACTCGTGAAATATCAAACCTGAACTTAATTAAAAAGATCAATTCGCAATTAATATAATATTAGTTATGAATTGATTTTTTAATTAAATTAAATTACTAAATAACCTTTAAAAATATCTAAATATTACTAAAAAAAACCATAATGCAATGATAAAAGCACACTTCTAAACTAGCCTTAAATTTTATGATTTTAAGGTTAAATATATCACATCGCAATGCAAAAATTATAAAAAAACAAAAAAACTTTTTAAGTTCAATATTTTTTTAACTTTTAAGTCATATATGTCATTTTACAATGCACTGAAAATAAAAAATACAAAAAACTTCTAAATAAAAAACATATATTTTTTACTTTTAAAAGCAATAAAATTATTTTTACTATATAAACAAACCAAATTATCTCCAATCAATTTACTAATAACCATTCATTTAAAAAAATAATTTTACCTTCATAAACTAGACAATTATTTTACAAAGAAAAGAGAAAAAAAAAACAATTCACTGTGACAAATCATATAGTGAATTTTGTCACATGTAACACTACATCACACACACACACACACATATATTTTAATATAACGAATTGAATATGGTAATTGATCTAGAAGTTTTTTTGAGCTCTCATCATTACTGTATGCATCAATACAGAATGAAGCTGCTGTGTTTTTCGAGGGCTGCTCGAGGCTATAGCTATTTTGTAACCTTTTTTCTTTTTTTTGAGTTTTAAAGTTTTTTTTTTTTTAAATTGAAATTTTCTTTTTTTTTATTTTTTGAAATTAAAATTTGAAATCAGGAGATCATTTATTTACTTTTTATAACTTAGGGACTAATCAATTACTTTTTATAACTAGGTTATAATTCATTGCAATTCTAATGAATGGCGGGTGGGAAATTTATAAATTCCCAAGACCAAAGGCTTCCTTTTGATAATATTTCATAGTTGAAACATAAAAAAGGTCGGGAGAGTCAGGTGTCTGTACCCCAGTTACGTAATTAACGAGTGTCGGTGCTGCAAGAAGCGGAACGACGGGAGCTTCGTCTTCAAACCCCATCGTTTCTAGATTTTGCTGTTTCATCAAAACCGAATTCTCTCAAACAGTGAGTTCTGTATTATTTTTGCTTTCGATTAAAGCTTATATAGTGACGAAACCTATCAATGTTTTCTAATTTGAGTTAAATATCGATCTTAATTGAAGAAAATTTGAGTAAAAATGAACCTGTTTTTTACCGGGTTGGAGTGACCCGAGTGGATGTAGAAGGAGCACTCGTATGGTTGCTGATGCTGATACACCTGTGTGGCATTACTGTGCTCCTTAGGTGAACTCAAGAGTTAACCTCTGATTCTGTAGAGAAATTACTTTTTCGAAATAGGCCGAGTTTCATATTGCTTGTGGTCTTAATGATTTGTAATGTAGATTTTTTAATTCATGCTGATTGGTCTAATCTAAGAATTGAAGGCTGTCAAAGTTTTATTTTTCATATTTTACTATAGATGCACATGTACCAGGGAGGGATTTAGTCACGGATATAGATTGCGTTATTCCCCACAGCAGAATCCATGTAGTTTGCGTTCCGAATAACGCATTTAAAATGTCCCCTATGTCTTTTATTCCCCTCCATTTCTCTTTACTAGGTATGAATTGAAGCAATTAGAGTTATCAATTGAAGCAATTGATGCTATAAATTACTTCAATTAGGGTCTTATGTTGAATTTTGGGACAATCTGGGATAATTGGGGAATTTTGTCTTATTGATGTAATTAGTTATGAATTAAAGCAATTGATGCTATAAATTTTGATTGAATTGATGAGAATTTGTAAGAATTGATCAAAATGGGTTTTGTTGTTTTACAGATCATGTCTTCTAATAAGATGATGCTGTTATGTTATTATGGTGGTGCTATTGTTAATGGTATGAACAATAACATTACTTACAACGGAGGAAGCATTGTGCTTTTGAATGCTAGTTTAGACATGTCACTAGCTGAACTTAAAAAAGTAATATGTGGAAGAACTAGGTGGAATTATAATGATGTTGAAGTTGATATTTTTTGGAGGATGCTTGCTAGGGAACGTCCAGTTCATTACTATGTTGCCATCCTAATTTCTTGTGACATGAGTTTGAAGACTGTGGCTGTGTTGTCCGTCCAATATGGATTGAGATTAATTGAGTTGTACTTGAATAGTCGATCTAAACGAGTATACTCCTCTTCTACTATGAAGTATACTCAAATCCCAACTTATACTCAAATGGGTACACAAGCTTCACAATCTATTGGTTTGTCTACGACAATTAGTGGTGTAGTTAACTACCTGAAATTATGGAAAGAGAAGTTCCAAGTATGCATGGTTGTGCATATGTCAATAAGCATCATAGCCTGCTGGCTCGTCTAGGACAATCAGTGGTGCAATTAACTCAGCATTCATACCAGAAATTATGGAGAGAGAAGTTCCAAGTATGCATGGCCATGCATACATCAATAATGACTTCAAACCTATTGACAATTAAGATGAGGGAGAAGACTACCATCACCTTGATTCGGAATTTGTTGCGTCAGTGATTTCCACATTTGTGACAATTGATATAAGTGTGAAAATTGCTGCCATTAAAGCAGCAATAAATACACTATGATTATGAGGAATGGCTGTAAAAACAAAAGGTTCTCGAGTGGCTTTTCAACTCACTTGAGGAGTCTTTTGAAATTCTGCCTAGATTGTTGTTGGCTCTCCAAGAATCAAATCCTGGTACAATTGTACAATGTGATCATATGGGATATTTTAATAATGTTACAGCAATATATGGGAGATTTTTCTAGGCATTTGGAGTAGCAATTGAGGGTTGGAGATATTGTAGGCCACTGATAACGGTTGGCAGCACCCACCTGCATGGGAAATTTATTGGGAAGTTGTTGATTGTAGTTGGTTTTGATGCTAACAATGGGATATTTCCTTTGGGTTTTGCTTTGGTCGAAAAAGAAACCGATTACATCTGGACATGGTTCTTAGATTGCATTCAGAGATATATTATTGGTGGTCGTACCGGTTTATTTATATTATCACATAAACATATGGCCATAAAGAGTGTCATGACAGAGATATGGCTCGAGCCTGTTGGGTTTCACCAGTATTGTTTGCATCACTTTATTATTAACTTCAACAGGAGGTTCAGAGATCCTACTTTGAAAAACTTTTTGGGTATGATGTGTCGTGAAACATCAAAGTGGAAATTTAATACATGGTATAGTCAAACAATTGATAAGGACCCACGAATCAAAAAATTGCTGGAACGTGAACCAAAGGAAAAATACACTTTTATATGATGGAGGGCATCGTTATGGTAATATGATAACTAGTATGTCAAAAGTCCTTAATAGTATCTTGAAAGATGGACATGCATTGCCTGTTACTTCTCTAGTCTAGCTGACTTTTTATAGGTCAAATAAGTATTTTTCCCATCAGAGAGCCCAAACACAAGATTTCATTTCACGTCATCTATTATGGCCTTTGCAAGTACTTTGTGAAATAAAAAAAGATTCGAAAAAATCAAGAAGCCATAGAACAATTCTCTTCGATGCTGAAATATGATGTTTTGAGGTCAATACCCTTTGTAAACCAGGTGTTTGAAGAGTGATTCGACACACAGTTAACATAAAAGAAGGAAGTTGCACATGCGGTAAATGAAAAATATTCCATCAACCATGTTCTCACGTCTTTGCATGTTGTAAGACGCTTCAAGTTGATTATGTCCAATTCGTTTACCCGTTCTATAGTGTTGATATATATCAAAACTCATATGCTCCTTTATTCCATCATGTACCTAACAAATCATTATGGAATGAATATAATAGGCCTTAGATAAAACCAAAACCCTCGAGATGGATAACTAGTTAGGATTGAAGGAGATTCACTTGGTTGCATAATGAGATGGATGCCAATGAAGCCGACCCACCAACAAGCATTAGGAGGGGAGAAGTACCAGCTCTATAGATGGTTACATGTAGTCATTGTATGTTGTTTTATTAATTTTTTGATGATGAGCTTGTATTTTATTTTTATAATTGTTTTAGGCTTGTCAACGAGAGATTATTATTGTTGAATGCACTTTGAATTTTTATAATTAGGTTGTTTAGAATTTCAAACGAGATGTTTTTAAGTGAATGAAGGCAACATGGTTGAATGAAGCAATGAGGGTAAGAGAGATAATTAAACCTATTACCATTCTATAGGTTAGGTTGTGCTGTTATGATAACTGAATGAACATGACAGCAATGGTGATAAAACTTTATTAATAGAATATTTTAAAACTAGCAAAATCACGTGATGGCTTAATTAGAATGTGCCAATATATATGTTTAAGGTTTAGAGCTAAGGTTTAGGATTTCAGGCTATTGTTTAGGGTTTAAGAGTGTATAGGTTAGAGTTTAGTGTCTAGGAGTGTATTAGGTTTTAAGTTTACGTTTAAGGTTAGTGTCTAGGAGTGTATAGGGTTAGAGTTTAGGAGTGTATAGGTTAGAGTTTAGTGTCTAGGAGGGTTTAGTATTAGGTTTTAAGTTTACGTTTAAGGTTTAGATGTTAGGGTTTTGGTTTACAGTTTGGTTTTGGGGTTTAGGTTTGTGTTAGGCTTGGGCCTTAGGCTTTAGGTTTTGGGGTTAAGGTTTAGAGATGGGGTTAGGGTTTGTGGTTTGGGATTTAATTAGGGTTGACGAATTAAATTCAAGGGTTGTGGCTTAATTTTTCAATTCATGGATTGCATTTTTGGGAACAATGCAACCCATTAGATTGTGTTGTTCCAAACCGCTCAATTCTGAAATTGTGCCATTTTTTTAAATATTTTTTGGGCTTTATTGGTTTGCCAAATATATTTTAGCATGTGTTAGTTTAAAAGGAACTCTACAATAATAGCATGTGATGTATTTTGTAAAATTTACCTTTCAGGGAAGGAGTTAGTTCCCAATTCAGATTAAGGTTGCATGCTAGCTATAGCTAGAAATCTTGTATCAGCCAGCTGAATAGCTGTTATGGGACAACAGAGATCCTACCATATTGAATGTTTGGTGAACAGCTGAATATCTGTTCATGAATGCATCAAATTACTTGGCATGTGTGCTTGCTTCCTATCAGGACTTGGGAGGGATCATTGTCGCAAGTTGGAATAGATCGACTGGCATGCTAAACCTGAGCTCATTTGTCATCAGTTTGTTTTGTACGGGAAGCCACAAGATGATTTTGAACAACCTTCTACTAAAAGCTTGTTATCCTTTCTCATCATTTATAGGCTCTAACATGCTCATGAAGTCTTAAATTGAACTGAGATGTCACAACAATATTGCAGGAGGAAATGATGTTTTTTGAACTTCATGAAGCTTAAAGTTTACATGGTGAATACTAAAATCAATGCTCAGTGTATAAATGATGGAAATCTTTAAAGCCGCAAAAGAAAGACTGGGATTTAATTTCAGGAGGACGACAATCTTGGTTTTGTCTTTCATTGCTTTGCCTGTGCTAGTCAGGATCTTTGTCTCGTATCAAGACTCGACATTTGATCTAATTGGGGGTTTAGCTAAAGCTAAGGTTTCTCCAGCAAATACTCAAGGTGTTGCAGCATTAGGTTTTGGTAAGGCTGTTACTTCATTTAATTTTTTTTTCATATTGCTAATTCCATTTTCCCTTCTATAAAGGAGTTTTAGATTAATGTTATTTTCAGCTTTCGAGTCATTAAACTACTTCTGCACCCCCCCCTCCCTCTCCAAAGCAGTAATATTTTCAATTTCAATTTTCTGTTTGTATTATGTACTTTGTTTGATAACAAGCAGATCTCGATTCTGTGTTTGTTCAACTAAACAATTTATTTGCGTAAATGTTCAAATAATTTATATTTGCCATCCTCCAAATTTCAAATGTCAATGTTTTTATACTACATGCTATGCTAAGTACTTCATATTGCTCTTAGCTCCTTGTAATGCATCCATTATAGGAAAGAATGATGGAATTTGTTTTTCAGTTCACGTAACTGTAGATTTTGCTTTTCATAGCTGCACAATTGATGTAATTCTAATCCATTTTCCAGTATAAGCTACCAGCTTTCAGGAGGTTTTGATGGTTGAATTCTGTTTCCAGCTCAGTTTATTTTTCCTTTTCTTTTTCTGGGTTCTATTGTATGTCCCCAACGCTATAGTATTAAAAGTTACCATAGATTCCTCTTGGTTAGGCATGTCCTTTTGTTTTCCTGGGCCTTTTAGCTATCAGAGAAAAGGTGTATTGATTCACCATACTATTATCTGATTAGTCTTCTTTTAAGGTTTTGAATGCTCAGTTCATTGTCGTGGTTTCTTCATCTGCTAATCAGCTGTTTATTTATCCCCTCACTTTTTCCCCTCTTTACAGCCTCAATAAATGATTCCTCTCAACCAACTAGCTTGCCTGATCAGAAGGTGCTTAATGAACAGCTGCCACCCAGATTTGGCGACGGATCAATTTCAAAAAATGAGTCCTCTCAGCCTACCAGCATACCTGATGACTCGCTGGTTAATGGACTTTTGGCTCCTGGATCTGGTGATGGATCAAGTTCAAAAACCGATTCCTCTCAGCCTACCAGCAAGCCTGACGATAAACCTCTTTCTTCTCAGCCTACCAGCGAGCCTGACAATAAACCTCTTTCCTCTCAGCCTACCAGCGAGCCTGATGATAAGCTGCTCGGTCAACCATTGGCTCCTGGATTTGTTGAAGAATTAGGTTTGAAATCTGATTCCTTGCAACCTACCAAAATGGCTAATGATAAATTGCTTGACGGGCTTCTATCCCCTGGGTTTGATGAAAAATCCTGCTTGAGTAGATACCGTTCTTTCCTATACCGCAAAGCTTCTCAACATAAACCCTCTCCCTATCTCCTTTCCAAGCTACGCGAGTATGAAGATCTTCATAAACGATGCGGACCATACACCAGATCTTACAATGAAACATTAAAGAGACTCAAATCTAGCCATACAGGTAGTACTGGTGGGTGTAATTACATTGTCTGGTTGGGTTCTAACGGGATGGGGAACAGGATAATAAGCATGGCTTCAGCATTTCTTTATGCTCTCCTTGCAAACCGAGTCCTCCTTGTTGATCATGGCAGGGACATGGCCCACCTCTTTTGCGAGCCATTTCCCAACACGTCATGGATATTGCCCATGGACTTCCCCATTAAAAAACAATTCCATACCTTGAAACAGAGACATGATCGTTTCAGAGATATATCAGAGTCGTCACCCCCATCATTTGTATATGTTAATATACCTCACGGTACTTACGATTTTGACGAGCTTTTCCTGTGTGACCAGAGCAGAGCTCTTCTCGAAAAAGTTCCTTGGTTTATTCTATCGTCTGACCAATATTTTGCCCCATCTTTCTTCCTCAGCCCATCTTTCAAGCAAGAGGTAAGCAAGCTGTTCCCAGAAAAGGAAACCATTTTCCATCAATTGGGTCGCTATCTTTTGCACCCCTCCAATCAGGTTTGGAGAGTAATTACAAAGTTCTATCAGACTAATCTAGCGAAGGCAGAACAGAGAATTGGCCTCCAAATAAGAGTATTTAACCGCAAGACTAGTCCAGTTCAAGTGGTCATGGATCAGATATTATCCTGTATGCTGAAGAAAAAGCTTCTTCCAGAAGTTGATACCCAGAACGATGTACGTTCTTCTCCTCCAAATAATTCTTCAAAAACTATTTTAATAACTTCCTTGTATTCAGACTACTATGAGAACATGAGTGCCATGTACCAGTCAAAACCAACTGTGACAGGTGAAGTGATCAGGGTTTGCCAGCCAAGCCACGAAGAATATCAACACAAAGCGGATAACCTGCACAACATGAAGGCGTGGGCAGAAATTTATCTGCTGAGCTTGAGTGATGTTCTAGTCACCAGTGCCGGGTCAACCTTCGGCTATGCTGCACAAGGTCTAGGAGGTTTGAAGCCATGGATGTTGATTAGACCGAAGAATAAAATGGTTCCATATCCGCCTTGTCGACTAGACAGATCCATGGACCCTTGTTTCCACTATGCTCCCAGTTATGAATGTAAGGCGAAGCACAAAACTGATTTTTTCACTGTTGTTTCTTATGTAACGCATTGTGCAGATCGGCAGGCAGGAGTGAAGCTTTTTAATGATCATAAACGACTATAGCGGAAACCACTTGTAAGCTGTAACGATGAGTGGTAACTTGATTTATATTTTAGCATGTTGCTGCTGGTGCATGTTCTTTGTGTCAATATTTTGTAATATTCATTCATACATCCGTTGACAATAAAGACAATTATCATTCTTTGCAAAAATTTGAATTGGTGGTTGCGGAAATTGATGGATGATCCAGGTACTGATGTTGAAGGATGCCTCATAATCTTATGGCCATGTAACAGGTGGAAGATGGATGGAGTTTAGCTTCAAAGAGCGGAAGCGTGCTTCCTTTTGATTGTCAACGACTCATCGTTTGAAGTTCTGATTTTCCTTGATACGAGTCGTTTGTGTTTAGAAAAATCTCTACTCCCTGTCGACACGTACCGACTAACGACCACTTAAATTTGTAAACTATTTTTAGCCAGATGTTTTATTTCTATCAAACAGGTGACAAATTAATCTTATTATCCAAAAACTAAAAGTTAACTAAATCTTAGGAAGCTAGAGGAAGCAACCAACGGGAGAGAAAAACAGAACCAGGTTCAAGTCCAAGAGTAGATCAGTGTTAGGATATAGCATCTCTTGTACAAGCACTTGAGAGGTACTGGGTTAGCAGGGGAAGGGATTTGTTTTTTTTTTTTTTTATATCCGAGTTTGATTTTTTCGGTATTTGTATGTTACCCCTGCGATATTTTATCTGTTCACTAGATTTCTAAGATGTTTAGTGGATCTAAAAATTAGTTGTGATAAGCATAAGCGGGTCTAAAAACTTAGATTTAAAAAAAAAAACAAAATTCATTCTCGGACATTACTAGCTGGGCGCAGGGTCATATCCTTTGATTATTTGGAGGTATGTAATTTCACTCCTGATCTTATGTCCTTTGTCTTAATAATATTATCTTAGTGGTAGCATGTTCATGATGATATTTTTGTATCCTGTTAATGTTTGATTTACATGGATAAACTCTCATGCGAAGCATCTCCTAAGAGATGAATACTAGATAATATGGATCCTGGTCCTCGTATGTTTTCTTAGCATTTAATCCATAACTTCCATTTAACCAGATTTCTTTTGTTTAATGTGATTTTATTTACTATACAAATATACATTCAAATGAATTTGCACCGGTTTTCCTTTTTTGAATAGTTACCAAGCCCCACTTGAAGCTGTTTTCATGCGAGGCTTACGAGATAGACCGAGTTAGTTTAAATCATCTTAAAATGATTTTTCTTTAAAATGTTAAAGATTTTGTCTAAATCAATTAATTGCGAGTAAATTTAGATTTTTAATTGTACCATATTGAGTCAACCTCAAATATATATTTGGGATTGATTCAATAAATTTTTTCAATAGTTATTAAGATATGTTTGGAATTATCGTAATGGTTGTGGTTCAAAGTATTTTTTATTTAGAAATTATTAAATAATATTTATTTATTTATTTAAAAATTATTTTTGAGATCAGCACATCAAAACAATTTAAAAATATAAAAAATATTAATTTTTAGCAAAAATTTTTTTTTTTGAGGGAACCGTGTTCCCAAACAGACTTTAAACCTCATTTAGAGTTATTTTAGTGTAAGGTTCATGTCACGAGATAAACCGAGTTAATTCAAGTTAATTAAAATTTTTTCTTAAGAAAATCAAAACAAGATCATTTTAAAAGGATTTTTCTTTAAAATGTCAAAGATCTTGTCTAGATCAATTAAATTGCAAGTAAATTTAGGTTTTTAATTGTATCAATTGAGTTAACCCCAAACATTTTTTTTAATCCAACTTGAGCTGGGTACTGAGCTGTTGGGTTTACTAACGGTTTGATATATATATATATATATATATATATATATATATATATATATATATTTTCCTGAATCTGCAATTGATAACTATCAAATAGAAGTCACATGCAAGCATTGTATTTTTCCTCCTTTTATTTTACCATCTTCGGTTTTTTTTTTTCCCTTTGATTTTCTATTGTTTTTTATTTTTTTTTATAGCTTCTCAATATTTTCTTTAAAAATAATCTGAGAAAGGAGCTGCATGTTTTAAAACAATGAATTACATATTATTCTGCAAAAGGAGTTAGCCTCTCAATGAGTGAGTGTTTATTTTGCCTTATAATTTATATTTTAAAATAAAAACATTATATTGACACAATTTTAAGTGTTTTTAAATGATTTTAATACACTGATATAAAAAATAAAAAACTATTATTTAAATATATTTTTAATTAAAAAAACACTTGTATATAAATACCAAATACATTTAATAAACACCCTAAGCCACATTAACTTGACCTCTCCAGAGATATACCCAGTATTTAGATTTAAAATTTTAGTTGTGGAGCAATCCACCTAAAAAATAGTTATTCAAAATATATAATATTTTGATTGTTGTTTTATTTTACTTATATTTTTATGATATTTTTGTGAATTTTAAATAAAAAACTCACCTCTTAAATAATTCATTTAGTATTTTTAAATATATATATATATATATTTAAGTTGTTTAGTTTAAGTTATTTTTTTAATAATAATATTACTAATTTAAATGACTTACTAACCATACATCACAACAATTTAATATATTTAATCTTATTAAATATTCATGACATGCTAGGTGTCAAGGATTTAAAGATTAGAAAGAAAGAAAATAATATCTACCATTTCATAAAGGAAAGAAAAAGTATAAGCAAGAACTATGAAACTAGTAATTCTTAAGGATATGTTAACTGGTTAGATTTTAAGGTTTTTTTTTAATAATTATAAGTTAAGTTTTTGTTAATTTTAAAATTCAGATACATATAAATTAAATTAAACACCCATATTAATAATAATAATAAAAAAACTACTCATCCAGAGCTCTTCAGTGACAGACTTACAGCACCAGATTCAATGGCATTATAACCACGACTTATCTTCATTTACACAAAGCATAATGCACTTGATCAAATTAAAATGCATTATATTTATATTAAAATCTCCATCTCATAATAATCTCTAGACCTGTAAATGTAAGAGCAACTGAATATACAAATCCCTTTTCTGGGAAATTTTTGTTCCCTTGTCAATCTACAAGTTACCTGTGGGATCAGGTATTTATTAGCTTAAATTCTATTTAAAGAAGGGATTTCTTGAATTGATTGAGTTGATTTGCTGACACCATTAAACAGAAACCAAAGAAAGAAATTGAAGGCAAGAAATTTTAATTAGGAAGGTTTTTTTCAGTTCCTTAAATAGCTAAAATTTCCCAGATTTTACTTTATGGACAACCATATCAGGCCCTCGTTTTAGTCCTATAGGGCTCTGTAATTTTTCAAAGCAAACAATTGTGCTGGATTGTTCAAAGATTAAGAACAAAGGTGAGAGGCTGAGAGTTTTTTTTTCATAAATTCAATTTTCTAACAGGTGGTACAAAATAGATTTTTCTTCATTGCATGTGTTCTTTAATTTTAATTTTTAGATCATTTTTTTCACCAAATTCTGAAGGATTATATATATTTTTTTTTACTTGCAGTGCCATTTTTTTTCCTTTCAATAACTTCTCCTCCTTTTTTTTGAAAGATTTAGTTTTTTTTTTATTAATTAAAAGAACTGAGTACGAAATATTTCAATTAGTTATTGTGCTTTGTTAGCAAATTAAATGATTTCATGTCTCAAAATTGCCCATGTTGAGCACAATTTATTTATTTTGTGATTTTCCATCTCTGCATAAACACTTCATTTATTTTCCATTTTCTTTTCATGGCGTGTTCTTGTGGAGAAGAGAATCTGATCAAGAATGTGATTGGTTTCTTCATGCTAAAAGTCTACTAGCTAGGTCCCTAAAAGGTTGGAAAAACCTTGAAGTCAAGTTCCTAAACTAGAACTTGATCGATACGCACATGCAATCAACACCATAACTTGCGGTTTTCAGTCTTTTTGTTTGCCAAGAATGAATAATGTCAAGGGACCCATGTTCTTGTTCCTGCACTAACTCTTAGGAAGTTTGATTTTTAAGCATCCTTATTTACAGTTCTTGTCAAGAACAGCTAATTTTCCAACATCAAACCTCAAACATTTAAACGTTTTAAACACGCCTTCTGTATGCAGGTGGGGATTACAAGTGAAGCTCAGACAGGAAATCATGGAAATCTTTGAAGTAGTGAAGGGTAAATTGGGGTTTGATTTCAAGAGATACTCAACATTATTACTTGTGTGTGCCATTGCTTTGCCTGTGTCTTTCATGATATTGATTCTGTATCAGAACCCATCATTTGATCTACCTGGAGGATTAGCCAAGGCTGAGAAATCTGGAAATGTCCCAATAATCATTGTTGGTAAGACAAGCACACCATGATCATTCATCCATGCTTGAGTTCCAATACTTGTGCTCTTGGTGCTGATACATTCAGATTTTTCCTAAGCATTGTCCAAATTAGTTCTGATCTGCTTATTCTTTTGTTTTCCTGTCACCGTTTACAGATTTTAAAAATGATTCTTCACCACCTGCCTTCATCCCTGATGGAAGACTGCGTAAGAGGCATTTGCCTCCTGGATTTGGCAATGGAACTAGTTCAAAAAACAATTCCTTGCCGCATGCCAACGAGATTGATGAGAAGCAGCTTAACAGAACTTTGGCTCCAGGATTTCGGAAAGAATCAGGTTCGAAAAACGATTCCTTCAGCAATGGAACTAGTTCAAAAAACAATTCCTTGCCGCATACCAGCGGGCCTAATGAGAAGCAGCTTAACAGAAGTTTGGCTCCAGGATTTCGGAAAGAATCAAGCTCAAGAAATGATTCCTTCGGAAATGGCGCAAGTTCAAAATATAATTCATTGCCGGATGCCGGGAGGCCTGACGAGAAGCAGGATAATGGAACTTCGGCACCTGAATTTCTGAAAGAATCAGATTCAAGAAACGATTCCTCTCAGAGTACCAGAATGCCTGATGATAAATTGCTTGATGGACTTCTGGCTCCTGGATTTGATGAAAGGTCTTGCTTAAGTAGGTACCGGTCTTCCCTATTTCGCAGAACTTCACCCCATATGCCCTCTTCCTATCTACTTTCAAAACTACGTAGGTACGAAGATCTCCATAAACGTTGTGGACCTCATACCAAACCCTACAACAAAGCCTTCAAGAGACTCAAATCTAGCCATGGCAGTAGTGGAGGATGTAACTACCTTGTATGGATACCTGTTAATGGTCTGGGAAACAGGATGATAAGCTTGGCTTCCACGTTTCTTTATGCCCTCCTCACAGATCGAGTCCTGCTCGTTGAACTTGGAAATGACATGTCTGATCTATTTTGCGAGCCATTTCTGAATTCATCATGGATGCTGCCCAAGAACTTCCCCCGTGAGGTTGAGTTTCGCAGTCCTGACAAGAGACATGCTCGTGGCTATGGAAACCAGTTAAAGAACGGCATTATAAACGAGTCGATGGAATCGCTGCCGTCTTATACATTCCTGAATCTAGATCATTCTCATTATGATCTGGATAGACTGAGTTTTTATTGCAATCAAAATCCAACTCTTCTCCGAAAGGTACCTTGGTTGTTTCTGATATCAGATCAATATTTTGCCCCCTCTTTCTTCTTGACGCCAACTTTCAAAAAAGAAGTACAGAGGATGTTCCCTGAGAAAGAAACTGTCTTCCATCACTTGGCCCGCTATCTTTTCCATCCTTCAAACGAGGCATGGGGGCTAATCATCAGGTTCTATCAGGCATACCTTGCCAAAGCAGATGAGAGGATTGGCCTCCAAATTAGAGTATTCAACACCAAAACAACTACAGTTCAAACTGTTCTTGATGAACTGTTAAAATGCACTCAGAAGGAAAAATTGTTGCCGCAAGTGGATCCACAAAGTCCTGTAGCTACTCCATCCAAAAACCAAAGATCGAAAGCTATTCTAGTAACATCTCTATATACGGAGTTCTTCGAAAACATAAGTAACACATACTGGGCTAAACCAACTGTGACAGGTGAAGTCATAGGGGTTTACCAGCCAAGCCACGAAGAAATTCAACACTTTGGGGATAATATGCACAACATGAAGGCATGGGCTGAAATGTATCTGCTAAGTTTGAGTGACGTGCTGGTGACAAGTGCTTGGTCTACTTTTGGATATGTGTCCCAAGGTCTAGGGGGTCTGAAACCATGGGTCCTGTACAAGATAGAGCAAGGGAACACCCGAAATCCATCTTGTGTAAGAGACCTATCCATGGAGCCTTGTTTTCATTTTCCTCCAACTTATGACTGCAGAACAAAGACCAAGATGAATGCTGGTTCTCTGTTTCCTTATTTGAAATATTGCAAGGATCTGAATTGGGGAGTCAAGCTAGTTGGTGATCATCAGGAGTTGCAGCTATAGTCTATACAGCCGCTTAACTAAATGATTTGATCATCACACTGGTCTCCAACTGTGTTATACTGTACCTCTTCTCATTCAATGTCTGTAATGAATTATCTGTAGTTCCATGACTTACACTTCCTAGAATTTTTGTTCTTACGAGGTTCTCTGTGATCCAAACGCCACACCCTGTTCGATAATTTGTAGAACAGGGGGGTAAAAATTCTTGAGTTAAATTCAAGGGAAATTCAGCTCCCTCTCCTTCTCTGCTCCCTCCATCTAGTATTTATTCACGTGGCACCTGTTCTTTTGATTTTGATGATAAGAGGGATCTTACGTTTAGAAGGATCTTTACCACTTGAATTATTGCATTCACCAAAATTTATTTTCTGACGGTATTTTTCTTGGGATTTGAATACCACGTGCCAAGTAGGCTGTGAGCCTCCATGAACTGAACATAGAAGTTGAATCAGCAAGATAAAATTCATACATTTCATGGAAAAAAGTATACTTTAAATATATTATCCGGATTACGAGTTAACACGTCAACTCTTTAATCAACGAATCAATTAGTATCAGGTTGACCCGCTAAACTGAAGAAGGTGTGTAAGTAAATAAAAGAGCTAACTTTCTATAAACTATCAAGTCATTATTAGTTTTGTTTTACATAACTTGCGGGACTATATAGTTTGGGCAACTGGCTACAGCTCAGGAATATAGTGACCGTGACCTTTCTTCTTCTTAACACGACACGTCCTGTCTCTCAACTTGTTTTAGTTAGTAAAATCAATTGTTTAGCCGTTGAAGTCCAGATATTACCGTTGAGAAAGTCTTAGTTTAAACCCTTTGACCATGCTTGCCTAGATCCCTGATATACGGTTTGGAATCAATTCTTTTAATATAATTAAATATAATTATAGTTTAATTTAAATTCAATAAATAAGTTGAATTAAAATGTTTAGAAAAAATAAAATTCTATTTATCTTAATTTTTTATATCACTTTCATCACCTTTAAATTGAATTCAATTTAGAACTATTCTTACATTCAAGGTTATTTCACCTCTTCAATTTAGAACTATTCTTACAACATATAAGATGGAATGCAATTTTTATTTTTATTTTTTTTTATCATTGAGATTATATATAAAACTCATGTTCGGCTCATCAAACCTAAGCCCAAGTTTAGTAAAAAAACTCAAGAAACCAACCTAACTTATGTATTTAAAGAGATTTTTTACTAGAAAATTAATTTTTATCTTTTCTCCTCTTTTCCTTCCCTGTGGGGACTTCCCTCTCATATTCATAAAGAATAAACTCAAGTCTTTGGATTTTGAGAAGGGTTGAAGAAGCAGGTAAGTATCATGATTTTTTTTTTTTGTTGTTTTGATTGGGGATTTGATAATTGGTGAAGTGTTTTAGGGTTTTTATGATATTTAATATATTGATTTGATATATGGATACTTTAAGAGTTTTTTTTTATATTTAAGGTGTTAATTTTAGCTTAAAACAAATTGGTTAAGGACTCAAATTATGAGTTTTAGAGGAACAAATTGATTGTTAGGGAATTTGTAGTTTTGAAAATTGGTAGATCGAGATTCTGGAAATCTCGACCAACTGGTTGGTTTGATAATGTTGATCGACTAGTTGACCCAGCAGCAAGGGTTAATCGAGTCTGTTAGATTTGATCAATTTAGGTTATGTTTAGGATTAATCAGGTGAAGCAGTTCGACTTTGTAATTATGTTCTGGTCTTTGAGCTTAGATTTTTAATTTTTTATATTATTTTGTTTCGAGTTGTTTTTTGAGTGTTTTACATATTCTTTGTAGGTTCTGTTGATGTTTCTCTTAACAATACTCAATAGTCTCTGGTTTTACATCCATTTATCATTTGCTTTAGTTTTTGTGGGTGAGTGAGATAATATTTAATATGCATGTAATATAAATAAATTATGTATGTTGATTATATGATGATATTCTTAAATATCTATTTATATGTTGATTTACTTCCAAGTACTCATCAATTTCTTAAATATATATGCATTCACATTAAATTGTATTTGATATGAAATTTAGTTGCTTTAATAATTATGCGAATATTTGTTATCTCTGGATATTAAATTTGTCAGTAACTCCATATTAACAAAACGTAATTAGTCTTTATGCACATCATATCTGTATTTGTAGCTGGTGAAAGAGACACCAAACTATACGCAGCTGATTATTATACAGTGGTCACCTTCAAGTGTCATCTAATCTCTGATGTATATTCTATTATCATATGCCAATATGCTTAGTGTGTATATTTATATCAAGATATGTATGACTTATAAATTATTAATATTTAAAGATGTATATTAAATATTATTCCCTCATTGAATTAATATTTGGGAAAATGGCACATTAATATTTTTGCTTTATGCACATTTGTTTTAGAACTCTATAATATAATGTAAGAATCCCATGTCTCATTTACTTTGTCCATAGACAACTTGCAACCATTATATTTTAGAAATGGCTGCTATCTGGATACACTCACAAGTCTCTATCAAAAAGGAAACAAAAGAAGAAAGAAATTTTTAACCTATATAATGCAATTTGCATTATGGTAAGACAATTTAAGAGGAATTAAGATATTATATATGGCTTCTATCAAGTTATTGTAAGGATTAAGACAAATTATAATTAAGGAGTTTAAAACATTATGAGTTCTATATCAAGTAATTGTAGTACTTAAGACAAATTAATTATAATGAATTTAAAGTATTACATATTCTATCAAACAATTATGGCATGACAAATATTTAAAGTCTTGATTTCTGCCCTAACGACAAGAAGAAAAAAAGATTTGATTTCTCATAAAATATAATTCATATTAAGCTTTCCCTTTCTATTAATCGTCGACAATTAATTGACTTCTAAACGCAAAAGAATATCGATCGTTGATATATAGGAAATTGGTGTAAAAAATGCAATTAATTAATTAACCCAATTTAAAATGTAATTAAGAACCTAATTTTTTTTGTTTAACCATGTCAATACCTAAATATTCAACATGGCACAATTCGTAGACAGAAACAAGGGTACGCATTTTCCGTATAAATATTTTAGCTAAACATGTTTTTATCTTTATATATATTATAAAATACTAACAAAAAATAATATACTGTCATACATTTCCAATAAACTTAACTTGTCAGTTTTCATTTTCCCATATTTTATGATTTGAGCGTATAAATTTTTTAATTAAACATGTATTTATTTTTCTATATATATTTAAAATAAAACCGACATGCATTTCCATTAAAAGTAACTTGTCAATATTTCTTTCCTCCCACGATAGGGATTTAGTTTGTCAAATGGAAGGAGGGAAAACAACTGAAGTAATTAACAGTTTTTATCTCTTTATTACAAAAAAGAATAAGCTCAGATTTTAATCATTCTATGCAATTAGCCACGTTAATCCTTGTCCTAATTAAAATCAGCTTGTTTAATTTTTCTTAAGCTAGCAGCAACCTACTAATTAGAAATTAATTAAGATGGAAATTAAAGCATTTAATTCCGCCATCTATTATTAATTAGTGAAACATATTTGGCATTAAAATAGCTAATGGTTGAACTTAATTTTAGTACAAATCGCTTTCTAGTTATACAAGGGAACAAATATACAAGACTTGAAGACCAAAATCAAGAGGTTGTCTTTCCCTCCTGGCTGCCTAGTTTTGCTACTGATAAGTTTTGGCAGACCGAAATTGAGGATTAATGGCTGAAATTTTGTCCAAGTACTGAGTATTAAAATTGCCAACAATTCAAGGTACCATCTTTTTTCATTGCTCTCTTCTTCTATAACATAGTTCTCTCCTTCTCTATATCCCAAATACCCTTCTTTCATCTCTCTTTTTTTTAATGATTTTATATCACTTCATTTAATTCGCCATTTTTTTTTTAAAATCTAGAAGCATAACATATTCGGTGCTTGATTACCCTTGATCAGGTGTTAATTAGCTTACCAGGTTTTGCATAGTGACGGAGCCACGTGGATGCAAAAGGAGGCAATTGCCCCTTTAATTTTTTTTATAAATGTTTATTATATTAGGATATTAATATAATAATTTGGGGAGGGTTTGATACATGGAAAGTGGAAAGTTATTGTTTAATTAATTTTAATATAATATATAATATATATTTCCAGCTCATTTACTTCTTTTTTTTGTTTTTTTGTTTTTTTACTAATTAACATAGAGTCTTTTTTTTCTTTTAAGTTGTTGTTGCCTGTTTTTTTTTTTTCTCTGATGTAAATTTTTTTTCAAGTTCAGATAAGCAAGTAACTTCTTTTACTTTATGCTTTAGATAAAAAAAATTTTATTTTTTTTATTTTTTTTATTATCTAATTTTAGTTTTATTTTTTTATAATTAGTTATTAAAGATATTAAGGTTTATGATCATTTAGGGGTTTTGATATGAATATGTTCAAAATAAATGTTTGAATTTTTTAATTTAATCAATTAAATGTTTTTTTTATTATAAATGAATAAATTAATATTAATGCAAAATCACTATTTTTTTCATTTCTTGGATTAACAGAGTAGATCATTGAAATTATTTAACTAAGGTCTCTTAGTTCACTATAATTATGGATTAATTATTTAATTGAGATATCTTAATTTACAATGTATATATATTAATTGTCATCTTATATCACAAATTTATTTGTAATTAATTATTAACGAGATGTTTGGAGTTAGAAGAGGGTATGAGTTTAAATCCCATAAGTTACACTTTCTCTCTACAAGTATTTTTTCTTGTTTGAAACTAGAGTATAATATTAAAACTTGTTTCATCTATTTGACTTAGTGGGTTTATATAACTTTTGTGTGTGTGTGTGTCTAGAAATAATTTAAATATCTAGAAATGATTAAGTATGATTTAATCAGCATATATATATATATATATATATATATATATATATATAATTGAAATGAGTTTTGATAAATTGATGTGTATTTTGATATGAATATCATATAAAAGATTTAGAATTATTATGCAACTCAACTGACTTTATTATTGTGTAGTTGTGTTAATTATTATATAGACATTAATGATAATAATAAAATCATTAGGTTCATCAATTAAGTTAACACGTCACTATAAAAATATTTCAAGTGTAAATCCCTTGAGGATTAATAGTCATTCAAAGCTTCAAGTTATATAACCCAATTAAATTTAAAAAATTATATTCAAAAATTATAATATTTATTATTAATTTGTCTCTTGCGCACTGTAAAATTTCTGGTAAAATTAAGGCTTGAGAAAGAAATTTATGATCACAAAAAGATGGGCTTCGATATATATATATAATGGTAGGGATATATTGCCTAAGCTTGTGTTAAGTGAGCTTCCACTGCACTAAAGCTGTTATGCTCTCTATAGTATAGATTAATTACATGCCTGAAAATACAGATGGGCTTCGACACCAAGTAATTGTCTGAGAAGAACAGAAGGGTTGATTTCACATCAAAGCTCAGGACACATGCATGAATCTGAAACAGATATGAACAACAAGTAATTTAAATTATTTGTTTTATTTATTAATTAATTATTTTTACGGGGCTGCTATAGCTTGCTTCCTAATTCTTTCTTTGTCAACTCTATCAATCCATGCACATTGGGCCGGGCAATCACATATAGTATTTTCGAAATCCCTCCCCTTCCTAGAGATCTGAATCTCTAGTGCAAGTTGATCTCTATTCCAGGGTGTTAACCATGGTCAGTAGTTATGATGACAGTCAAAAATTTCTTAGAAAATTTAATTGTAAACCCCAAGCTATCTAGCTACCTTTTTCTGACTAAAGAAAACCTTCCATTCTTTGTTTTATTTCTAGGATTTCAATATATATATGTGTGCGTGTGTTTCCTCGAGTAGCGCCATAGCATGAAAAAATCCACAACTTCTAAGACGTCTGACATGGTTTCAGATGAATTTTCAGGGATGATCAGCACCATAAGAGATCAAACTTCCTGCAACAGGAAAGGCTTTCAATTCAAAGTGCAGAGAAATGGATATTGTTCAGTAATCCCATTTGCTTGTTTGATAGTACTTTTCTCTATTCTAGTAACAGTCTTAATCGTTCAGCAGAGGAGTACACCATTCAAAGTTAACGGAGGAGATGCTAAAATTAATGCCTTGGCAGGAGGAGCTGCTCAAACTGAGACACCAGGAGTTGTAGGTAGGTAAGACCAACCTTTTTTGGTTTCTTCTGATTTGATATGGCTGGTTTCTGAATTCCTTCCTGATTTTTACAGATTCAGGAAATGCTTCATCTCAACAACTACTTCTTGACGAACTTTTTGCTCCTGGACATGACAAAGGATCTTGCTTAAGCCGGTATGAAGCCATCCTATATCGGAAACCCTCCTCGCATAAGCCCTCTCCCTACCTCCTCTCCAAGCTCAGGAACTATGAAAGTCTTCATAACCTCTGCGGGCCTTATACCGAAGCCTACAACAAAACCCTCGAGCAACTCAAGTATGGCCGTAAGGTCAGTACCACAGATTGTAACTATGTTGTCTATACACCTTTGAGTGGCCTAGGGAACAGGATGCTGACCATTGCCTCAGCATTTCTTTATGCTCTCCTCACAAACCGAGTTCTACTAGTGGAATTCGGAAGTGAAATTGCCGGTCTGTTTTGTGAACCATTTCAGCAAACAACATGGCTATTGCCTAGGGATTTTCCCTTAAGGAATCAGTTTGACAATTTCAGCCAGGAATATCCTCATACATATGGAAACATGCTGAAGAGTAGAGTCATAAACACTGCCGTGAAGTCTCCACCACCACCACCATTTCTTTATATTTATCTAGCTTACAACATTGATCGTTACGACGGGCTTTTTTACTGCGATCAAAATCAAGATCAACTTGGAAAGGTCCCTTGGTTGGTTATAAAATCAAACCAGTACTTCGTTCCTTCTCTCTTCTTAGTCCCATCTTTTAAGCAGGAGCTAAGCAAGTTGTTCCCTGATGAAGAAACTGTTTTTCATCACTTGGGTCGCTACCTTTTCCAACCCTCAAATGAAGCATGGGGACTTATCACCAGGTTCTATCGAGCTTACTTATCCAAAGCAGATGAGACGATTGGCATCCAAGTTCGAGTTTTCGATCCTAAAGCTACTCCATTTCAAACAGTTATGCATCAGATTTTGTCCTGTACTCTAAAGGAGAAACTACTTCCTGAAGTCCTAGATGTGAAAAATTCTGCTGCTTCTTCGTCCAATAACCAAAGCATGAAAGCCGTTTTAGTAACATCTCTGTACTCAGAGTACTATGAACATCTAAAGGGAATGTATTGGACAAAACCAACTGTGAGTGGGGAGGTGATTGGTGTTTACCAGCCAAGCCATGAAGAACATGAAATTTACGGGAATAACATGCACAGCATGAAGGCATGGACTGAAATCTATCTGCTAAGTATGAGTAATGTACTGATTACAAGTTCCTGGTCAACATTTGGTTATGTGGCTCAAAGTCTGGGTGGTTTGAAGCCATGGATGCTTTACAGGCCTTTTAACGGAACAACCCCAGATCCTCCTTGTGTGCAAGCTATGTCAATGGAGCCTTGCTTTCATTTCCCTCCAAGCTATGGCTGCAAGGCAGATGTCTACATCGGTCCCGGTGCTATTGTTCCTCATGTGAAGCATTGTGAGGATGTGGAATGGGGATTAAAGCTGGTTAAAGATCATTGATTAGCTCTAGATGTTTTCTTGTTCGTATCGAGTGATTTAATTACTACTGGAGGTTATATATTCGTATAAACCCCACAATTTTTGTAACTGCTCTGGCCAAATCATTTCATCACAATAACAAAACCTAAAATGCATGCCCTATTTTGCCCTTAAGGAAATACTCGTCGTCTATGTATTGTAAAGTAGTCTTTTTCGCACCGACATATGTAGATCATTGCAAGATTCAATGAGGACATCCAAGTCTTTTTATATTATTTGAGAACAATGCAATGACAAAAATAATTTTAAAAGAAAAAAAATATTAAACTAGCATAAACAAGCTTTATAGTTTATAGTGAAATTATTTAAATACTCTCGGAATTAAAAAAAAATAAAACTTTTTGCATGGGTTTTTTACACTTGGCATATACTATCCATGCATCAACAAGTGAATGTTGCTAGTTCTTTTCAAGCGGTGTTGTTTGGTTGTCAAATTCTACCTTCCATGACGGCCTTGGAAGCACACTGACATCCCATTCATATTGGTAAGTGTGTGCAATGGTGCAATAGCTAGGTTCTAATAAGCTTTTTTCTTTTCCTTTTATTTTTTTTTATTTTTGTTAAATATAAAGGGGTCCTATTATTTATTTTTTATATCTAATTCCATCCTTTTTTTTTATTGTTATTTGTTTTTTTTAATTGATTCTTTCTTTAATTTCATCCTTTATCATTTGATTTAATTTTATTTTTATATCAAATCTTCACGATTTGTTTTTACTTTTTTTTTTCTATGTGGCTATTATACTAATTATATGCTCATGGGTCACAAGGTTAGCAAGTTAACCTAGATCTTTTTTTTCTTTGTTTTTCTAAAAGTTTTTATTTTTTATTTTTCTATTTAATTTTGAGTTGTTTGATAGTTGGGCTGCTTTCATTAATAATTATTTTTTTACCTTTTATTAGTATAGCTAATCATTTGATTAAGGAAAAAATTTATTCTAAGAAACAAATTTATTAAATATAACTAAGTGTATAACCCGGGATGAAATATCTTAATTTTAATTATTTTTTAATTAAATATTGATTTAATTAATTCAAATGCATGTATAATCATTTCCATTCAGGGTTGAGATTTTTTTTATATCAAAAAATATATTGAAAAAGCTTGTATTTTTTTTACTTGAAATTTTTTTTATCCTGCCCGTAGCAAAATACAAGTCCAATAGCTGGTTTTTATTTAATCTTGGTACGCCCTATATTTTGTTCTTTTAAATTCCAGTTGAGAATCTATGATATGAAATTCTGTTTTTTGTTTTTTTTTAGCGAATGTCTGAAAGGTGAAAACCTATTGCCGAAATTGCAAGTCTTGTTGATTGCCACATTCTCCATCTAGCAAACCAGTAATGAAAAAGCGGACACAAATCATAGAAGCAGAAACTGATGGATGCATTTACCACTGATAAAACCAGAAACAAGCATGAACATGCATCCAAACCCCAACTAAACAAGCCTCACCGCCTGCTTTCTCCTTTTCCAAAGTCCTATCCCTAGTCCTAAGGAGATGGAGAAGTTACAAACTGCCTAGGCAAACTAAACATGTCCTTGCCTGCGAAGGGAGAGGTCCACTCGCGCGAACCAGCTGAGGATGATGTTTCTTTAGCCACTCCACTGTCCCGTAACCCTGATAGGAAGGAACCATTTGTACTGCTCGTCCTTGTGCTAGACGTGTTCCTAAGTAATGAAGACAGACCCAGCCACAAACCATTTGACTTAGAGGATAACATGCTCGAATCCAAAGTCCAATCGATGCTGGTGTAATCAAATTCTGACATCAGGCCTCCTGTATTCCAATCAACATGTGAAGAACCTAAAGTTCCAGCTGAGCCCCAGCCAGTGAATAAACCAAGTGAGGATGGTGCTGCTAGAGAAGGCAAAGATGCAGTCGTTTTACCATATGAACCTTGCAACTGAGATGGAACTGTAAGTGAAGGAGACCTTGTTCCTCCAAGTCCATTTGATGTATAATTTACTGGGCCGCTATAAGGGAACGGATTTTGTTTGTACGACACTGGATGGTAAAATTGTTGTGAGCTCTGATTTACAAGACCAAGGCTTCCAGTGCTCTGATTTGAAAGCAACTTAACATTTGACCGCATATGTTCAACACCTGGAACATTATTTGAATACCATCCAGCTGTTACTGAAGGAGGGGCACTTGCGTAAGGGACTGTATTTTGTTTGGCATTCATAGATTGAGGGCTTACTGGTTCCCTCACTATCTGCTGCACATTTTTCCTCTCACTTCCAGTAAAACCAAGCTGGACATCGAGTTTTGTTGATGGAGGTGCTACTTGCATGGACGGTCCCATAGATGATGAGAATGCAGGGCTCGATCCTGTTGTGCCCACTCCTTCAGTAAAACCAAGCTGGACATCAAGTTTTGTTGATGGAGGTGCTACTTGCATGGATGGTCCCATAGATGATGAGAATGCAGGGCTCGATCCTGTTGCGCCCCACCTCTTGTCTGCTAGTGGCTTGGGCTGATTCAGAGGTTGCAAGTTTCTACTCCCAGGTTCTGAATACGTTGGCACTGGAATTGCTGTTTTGTAGTTGAAATCCCGTTCATTCATTCTCTGTTGTGCTGTAACTGAAGTCACAGGTACAGGCTTTTCATGCAGTCTCCTCAGGTTATTCGAATTGGCAGTATATTCTTGCCTTGGTGGAGTTGCAGGTGGTTCCTGCTTCTGTGGCTGCAGGGTCTCTTCTGCCTTCACTAGATCCCCTTCACAAGCAACCACAGCTCTTTCAACCTCCTGCTTTGAGCATTTGTATCTCATCGCTATTGCTGAGATTTGAGCGAGCTCCTCATTTATATCAATTTTTAGGTTACCACCACTTTCAAGCTTAGAGTCCTTTTGAGCTTCCTCTTCACTTCCCTCAAAAAGCCAGTTTACCGATTCTTCTAACCTGCCCTCATTCAACATAAGGGCCAAGATTGCCCGCTCATGAGAAAAACCCATTGCCACAAGCTGTTGTGAAAGCCTTTCTAGTTTTCTTGACATTAGATACCCACTGCATCGGTCATGCAACTCTTGCGCCCTCCTCTCTCTCTGACGCTGATGCTTTTTCTCATTCCTCTGACGGATCTTCTCACATCGGTCGCTTTCTAAGCCAGGTATCGTTTCCTGTCGAGTAGAATTGATTGTCTTCTCTTTAATGTCCTCTGACTCACCAGAGCAGCTCCCATTGTTGGAAACTGAATCATACTCAGAAACTGTTCCATGTGGGCTACTAGAATGATCATCTGTGTCATCTATATTTCTGAAACGACCATTATCATGCAAGGGCGGGAAAGCAGCAGCAGCTGGTATTTCTAATGTGTGAAAAGTCCCAGAAATTGGATTATAAGCATTCGCTGGATTCCCAGTTACAGAGTTGGTTGATCCAGAAGACTTCATGGATGCTTTTGGTTGTTCTATAGCAGACTTTGCAGAGGTGTTATCCTTGGACTTGGTCTTGGATTTTGATGCAGGAGACATCTTTCTGGATTACTATAAGATAATGTTCCTGCAAAATGTAAAAACCACTTCTTACAGCTAGAGAAAGTATAGCATAAATGCACATATCCAATGCATCATTTTCCATCTTTAACACCATATTCATGATAAACTGCAAAGATTGTAGGAAAGAGAATTGGTTCACAATCTAATTCTTATCAGAAATGCCATATGCAGTTCCCTCAAAACATTCATTTAATCATATGTAGAAAACTCGATAACCTACATTCATAACGCTTTTAAAATCCCATTCTTAAATGGATGTTATGGGTGACAATCTCAAGATGAAATCACCTAAAAAGCATACAGCATGCTTACGTATTACATGAGAATCAACTGCATCTCGTTAGCTGCCCACTATTTAATGAAAAAACATATATCGACAAAAAGAGACAGCAGAATCATAAACTGAAAACCCAGGTGGCATGATGCATTCATCACACATTTGAAATTACAGAGTTAAGTCACACAAATCCGAAACTAACATAGTTTTGAGGAAAAGAAAAATGGGAAAGAGAATAACACGAATTTTCAGCAATTCATCGATTTGCTAACAAGAATATCATCAAATCAAACACAAACGCAAAACAAGATACTTCACATCCTGATAAAGTGAGCAAACATAAAACCAAAGGTAAGATGCAAAATCAAATGTCATTAATTCAGCTCTCAAAATTGCATAACCGACTAATAAAATATCATTTGCAACCAACTTTTTGTAAGCCAAAAACATCATGCAAACAATAATAAAAACTGAAAAAAGAATTGATTCAAACACAAATCCATATACCATCCCACATTCTCAGTGCAAAACACAAGAAATGAAATCTTCAGTATTTCTTTGAATGGAAAACAAAAGGAAATGAAATTTCTAAATACCTACAAACCAAAAAAATGAAGCCCCACCACAAATTCTTGACCTCCACATTAAAAATAATAATAATAACTGATTTTTTACAGAAAAGAAATGAGCATAGAATAAAAAACTCAAATAAATACAATTAGATCTCTCAAGATCCAACCAGACCCGAAAAGAAAGAGATCAAAACAAACCAAATACATAAAACAAAAACCAAACACATAAAACAAAAACCAAACTTTCACAAACAACATTGATTTCTCAATGCATTCAAGATCTCTCTGCACCAAATTCAAGAAACACAAAACAAGAAAAAAAAAATGGATCTGATAACAAACCTTGAAGAGAAAAGCGGCTAAGGGGTCGTTGATTTTGTAGTTGATTTGTGGGTTACGAGCGTTTCTTCGAAATTGTTTGCTATGTTTGTCTGTCTGTTGTGCAGTTGTAATGGCTTCCTCTATTTCTGGTTTATTTTTATGGATTCTCTCTCTTTCTTGTCTTTTCTTTTTAATTATTATTATTATTTTATGTTCTCTCTCGTACGCCAGGTGGAATTAGACTGTATTTAATTCAACCACTTCAGTTACGGTAATGGTTTTTTTTTTTTTTCCTTACTAATTGATGCTAATTTTAGTAAAGATTCTTCTTGAAAAGGTTGCTGAAAAAAAATTAATTATTTGATTTATAAGATTTGAGATTTAAACTAAAAAATATTAACTTAATAAAATTTAATTGACTAAGGTTAATCTGAACTCTAAGATCAATTTTAAGGATTTTTTTTTTAAAAAAATAAAAGTTATTTTATTCAAAATAACTTGTTTATTTGCAAATTACATCAATATTCTAATAATTTAAGTTTCTTTCAAGTAAATTTCTAGATCGGATCTCACATCTATAAATTAAAAAAAAAGTTTCGTTAAAATAAAAAATTATTTTTTTTATAAATCTAGCGGCATTCACATTTTTAACAAGAAAAAATCATAAATAATAATATCTCTGTACGATGAATTTGTCTGATTTTAGATGCAATAATTACCATAAAAAACTTTAAAAATCATAAATAATAATATCTCTGTGCAATGAATTTGTCTGATTTTAGATGCAATAATTACCATAAAAACTTTTTTTATATATAAATCTAGCGGCATTCACATTTCTAACCAAAAAAAATCATAAATAATAATATCTCTGTACAATGAATTTGTTTGATTTTAGATGCAATAATTACCATAAAAAAAAGTATATGTGCGGTGATACATTAATAACCTTTTCCAATATTAGGGACCTGGATTTTCTTTCCATTTTTTTTACTTATTTATTTTCTTTTATTTTATTTTTCTATTTTTTAAATGGGATGCGTAGAACAGGAAAATAGGCAAGATAGATCTTAAATAGGCTGTTAAAATCCCGGTAAAACCTAGCAGCCACAAACTGTATTTAAAATGTAATAAATTTAAGTTTTAAAAATAAAAATTGAATTATCAAATCACGATTAACTTGTCAAAATCAAACTGGATTTATAAATATTGTTTTTACCTCTTCAATTAACTTTTTTACAAATGATTTTCTGTTAATTTCACAGCCTTATTACCCTCATTTTCATTGTGAAAAATAGTTTTTATATATATAAAAACAAAATCTAAAGGAAGAAGTTTCACCTGAAGCATGGACAGCTCTCATTAGAATTTTACCACTTGCCAGTCGAAAGGTTTTATCAAAGGAGGCGCAGCTAAGGGGTGGAACCAGAAATTTTGGTATTAGAGGGGCAAATAAGAAAACAAGTGATTTTTTAGGGTGCAAAACATGTAAAACCAAGGCATATGATTAAAAGTTAAAACGTTTAACCATCTAAGTAGTGGCTCAGTGGTAAGAATTTGGGACCAAGAGCTTTGTTCCCTCTATGATCTCAGGTTCGAACCTTGGGTTGCTTATATGATGGCCACTGGAGACTTACATGGTCGTTAATTTCAGGACCCGTGGCGCGCAAGCTGGCCCGGACACCCACGTTAAACTAAAAAAAAAAAAAATTAAAACGTTTAAGACTTCTAGGACTAAAATGTAAATATTGTCCATAATTGGGGTGCCATGGCCCGCACCCTTCAATGCGGTTCAGCCTCCGCCAGCTAGGAAATTTCCCATGCACAATCATTTTAGCATCTTGCCTCCAAAAAGCCTTCCTTTTGCAATCATTTGAAAAAACTATATAACCTTTACATAAAATGATAAAAATAAATAAATTATTGGGATAATTCACATGATCCTTTCCTATCTAGTTCCATCAACAGTAATATCACGTTGTATTACAAAGGAATACATAAATACTTTTTTGTTTTAGATTAATATCTGATGCACATTTTAATTAATTTCATAAATTTTAAAATTTTTAATTATATAAATTTTTAATCACTTTAAAATTTATAAAAATAAACTAATAATTTTAGATATAGCAAACTAGGCATGAAAGTAAATACTTAAAGATAAAATTTTTTTACCTATCTTGCAAGAGGCCATGGGCCAAACCAGGATATCGTGTAATTGTCACCGTGTCTTTTACTTAGGAATTCTCAACGTGTTTAGGGCCAATAAAAAGGCACATTAAGAAAAAATGAAGAGCTGATCCTCTTGTGATTTTGGTTATGATGAAGAAGAAGACAAGAAAAATAGAATTATATATATCAGTTGAAGTTACTCACAGTAAACAAGATCTGAAAATCTAAAAAACAATCAAACATAGCCCAGAAGCAACACTAATTTCTAATCTTGGCCACTAGCAGCAGCCCTACTAAGAACACTGAAGTGAAATCTTGACTGATGATTGTCCCAGTAGAGTCCAATTTCATCGCTTTCCCTCAAATTCCTCTTTTTAATTTTACAAATATCAATATTTATTCATTGACAACAATTAAAATATTTGCTTGTTCATCTTATAAAAAAAATTAATTCCATATTATAATCAATTCAATTAAAAATAATATATTTTTTAATTAATTTAAAACAATCAAATCAATATCTATATTTGAAAAACAATAATAAAAAAATAAAAATAAAGTTACAATAACCCTCTTAATCTCCTATGTGGCTCCGACATTGCCCCTGCTCCCATCATTCCATGTCTAACAAATGAAAGAACGCCGGGCAAGCGCCATGAAAACAGACTAAAGATTCTTCTTCTTTGATTTTTCCTTAACCCAACAGAACTCGATATTCAAATCATTGAGTGGCATGTTTCTAATAGATAAATGTAGAGTCCATTCACCATTAGAAAATTGAAAAACATCAACGGAGTATTTCAACAGTAAGTAAATACAGTTCCGTCAACGATGTAAATGACTGACAGAGTTTGATGAAATATTGATGCCAACAAGAGCTAGAAAATAAAATTAAGAGGGCCAGATTAGGAAAATTATTCTAGGGAGAGAAAATTTTTTTTTTTTCTACTGTTTTGCCTAAATCTATAAATATTGTTAAGGGGGCTGGAAAAAAATTCATAGCAAATAAATTAAATGCACCAACAAGATTATGCCCGTCATTATGTGGTATACATTACTAATGTTTGCTAATTATGGCCTGTTACAGAAATTTTAATCTGATTTATTTGCCATAAATTGTAAACTTCATGGATGATTAATTGATTATTGCCCTTTGGTCTTCCTATTCCCTTCCAAGATCCAAGCACCACACGTTCTCTCATTTCCTTCCTGCCTTGTGTGTAGCTTTCAAGAAATGTAACGTTCAAATTAACTCAACACCATGCTCTTTATTCCTATATATATAAATCACGCAGCAATCTCCATTGCCAGATATCAAATACTTTAAAAATGGCTTTTAATCTTAAGTTCTTTCTTTTCGTTGCTTTTTTGGCATGCAGCAGCTTGGGCTGCTACAAGGCCAAGGCAAGACCGCTGGCTTCAATCTCAAACCTTTCGACTCGCTTAAAACTTGATGAAGAGTCATCAAATTGCTGGGACTCTCTGTTGCAACTACAGGCATGTACTGGGGAGATTGTTCTTTTCTTCCTTAACGGTGAGACTCAACTTGGCCATAGCTGCTGCCAAGCTTTGAGCACCATTGGTGAACACTGCTGGCCTAACATGATTGATACCCTAGGATTCACCACTGAAGAGAGCCAAATTCTTGAAGGCTACTGTGATAAAGCTGCCGATCCCACCACTCCATCACCGTCAGCACCGTCTGCAGTGCCTGTTGAGATTGCTCCAAAGCAAACTTTGGTTCCTTGATTAGAATTTGAGGTTAGCTGCTAGTGGTAATAACAGCGAAAACAACAGCAATAAACAATAATTACACTCTTTCTCTGTGCTTTAGATTTTATATATTTGTTATGTTGATCAAGTAATTTGCTTTGCTGATGAGAGACGTTATTCGAGAAAGAGTGGACGTCTCTCTCTCTCTCGTTTTTTCTATATCTGATCTTTCATTGCGAAGAGAAATTAACAACTCCAATATATAATCACTCTATATACATAGACACACACACACATATTCACATGACCAATTAAACTAATTAATTTTATTTTTAAGCCGAAACGATAATTATATCAAACAAGAAACAACTCTGAATAACGATTCATGAATTTGATTAATAAAATAACTACTTAAACTATATATGAAATCCATTAATTAAACTCAAGGGGTGCCTTTCATTTTTGGTTTAGATATGAAATAATAATTATGCAATGGATGATCCCATAACCATCATTAATTCATTGTTTAAATATGAAACAATAATATTGATTTTATACTTTTATAAAAAATCAATTTTCTTTAAATTTGATTTTATAATATTGATCCAATAACCATCACTAATAAATAATAGAAACCGTCAGCCCGTATGAAAATTAGTTAACCTTCTAACCTATTTTTTCTCTTACTGTCATAAACATTAGATTAGCCTTGTATCATCGATTGCCTGATGAGCCTTCGAAGCTCTACGATGAGAATATGTTAAACAGAACTGGGAATAATGGATTGGTTGATTGAAATCAAACCAGGCAAAAGTCTTTCAAACTAAACTGGATTGATTATAAAAGAATAATAACAGCAGAAGTTGACTGCAATAAAACAAGCAACCATCTCAGATTCTAAACAACAATCAAACATAACCTAAGAGCAAATACAAAATCTTAGTCTTAGCGGCCAGTAGCAGCAGCTCTACTCAGAACACTGAACTGGAGTCTTGACTGATCATTGTCCCAGTAGAGTCCAATTTCATCTCCTTCAACCAAATTCCTCCTTTTAACGAAGTGCTTTGTCCAGCCATCGTTGAAAATATAGCTTTTAGAAGTGCTCCATCGTTTGAAGACCAATTGATGCATGCTTTCAGTGTCAAGATCCCAGACCCGGACCTTCAAACCATTCCTTTCTTGATTCGGAATTTTAACCTGTTTAGTTTGATCCTCGTTCAAGAAAGGCAGGATATGTTTCTCAACCAAATCTGCAGACACAAGCAGCCTGCATAGATTACCCAGATCACTTGGCTTCATCTTCTTCTTGATCTCGAACGGGTCATGATGATACAGGCTTAGTTCAGTTGATACCCCACGAGACCTCTCCTCTAGCAAATCCCCAAGGCTAAAAGACGATCTCATCGTCCTAAGATTAAAAGCCACCCTCCTCTCCAACTCTTCCGCAGATTCTTTGTTTCTTGAATCACTATCAACAGAGTTCTTGAAAACCCAGTTTTCATCACAAAGCCCTGGTTCCTTTGAAACCCTCCCTGGATTTCTTGAAGCAAGAACAACGGAACCAATTCCGCTGCTTGTTTTTGGTTTCTTGAACCAAAAAGGATGCTCATTGAAAAGTGGCTGTGACCCAGCAAACACTTCTCTCTCGGCTTGTTGACATTCACATTCACATTCTTTTCTTTTATTTGGATTCTTAATTTTCTTGAAAATAGAACAAGAATTCGAAACATGAAACAGTTGTTGTCTCTCCATTGCTGTAAGCAATGACAGAACTACAACAAGACACAGATAAACAAAGACCAATTAATCTTTCCTTCTCGTATGTTTTAGTTTGTGGGTGTGGGTTAGCATTCTTAAATAGACTGAAATTAATCAGTACAGAGTCCGGATTGTATAGAAAAATCAGTATGCAATTCGGAAATCAAGATCGAAACTTTTCACCAGAAAAATCAGTTTGCAATTCGTTCCTATCCTTGCTATAATATTTCCTACCTAAATTGCAAGGTAGCTGGCCCCTCTGATTCATTATTCCGAGGAAAAAAAATCTTTTACCAAGATCACCAGGACCGAATATTTGTTCCTATCCTTGCTATAACACATGCATGGATGCAAGCAAGCAAGC